>CM031235.1:209309438-209637947 GCA_018340775.1 Taxus wallichiana var. yunnanensis | reverse complement strand
TGATCAATTTTCCAGCCTAATTAAAACTAGATGAAAAAGCATGCAAGCTTGATGACAAAGAAAAGGTTCTTTTTAAGTACTTAAAGCGAAATGTTTGATTTCGATGAAACAAGTCAAACAAGTTCTTTCCCAAATGCGATTAAGTTCCTTTTAAGCACCAAAATTGAAGTGTTTGGATGTGATAGACAACCAACAAAGAAATCCTAAAAAGGAGAAAACAAGTAAAAGAGGAATACTTGTAGATTTAGCTCTCCAAGGTGTGGGACTTCAAAAGCGCGTTGTTGAGCTCTTCGCCTCGAAACAATCCATGAACAAGCAAAAGTGCTCCAAGAAGAGGTTAAGCAAACAACAAACAAGATCCTGGAAAGATATATCCAGATAATGGTGAAACGAAAAATTTCTATTTTAAGGAAATAGAAAAATTTCAAGATAATGCTTTCGCCTAAAAAAGCAAGATTGATATGATGAGCAGAAATGCTCAAATAGGACTGATAGGAATCAGTGAAGAAAAGGAACAAAGTTCAAAACTAAAAAAGGAATGAACTTACCAATAAGGGACTTTGGTTAGGTCCCACCGGGCGTGCCAGAATGTAGATCAAGAATTTTGCGCTTGTTACCTGTCCAAGTTAATGCACCAAACTAAACACAAAAACCCTGAAAAACTCCAATGAAATCGATACCTGATGAAGATGTAGACGGATGAGGAAGCCGATGTAGATAAAGAAGAGGCGCACACGAGCAATTTGCACAATAGATCCGAGTAACCTCCGAAAACACCTATGTGCTTGGCAAGAAAAAGATGGCGTTAGAAGATATTTGGGTGGACTGCCCGAGAAGCGGGTCCGGGAAGCGATAAGCTTCCTTGGCGGATGTCAGTCCACGTTTTCAATAAAGAAAAGAAGCATACATGATAAAAGATGTAAATAAAGACTAGATTCTCTGATTGCAGTAATAAAACAGAAACTGAACAGCAGACAGAAAGTACAGAAAACAGGGAACTGCGAAATAATGCTGGATTTGTGTTACCTGTGACCTTTTACCTGTCTGCAGTGAAATCGGCGTCGACTGGGTATAATCGGCGGCGATCGATGTAGTCAGATCGGCCAGGCCGATCGACTGGCGTCAGCGCCGATCTGATAAGATCGAGTGTCAATTGAAGGCGATCACCAATCGGGGTCAGGCGTGCGATGAGATTCGGGGATTGGAAGGTGAATGTAGTCTGCAGGATGTGCCGAAGATGGAGAGACACTGGAACAGAGTCACCAGATGATAGACGGTGGTGTGTGATGTTGATATGATACGGGCAGAGTAACGGTGCTCCTCTCAGGGATTGATTAGGACAGGATCTGCCCTAACTGAGACAAATGATGCTAAAAAGATCTCTCCTTCTTGCAACCTGTATCTTTCTCGCTCTCTGTTCGTGCGTAAGTGCTTTCTTTCGCTCGTTAGTCTCCTTTTTTCGGTCCTTCGAACTGAGCTATGGACCTGCTTTTATAATCGGCGCCGCTCCTATAAAATCGGCGCCGACCATATGGGTCGGCGCCGATCGCGGAGAAGACTCCCGAGATGGCCAAATTGATCGATTCGAGAAAGACAAGACTTATCCCGACCACGGGAAATATCCCGCTTAGGGAAGATTAAAAATGGATGTGATGCATAGATAGAATAAATTTGGGGTGGATAAGTGATTAAGATGCATGGGAAGAAGCGTAATTAAATATTTAATATTTAATTACTCATGGAAAGATGGTCTCATTCCTAACAACAAATCTTAAGCCACTATGTGACCACACTAACAATTTTGGCATGCACGGTGGGACAGGTCTGAAGCACCTTACCACTTCATCTTAGTAGGTAGGTGTGTTCTTGTTAGGATTCAGCCTTTTGAGGCACATGCAAGCACATATGGCAACTCCATCTGGTCAATGAACCATTCTCTGAGTTACAAACATTTTCATCCATTTCCACCCATTTTCATCCATTTTTCTTCCATCTCTTTCATTTTCTTCCATTCCATGAAGTTTTACAATCATGACTTCATTCCCCTCATGGAATTCACACCTACAAAATGTAGTCCACCTCCAATGTATTTCCTAACTCCTCTAGGTCAGAATTATGATCAGATCCAGAACCATTATGCTTACCCATATGAGCAGGGTCAAAACCAGTTTGGCTATGGAGCTTATCAAGAACAAGGGTATACATATGATGATAACAAATACATGGAAAATGTTGATTTGCTGGAGAAGATTCAAGGGATGGAGGCATCTATGGTGTAGTCTAGGGCTACAACACAGATGAAGGATTTCAGAATTGGCTATGGGCACCTTGTCCATGGGCCAGCCCTATTCCAAGACATTACAACCCTCAGGAGAAGGTTGACTTCATGACTGAAATGCTGCCTCAAGTTGCACAGTGGATTGAGGATATTGAGGCATATGAGAAAAGTATGAGACAACCTTGTCAATGGGTAAGTCAATCACCAGCTCCTTGTCCTTCATTTTCTCTTTCTCAAGCTTTATCATTTCAAGAGTGTCAAGAGTCAAGCCCCTCAATTGCTGCCCCAAATGTTAATTTCCTTTCTCCATCCTCTATTATTCTAACCCATTTTTTCTCCTCTTCCCTTTTCTTATCTAGATTTGAGTCCCCTCCACAAGAGTTAAAAGACATGCCTTCCCTCCACCAAAAAGAAACAAAAAAATAGTGGATACCCCACACACCACTCCTCATACTCTCCCAGGTCCATGTCAAGGAGAGACTCCAAAAACCAATCAAGGAGAACAACAAGAAGAGGAACCCAACAAAGAATAAATGATAAAAAATTGAGGAGTTGGGCTGTTAGACTTGAGTTCAAAAAGATTCCCTTGTTGGTTAAACCTATGGTGGAGGCTGAGGTCAAGCCACAAGTGGTGAAAGCTCCAACAACACAAGTAGGGGAAGAAGAAGCTACTCCAAATCCAAAAGAAGAGGAGTAAATTCAAGCTGTGCAGAAGGACCATACAGTTTCAAAGGCTCCAAGTGCAGAGTAGGCCACAAAAGAACCTTTAATTATTCCCCCCACTTTATCCCTTTCAAGCTCTAATGTTGAAGAAGAGTTTGATCTTTCAAACTTCACATTTGAGGATGAAGGGAACCATGGTGAGCAAGTTTTTGATCAAGAGGACACCATGGAGGAGGTAGAGCACATATAACATGACAACAAGGTGGTAGTGTTTATGGAAACTCACAGCTCCCCTAAATGTCTGCAACTCGATGGGTTGAGACTCTCGATGCGATTGATAACATGGAGCTTTTCCCAAGTGAGGACCTTGTGAAATCGGAAAAGCTCTTTGGATGAAGGCTCCCCTATTCCACCTTCCAAGTACATGTAGCATGATGCCAAAAGGAAAGCATTTAAGGACAACAAATGCACTTAAAACCTAAAATAACAAAGGTGATGCTCTGAGGAACAAAGAAAATGCAATGAAGATATGAATCTTCTATATCCTTCAAAGGAGGAGGAAGGTAAAGAGCAAGAGGATGTCATCATCTCTCTCACATCATCCATCTAGGAATATCTAAGAGGCAAAGTTGTAAGACTCCATCAGATGGAAGATTTGAGATTCTAAACCATGGAAGGGACATTCAAGAATGTCCAACCTTTAGAAAGAAGCCCCTCCTTACTTAGCTTCATTAGGAAGAAGAGAGGGAGAAGTCAAAACCAACCACCTCATGTCCACTTCATCTCAGCATGAGGTTGAGCTACAAAGCACTAAAAATGGTTCAGTACTTTGCATTTTTAAAGCTTACTCCCCAATTCAAGATTTCGCAAAAGTCCAACTTTGCGTGAATCAACCCTCGAAAAGTGTACATCGTGTTTGTTGATACTTTGAGGAGGGAGAGACACCATCTGCAAGGTGGTATTTTACTCTCGTTTCCGACCATGTCCAACGGCACCAAATCAACTACATGGTCCCAAATTTTGAGGAAGGGAAGATATTTATCCTTTCCTATGGCGGGATTTATTTAGATTTTCTTTGATAAGGGTTAGTATAGGAGTAGGAGTAGATTTTGTTTTCAGTGCAAGAACTGCTACGCTAGGGCATGAATTTTTTCATGTTGACACTTCAATGTCTCATTTGAGGCATCTATGATTTAATCTTTGTGTATAAGTTTTATTTTCATTAATCCAGAGGTGTAGATGACATGCCCTTTTGGAAGATTATTCATGGAGAGAGCCCGAGGAGATCACATCATTTTCTCATCATCCATGCTTACATGAGCATGATGCCATGAAGGAAAGCATTTAGTTCCAAAATGAAACAAATACAGAGAAACTAAATCTTCTATTTCGAGGCGGAGGAAGGTAATTTCCAGGAAGAGGATGTCATCATCTCTCCCAATCCATCTAGCATATCTACAGAAGAGCTCACGGTTTTAGGGGAAGATTCTAAACCATGTGTCACTAGGTAAAACATGCCCAATGGATGCTTCATTAGGGCCAAATGGTCAAAACCAGTCTGTCATTTAGAGCATATGTCCTCAAAGCACTAAAGTTGTTATAGCACCTCCCAAAATTTCCCCTCGGAGGTAAATTGGTCAAACATGACCCATCACGGTATTTTAAAACATGGTCCCAAATTTTGAGGGTCAAGATATTTATCCTTTCCTACGTGCTCACATTCAAATCCAAATCTGAGAGATAGGAAAGACTCTGCAATGGAGGAGAAAGCTTGAAAATAGAATCAAACAACATTTAATCAACAAGGAAGTTTTATTTTCATTAATCATAGGTAGGAAAAAATTCAAAGACTCAAAGTTTTCAGAATCAGCCACAAATGAGTCAACTCGGGGCCAAACAAATAGACTCGTGGAAGGTGCCATGTGTCAACTCGAGCTCACGGTTTTAGGGGCAAGATAAAATTCGTCCTAAATGCCCAATGTGCTAAGCTTCCACATATGTCCCCGTCCAAACCAAATGGCGTAACTTTAGAAGGAGGTCCAAAGAGCAGCCCCTAAATGAGCATGAAGCTTCCACGTGTCCAAAGTCCAAAAGGAGATAGTCGGCAGTTGAAAATTCTCAGGGAAAAGTGGAACCCTCCACATGTCTCATCGATGCAACACCAAGGCTGGGTCCAAAGAGCGGGACTCCTAAACTCAGCCACAAATGAGTCAACTCGGGCCACGTGGTCGAGAACTAAAAAGGGACCTAAATGTGTGCTAAGCTTCCACGGTCATAGAATCAACTAAGTATAAAAACAATAAATGAGCATGAACCACGTGTCAGCTCGGTGTCAATTTTAAAAGTGAGAGCCCAAGGTGGAAACTTACCAAGGTCAGGTCAAAGCTCTCCACGTGTCTAGGGTTTCCCACGTGGTTAGAGTCAAATGGGGACAGATCCGGGCCCAAATCAACTAAGTATAAAACGACGGGAAAGAACCATGTGTTAGCTCGGTGCAATTTTAAAAGTATAAGGCGTGTGTGCCAGCTCTCCACGTGTCTAGGGTCTGATAGAAGTCAAATGGCAGTGGGCCCAAATGGGATAAGTATAAGAGTGTCAAAGCCCCACGTGTTGACCTGACACAAATTCAAAGGAAGGATCAAGAGTGGAGGCTCCAAATTTGTGTCAGCCCTCCACGTGTCGGCTCAACATAACTTCAAAGGGAAAATATGGAGGCAGAGTCCAAATGAGTGCGGAGCTTCCACGTGTCCCAGGTCCAAAAAGAAGAAGTCAAGGGGCAGAACCAGCCATTGAAAAGTATAAACAGAGCAGAGCTAGTGGAAGGTGCCAGTGCCTCAACAACACAAATCCAAAAGGCACACCCAAGGAAGGACCCTGAACTAGTGCCAATCTGCCATGTAGTTAGAGCCCGAAAGTTGAACCAGCCCCAAATCAGCTAAGTATAAAAGAACTGGTGGAGGTTGCCACGTGTCGACTCGGCGCAACTTCAAAGGTAAAATCTTGAGGAACAATCCCAAACAAGCACTGAGCCTCCATGTATCTCGGGTTAGATAGATAGCCCCTGCCAAACAAAAAGGGACTTAGCCAAAATACAAAGAAATAGAGCAAAGTCACGGAAGGAGCCACGTGTATCTTTGGCGTAACTTCAAAAGTAAAATCTAAAAGCGGTCCCCAAACGCATGCCAACTCTACATGTGGCCATGTTTCAAGTCAAAGTGGGAAGGCGGGTCGCCAGAGGCAGTTCAAGTTTTTGGATTTTGTTAAAAAAAAGGCATAAATTATAAAAGTAAGCCGCACCTCCGCAGATGCCTAGGGAAGCCATGTGTCAAGCCTAAATTACAAGCAGGTCAGCGGACCCAGGAGGACATTTTTCCTAAGTGGAAAATGCGGGCCGGCGGTCCCGAAGATGAATTTTGGGAAATATTAAGTTGCGGGGCCATGGGATTTTTTTGCATCTTTTTCCACTTTCACAAAATCCCAGTTTGCAAGCACGGGCCCATGGGCCTAGGGGAGATTTCTTTATCAAGAATAAAAATGAGAAGGATGCGGGCTTGCGGGGGATTTTAGGCAAAAGTGAATTTTGGACCTACGGGGCTGCGAGAGGTTTTGTGATTTTGCATCTTTTCACAAAAAGTGTAGTTTGTATTTTCGGCCTCATGGATCTACTTTGCAAAGGTTATGTTTTGGCATTTTGCATAGTCTCAAAGCAAGATCTTCAGACGGCCATATCTTTTGATTGGAAGCTCGGATTTGAGCAAGAGAAGATTTTTTAGAAAGGTCTCGACCTCGTCTATGTCATGGGAGCCTAAAAATTTAATTTTGATGAGGTTAGGTGGGTAAAAATGTGAAAACATATTTCAAGCCATGAATGTAGAATCTGATTGCTTCAACTACCATATCAAATTTAATTTGATCCTCCGTTCTTCCTTATTCAACACACCAAAAAAACATAGAGAGGAAAAATTGATAGATTGTAGGTGGATTCATAGTGGGAATTGATGGTTGGTGGTTGGACTTTAAGAGAAGAGTCAAGTTTCTCTTCTTTCTCTCTGGTCTTCATCGTCTATATATTGAAAACACTTCTCATTTGAGAAGTGGGGAGACATTCTAGAATGTGGGGAAACTTTGTCAAAGTTGTTTCCTGACTCCATCTGAGCTGTAAGCCTTCTCCTACACCTGGAAAGTGTATTTGTGCCTCTGAGCACCCATGTAATAGTCTGTGCACCTTATAGAGCAATAAAATCTTGTTTTGTGGTGTCTTTCAACCCTTGGCATTTTTTTCATTTCTTTGTGCCTCTCTATCTCATGTTTTCTCCATGTGCATGTATTTCATGTTTGTAGGTGCAGGATTTTGTGCTTCATGGAGTTTCGATGATGGATTTGGATCTGGGTCTGTGTCACTTCTTTCTGACCTCCCTCAGTCCCTTTTTCCTTGTTTCATCCTCCCTCAGCAGAGTATCTTACCGCTTCCTTTTCTGGTGTATCACCTCTTAGTGTAGGCTCTCTTTCACACACACACACACTCTCTCTCTCTCTCTCTATCTTGGAATGGTTATATTAGGATAGGTTAGCTCTTCCTGCACTCAAGTAGCTTGTGGAAGGTAGATTAGGAATCAGGAACCAGCCTTCTCTAGGAGGTCCATCTCAAGTTTTGCAAGTCCCACAACTTGAGAGATGGTCCAATGTTGTGCAATCACACCGAATGCCCCACCTAGATCCGAGGCCATTCGGGGGTGCTGTGATTCTGCACTAATGTGTGGGCATATGATCCCTATCGTACAGTAATTAAAATTTGGGTGTAGTATGTAGTGATGTGGTGTGTTGTAAACCGTGAATGTAATGTATGTAATATACCCTGTATTGGTAACATTGGTAAGATGCTATGGTTATTGTGTGTGAACCACCATTTTGTTAGTAATGTAGTTGCATATTATGTCGTGAACCTTACACTCACCGACCCTAAGGGAAATCAGTAGAAGTGTATGTTTGGAGTGATGAATTGTGTACCATGGGCCGGTAACTCGAGCAGAATTTTTGTTCTGTAGATGAAGACCTGCGATTCTTTCCTCTCTCCTTTTTTGGTTGTTTTATGGATGCAACCTGAGTGTAACTATGACTATGTTTAGCCTTGTCGAAGAGGTAGCAGGATGGTTCAAATAGAGATGATGATAGCTATACTATTGATATGTTATTTTGTGAGTTGGGGCTCGATGTTCTGAGTGCTAGAAACTCGTTGAGTACCGCCTTGGTGGCCAGATAAGGCCACCTAGTCATCGTAATGTGCTATTCTTATATATGTATTTTATTTGTAAATTGAATTTTTTATTTCTATTTTTGTAAGGACCAACAATTTTCTTAATTGCCTTGTTTTATATTTTTGGGCATTTCCTTGGTTTGTAGTACTAACATGTAGATTTTTGCACTAATTATGGATATTTGGCCATTTTTTTTTCTTGATTTGGATCTTCTTTTAAAATTTTAAAATTTTACCACCTTGCCCAAGGCTTGTACTTTTCCACTTTGCATTTGAATCAGATTGCTATGCTGGTTCTATTGTCGTGATGTGTGGAATAGGGTTATGGGATGCACCGTGGAATGGTTGGACCTATGGACCCACTTCATTGTATGGGAGTACGCCCCAAGGAGTTACATATAACTGGCGGGTTGTAGAACCACAAGTTATTTTGTCACTTGGATTAGGGGTGTCTGGAATCTATGTGCCTAGGGCCATAGGGAAACCAACCTCCTTGAGGGAGGCATAAGAGACTTAAGGGAGGTATTTGTGTGTGTGTGATTGGTACTTGGGAGGTATATGGAGTTATCGTGTGATGCTTCAGGAGATATACAGAGTTGTTTGTGATGCTTTGGGAGTGGTTTTATGATGTATTTGTACTCATGTGAGTTTGGTCATGTTTTGTGATGTTGTGATATGGTTTTGATTCCCTTGTTGACTCTATGTATCTATAATCCTTGTTTTGATTTGTGTGAAACCTTCATCTATGGGGAAATTTCATGTTGTTATAGAACACTTATGTTTGAGAATTATTGTATCGATCATATATGTATGACGAGTACTATGTTATGTGGATCATGTATGTTCCTTCCTTGGTTTGGTTAAGCTCTTGTGGTGTGGTACGGTTGTGAAAGTATGTAAAAGTATGCTTGTGAATCATTATTGTTGTGTATGACCCTGGTAGTGTGTTGTGATTGTAGTTCATGTTGGGCACCCACAAGAATGAATAAACAAAATTATACAAAAATGAAATTTTAAAGAACCTGAATTAGGAATAATGTAAATAGAAAGAGTCTAATTAAATAATGAATAAGAGGGAACTACCAATCTTCATAAAACTTTTAAAGTTAAACATTCTACCAAATGTTTCTAAGGCCACCCTGTGGCCATGCTCTAATGTCTAAAATTTTAACCATAGGGTGTACCTTCATCTTTATTTGTTCTTAGTGGCTTACCGCCTCTCCTCCTTCAATGTCATGTTGCATCGAGGATGATGCTTTCTTAAAGTTGAGGATAATGTAATTCCCCACTTTATTTCCCTTAATTGATGAAGTTTGTATTCCACCTTCGCACCTGGTTGTTGATGCAGGAGCGTACTCCTCCTTCTTCTTGGATGTTCATCGTGGTATCGGATCCAAGTCATTTTATCTCACTAAAGCTTTGAGGACCTCCATGGACACCAAATTTCTCCCTAGTTAATTTTTTTCCTTTATTTGCATGGGTGGATACTTACAATAAGGATATTACTATACAAATTCAAACAAGATATATAGATTAATTAAATAGTTTTTAACTTGACCTAACCCAATAAATTAACATAAATAGTTTTCTAAACAATTTTTTTATTAACAAGTAAAACAATATTTATATATATATATATATCTATTCATTAAAATGCATATATTTTCATTATGGAAAATGTTACGGTGTGTATGGAGACCTGCCATAGGAGTAAAGGAACTTTAATGCCTGAGAGAAGTGGTTGATGGACATAGGGATATTGTTCTTCCCTTCCATGCAAATTATGATGGATAATGCTTTTGTTGGTTGCGAGTGTGAGGTGATGCCTCCCCAATATCCCTTCTGACCCAAGACTCCTTCCTGACACGATAATACAAGCAATATTGTGAGTTCCATAAGTCTTAACTGATTCGAACCAATTCAACCTGGTGGTCTGGGAAAGGTTGCACAGTTACAGCGATGTCGGAAGTCTAAGACCTACCCTTTTACCATCCTAGGACTTCGTTCCTGTTCCTCTTCCTGACTTCATTCCTGTTCCTCTTGTTGTTCTCTTTCATGGACGTTTCTCTATTATTTTTCTCTCTTCAAACCTGGGCATGTGCAACTGCAACATTGGTAAAGTATTCCCCCTTTTTTCTTTGATGCATGTCCTTTACTGTTTCAAAACTCATGTTTTATTTCTGGCCACATGTATGCTAGCAAGGTGACACATAAGATGACTCAATGGAGCTTGACTATGAGTCAGGTTTGAAAATCATGGAGGGAGGTGTGACTCATAGTCATATAATTTAGTAAAAGGGCTAGGCTGAGATGGAAGAGCTTAAGAAGGAAAGTTTGGCTGAGATGGAGATATCATAGGCATTGAGCTCGAACTCGGTCCATACAGATAGCGAAGAGACTGGAAGCCCGTAGAGGGCACATCGTGCAGTAAAAAATAAAGGCATGAGTCGTCAGTTGATAGCCCGGTTGGCGAAGGGATATTGGGTGAGTAATTCATGCCACTGGATCTTGGCATGCAGGAGATATGGCCAGAACCCCGATCGGCCAATCCATGGAAAAAGAGAGATAGGGCCGAGCCCTCGGATAAACATGGAATAATGAAGCCAAGATAAAGTAAAGACGAGACCCTTGAGCTCAGCAAGAAGATGAAGAGCCCGTGAGTCAGTAAAATGCCGAAGACATTGGCAGATATAATGAGTCAAACGTAGACCGAGCTAAGCGTGAGCTCACATTGGAGAGCATCGAGTTACAGGGCCAAGTCACGGCCATGGCATTGTATAGATCAGCCCTCGAGATCAAACCGATACACTTCGTGCCCATAGGATCCAATGTGGAGTAGCAAAACGAAGGGATCTAACTCAACAAGATGAGAAAGGTAAAATCAACCAGAAAGTAGAGGTATGGCACTTCGACGTAGAAGGAAGTAAGTGGTAAAGTTTGATGTAGGGTGAGTAAAGGAAAGTGATATTGACACAAACGAGGGACCACTGAGCCAAGGCAACAAAGAGTTGTGGAGAATTGAAAAGCTCTTGCTAAAATAGAAAATGGGGGCTAATTCCAATACTTTGAGGTGTTTGTGTGCCTTGTTAAAGCTGGAGGAGCAGGCAAGATAATTCTACTCTTTGTGATATTTCGTAGATTTAAAAATATCATGAAATTGAACCATACTTTTCTTGAATTGGTTTTTCATTTAGACACCTTGCTGGGAGATCTCTCCTTTCCTCTTGATATCTTCTTGTTTTAGCAATTATCATTCTCAATGTGTTAGTGGAAAACATAGATGTGTTCCTCCCCTCTAAGTGTTACATTTTCTTTCCCGAGTGATCGACCTTCGTCCATTTTTTTATATCTTATTTTCTTCGATTGAGCCTCAAGCTTGTTATGTTGTTTTTAGCTAGTAATTTATGTTGTGAAAATAAGCCTACGGTAACTATGAAACTCCTACTTATCACACGATATTTTCATCTTTTTGTCGTACTTTGTTAACTCTTTCTCAAACCCCTTTGATAACCTTTTGATCTTGGAAAAGAAAGGTTGTAGGATTGGAGTGATCAATGTTTCGGCTAGCCGGGTTGGAGTTTTGGTATAAAAACTTTTAGAATGAAGAAGTTTGTGGGCAACATTTTCAGACCTTGGTTGTTTGAGATTCATGTTGATCATCAGTCTTGTTCCTAGGATTTTAAATCCTTCCTTATGAAGTACCTTGACCGACCCCATCAACTTCAACCGTAACTATTTTTCGATCACCTAAGTTCGAGGTTATAATTGTACTAATCCAATACCCAATTATTACTAGAACTGTGTTGGTCTATTTCCCTCTTGGGAAGATTGTTGGTGGTAGATTCTATTTTTCTAACTTGTGGTTTTCTCTTTTACATTGTTAATGTTGTTAATTAAGATTGGTTAGATTCTATGCATGTAGATACCTTAATGTTTTGTGATAGAATTTGATATAAAAGTTATTAACCTTTGGGGAAAACTAATCATGCATCAATAATCTTATGGATTTATAGTGGAAGGTGTTGTTTTGATAATGAAACTTAGTAATATATGTTAGTACCTATGTTTGAACAGTTTTTATGTTATCGAGGTTCACTTAAAATACTTTATTTTGAGAAAGAAATAATTTCTTTTAATTAAACCGAACTTTAGACTTATTGTGGAGGTTTGTAAACCATTAGTGTTATAAAACTTGGATGATGTTATTTATGCTCTTGTTTAAGGGAACTCCCTTTTTCAATCACTTGTTGTTACTAGCCTATAAGGGCATTGGCCCCTTCCTGAATGATTGGGGAATCTCTTGGAGTTAATGGTTGAAACTAGTATATTTTTTTTCCTTTGCTTCGAAATTTATGTTGTGTGGTGGCCGTGTATTAAATTTCAATCATATAATCTATATGATTACATGATTGAGATCCTAATATACTTGGATTTTAGTGATAATGTTTGAACCCCGTGGTTCCTCTTGGTTGGGCTGATCAACACTTGTCATTTTAGAAATCTAATATCCTAGCCTATGGTTTTGGTATCTTTTGATAACTTTAGATTGTTGGTTTGTATATCAAATTTCAATCTTATAACTATTTATTTATTTGATGGGAACCCTGTTTCCACTAGATTGTTTATTTCTAACTTATAGGGCCAAGGGCCCTTCTCGTATGATTGTTAAAATTTCGTTGCTTTTGAAACAATGTTCATAACTGAAGTATAAGGTTGTTCTTCTTAGATTGGCATGGTGGAAATTTTATTATTAACTTAAGGAGTTGTTAGTATTTAGAGATTTGATCCAATCCTTGGAATAGAATGTTTTCCTTTATTGATATTGTTGAATAGTAGCTTATTGTTGCTTTGTGTAGTCTTATCTTGCTCAGTTCTCATGAACTGACTCAAGTTATTAATGGTTGCAAATGGCTTATGTGGGTAGATGAGGTAGAGTCTTGTAAATAATTGCATTAGTCTTGGTTATGAAGTTCCTTTGTATGAATTCTTATTTGTTGTAAAATTTGGGATGGGATTCAGTGGAAAATTTAGAAGAGGCAATACCTTAGTATTATGTCTTGTGGAGAAATGTTGTCATAATTCCTGAAACCTTGACTTGTTTTGTCTATCATGAATAATATAAAATTGATCACCGTATCGTTATGAGTATTTTTATTGTATTATGACAACCTTAGTATAGCATTTCTTGACCAATTGTTTTTACCTTCTTTCTCCCAATTCAAGTACAATAGAATCTTTTGCCACCTATGGATTGTGCATCGTGTTGGGAAGGATTGATGTAACCATGTTTAGTTTTCACAAGTGAGTAATGGTAAAATTTTCTGTTGAGATAAAATGTTGACTTGTAAACCCTTTTAGGACATAGTAACAATGTATTTATAAGCATAATAAAATTGGTTGGATAATCCTTATAGAAGTTAAACTAACACACACACACACACACACACACACACACACACACACACACACACACACACACACACACACACACACACACACACACACACACACACACACACACACACACACACACACACACACACACACACACGAATAAATTAATGTAGATGTGACCTACTTGATAACATTTGATCCCTTGAACAATCAAAGAGGAAACTATCTTTTGTAATGAAATATATTTACCTTGTTTTTTTCCAAGCTAGATTAATCAACATTATCCTGTTATGGTGAATCCTTAAATTATCTTATGCTGAAATCAATGTTTAGCATTTGGAAGATAATGATGTTATATAAGTCGGAGGGAAATTTTTTAAGAAACCCTTCGATCTCTCTCTTTATCTTTTGAAATGTAAATGCTTTACCCTTGACAAAATTAATCAAGAAAAGTCTAAATAATACTTTTAAATAATCTTGATAAATTCTTAGCCTCAATAAACGACTGAGTAAAAACCCATGGGACCCCGAAGCTGATTTCTTTTGACCTGATTCCCGTTAAACCTTTCCTTTATTCATTGTAATATTTATTAAGTAATGTTAAACTTTAGATCCTTTAGCAAAGAAGATTATTGTTCTGAACCTAAAACAATACTTTACCTTAATCAGATCTTGTGCTTATCACCTGTGTAATAGAGGTGTGAAACAAGTTTAAGTGGCTTGTGTAAGATTAATTAACCTTGTGGGAAATGGGAAATGCTCTTAGATCAACGAATTAAGCAATTTATTGGCTTATTATAGAATGTTTAACCTTCAAACAACTTGATCCTAAGTTATTTAGAAAATTGTATAAAAGAAAGAAGTTCACTTTTGTTATAAGAATTTCTTGAATTAAGACATGAATCTCCTTGATCATAAAGACAGGTCTTGAAAGATGTTTCAGGTAAATGCATAACCTTAAAAGATTTCATGCCGTGGGATGCCCTGAGTTGTAACTATGTATTGTGGTTGGTCTGCCCTTTCTAGTCACCTGTGTTGTCGTGTAACCTCCATGCAAGTCAAAAAAAAATTATCCTAGTTTTTCAGTGTTGTATTTGTGTGTGTTTTAGGGGGCGTTATAGTAGTAAGGCCATATGTTTGGAAGGGAAGGGAAAAATATTTAGTGTAGATATAAATCCCCATGGAGACTCCAAGATCATTCATCTTTTTCTGTAGATGAAAAATGGAACAAATCCTACACACCATCACCAAACGATAAGCTAGTAAACGCACACAACTTGGACATTCTAGCACTATGGTGAGCCAATGTTGACTTCCAACCCATAGTTTCTTGCCACTTATGGATTGTGGGTTGTGTTGGGAATGATTGATGTAACCATATTTAGTTTTCACAAGCGAGTAATGGTAAACTTTTCTTTTGAGATAAAATTTTGAGTTGTAAACCCTTTTAGAACATAGTAATAATGTATTTATAAGCATAATAAAATGGGTTGGATAATCCTTATAGAAGTTAAACTAATACACACACACACACACACACACACACCTGAATAAATTAATGTAGGTGTGACCTACTTGATAACATTTGATCCCTTAAACAATCAAAGAGGAAACTATCTTTTGTAATGAAATATATTTACCTTGTTTTTCCCAAGCTAGATTAATGAACATTATCTTGTTATGGTGAATCCTTAAATGATCTTATGCTGAAATCAATGTTTAGTGTTTGAAGATAATGAAGTTATATAAGTAGGAGGGAAATTTTTAAGTAACCCTTCGATCTCTCTCAATCTTTTGAAATGTAAATGGTTTACCCTTGGCAAAATTAATCAAGCAAAGTCTAAATAAAACTTTTAAATAATCTTGATAAATTATTAGCCTCAATAAAAGACTAAGTAATAACCCATGGGACCCCGAAGCTGATTTCTTTTGACCTAATTCCCGTTAACGCTTGCCTTGATTCATTGTAATATTTCTTAAGTAATGTTAAACTTTAGATCCTTTAGCAAAGAAGATTATTGTTCTGAACCTAAAACAATACTTTACCTCAATCAGAGCTTGTGCTTATCACCTATTTAATAGAGGTGTGGAACAAGTTTAAGTGGCTTGTGTAAGATTAATTAACCTTGTGGGAAATGGGAAATGCTCTTAGATCAATGAATTAAGCAATTTATTGGCTTATTATAGAATGTTTAACCTTCAAAAACTTGATCCTAAGCTATTTAGACAATAGTATAAAAGAAAGAAGTTCACTTTTGTTATAAGAATTTCTCGAATTAAGACATGAATCTCCTTGATCATAAAGACAGGTCTTGAAAGATGTTTCTGGTAAATGCATAACCTTAAAATATTTCACACCATGGGATGCCATGAGCTATAACTATGTATTGTGGTTGGTCTCTTATGTTGTGTCTTGTCGAAAAGTCAAGTGAATTATTCATGATGGGTGTGGTTTGATTCCTTGTTGCATAGGTGGTCAAGGTTGTGTCAAACTTCTTGAGTGTTGGTTATAGCCCTTTCTGGTCACTGTGTTGTCGTGTAAGCTCCATGCAAGTCAAAAAAAAATTATCTAAGTTTTTCAGTGTTGTATTTGTGTGTGTTTTAGGTGGCATTATAGTAGTAAGGCCATATGTTTGGAAGGGAAGGGAAAACTCTTTAGTGTAGATATAAATCCCCATGGAGACTCCAAGATCATTCATCTTTTTCTGTAGATGAAAAAGGAACAAATCCTACACACCATCACTGAATGATAAGTGAGTAAACGCACACAACTTGGACATTCTAGCACTATGGTGAGCCAATGTCGACTTCCAACCCATAGTTTCTTTCCAAAAATTTCAAAGTATATAGGGAAGTACACATCTAAAGAAGAGAATAAATAAGAGAGCTACCACCACATGTTGACAAAAAATCAAATATTGTTAGTAGTGACAACCCAATAAAGGCTACATATAGTAATTTCCTCTATGAAACTATATATTATTGTGACATTGGTGCAAAGGAGACATGCCACATACTGAAAAAACTTCCCCTCTATGTGTAACCACACAATAATTTCCCTCTCTGTTGGTAAGACATTTTTATAAGTGCGTGCTCCTGGACATGGCAACAATATCCAATATGCCTTATTACATTAATGCCTATGTCCAACACCTTGTGCACCTAAAAATATCCCCCTCTTTGAGGATGCACACACATTATCTATTAATAATCAAAGGAGAGGAGCTAAGTATAAGCAAAGGAAATATAGGAAGTAGCTTTCATATTTCCTCATTACTACATGACATGCTTGTAATTGATCCTTCCTACGAAGACTTCTGTTGGTGGAGTTTTTAATTCACAAACCATTCCAACAGATACACTTAGACATTGGTGTTATGATAGGAAAAATATTTGCACCTTGGGAAGAAATCAAAACACCTACATGGTTATGCATATATAGAGGACCAGTACTATTCATGATGGAAGTGTTGTTGAACAAACAATAGTGATAATGAATCACAAGGAGAATGCCCCGTGGATATGGAACTACAAGAATAAGAGCATATATCATGCATGCACCATATAAAAATGCGATGGTTGATGAACTAGACACGTTTGTACTCAAATATTTTTATAGTAGCCACGATTGGTCAAACTATGGTGTCCCTCTCAACTTGCAGAGTTTGGCACTGAAATTCATAGATAAAACTCACCTTGAGAACCAATTACCATATGTTGGTTTTTCCAACTATCAATCTCACTTTCTTCTATCTTCACAACACTAAGTTGCCTATTCTAATATTTTTGGGCATGCTGGCAAGAAAGGACAACTTCCACCCTTAAAGATGATCATTTAAAGTACAATCGATATAGGAAATTCCTACCTGATTAGATGCATCAAAGGTGTATAGTAAACACTCAAGGGCAGAAGCAAGTCCTCCCTTCCTATTGGCTCCAACATGTATTGATTCATTAAACATAAACACAACTACAATACATTCTAGGCTTCAAATACCCATTCAAGAAATAAATCCTCTTGAAGGACAAGAATTGGCAATTTTCCAAGAGCACGTGAGGACATAATTTACGTTCTTATTGACAAAATGAGATTTCTAGGACCAAAAATGCTAATAAATATAAATTGTAGGTTGTGTGAGGCATTTCTTCACCATTACAACAAAGATTTCAATGGTTTCTCAATCATACCCGTGGGTGACTTAGGTCAGTTTCCCTTTGTTGACGATGTACGACTATATGAAGAGAAGTCAATCAGTCACATAATTTGGTGCCATTTTGGCATGTTAATTACCCTAGATATAAATGTCAGTTAGCAAGGCAGGAACCCACAACAAATGGAATTTAGAAATTTATCAACCAACATTAGCAATGTACACACAACACTAGAGGATTGAAATCTTCTCATGTCATAAACATAATCTTTCATGTCTCCAATAGTGAAAGAAACCTTTATATGAGTAAAACATCTTTATACAAAAAATGAATTAGAAACCTCGCACAATAAGAGAATGTTAAAATTGTTGCATATTTTAGTGACAATAAGTAGAGCTAACCAAAGTAGACATAGAGTGCAATAGGACCCCAACAACAATCATTTCCTATAATGCTCTTTATCAAAGATCAAGAGGTCATGTTGACATCAAACTTATGGGTAGAATATGGATTGGTCAATCAAGCACTTGGGCAAGTTGTGGAGATTGTCTATAATCTAGAATCAACAACCCCTTACTTGCCTTCCTTTCTTGTTTTCGACTTCAAAAAATACCACGGGCCCACATGGGACATCCTCCGCCCAACATGTTTTCCCCTTCCTCTTGTCACATGCAACATTTGTTAACAAATCCCACTTAAAATGTCATAGGGCCTCACCATCCATAAGGCATAAGGAATGATACTTTATAAGTTTGTAATAAACATCGACAACATTGATTGCATGAGACTAATAGTTACTGCAATCTGAAGAGTACACTCCTTATCCGACTTGCACATGTCACTTGCTTTTACATTTGAATGCTACACAAGAATGAAGTGCATAAAAAATTAAATGCACGAAAGTAGAGTAGGCTAGAATTAGTTGTATATATATTCCTATACATTTACAAGTCATTTAAAATATGTCCTATACAAATAAATCTCATGGGTTACACTTAACAATGTTATCCTATATCAATAAAAAAATTGTCATTAGAAACTTATGTCCCTTCCACATTTGTCAACAATACTACATTTTTCGCTCTTCCCCTTCCCACAATTTTTTTTCAAGAGAATACACATTTCATTGGAACATACATCTCCATTATGCTTAACATAAGCAATCACACATGAGTAGTGTGATGTGAACACTAAAAGGGATGTGGTGGAAGAAAGAAATGTGGATAAGGGAAGTAAACTAAGAAGTGTAGTTGTGTTTGTTAAAGTATATGATTTTTCAGTTATATGGAGGAAGAAAGAGTGGAATAGAAGTCAAAATTAGAATGGAGGGTGGTGGTGTAATGTGTGGTAATCTTATAGAGGATTGAATATTTATGATGATTATTTAAAAGAATGTACCTAAAATGCGAGTGAAGTGAATAGGAATAAATTGCAGAAAATACAATTAACATGAAGAATAGGTTTATGCAAACAAAAAAAAAATGATGGGGAACAAGATCAGAAAATGGTTGCGACATGGACACGAAGCAAAACATCTTTACGGTGTGGATGTGAAGGAGGATTGAAAGCGAGAGATGAAGGTGAGACTATATGGTATGCTCTCTTCTAGATATATATGTGTGCGCTCGTACTAGGTAGAGCAGTTCGGGATGTGAAACTCTATTTTCCTACAACCAGATGACATATATGTGAATATTTTGAAGGGGTAAGGACCAATTGTGTAGTCATTAAGGAAATGTATTATGGAGATATCTGAAAAAGTAAAGAGTGGTTGATCGATAATGCTGAGGTGAATAGTTGTTTGTAATTTCAGGAATTTTGTTTTATGGGTAGTTAAAGCACACATATATGTAAGGGTAATTCACATGTGTTCCTGAAAGGATAATTTAGATACAAATAGATGTTGACCATACATGGTGTGCGAGGGTCATGATTTCATACACATTTGACATTAGGGTTTCTCTCTAGCAATAAGGGTAATGATTAAGAGTTCTCTCATCAATAGTTCTGATGGTTTCATCTATCAACATGCATCGAGTCAAGGATTGCAATTGGTTGATGTTCAATCTATTAGATAAGACAAAGACACAAATGAAAATTTAGAAATAAGGTGGTAATTAAATAGCTATATGCTCCATACCTATTCCATGGTTGAAATTGTTCTTACCAAAACAATATTTGATATTTGTGCTTCACATTATTGTCTTCATCTCACTTTCATCATTCATGCGAGTACAAGTTGGGCTTAAAGAATTAAAATAGAAAATTTGGGAAATCTAATAGGTTACTCATTCAAAACCAAACCACAATGGTTGCTCCTTTGTTGCCTCCTTTCAATTGTAATGTTGAGTAAATGTAGTAAATCAAGAACTTTGCAAACAACTATCTATGATAAAAACTTACGATTCTTGTCTGTAGTGGACGGTTGAATGTAAAAACATGGTATTGGGTGTTCATGAGCCTCCTCCATAATGCTACCATGTAGTCAATGGAGATGATTAGAAATAAAATTTCCCTATCTGATTCAGTGTTTGACTCACAGGCTTTGGATCCAACGAATCGAAAAATGCAACCGCTAATTTCAATGCATACAAAAATCATGTAAAGAGCATTGAAAATAACTACAAATTAGTGGGGGTATAAAAAATGTTTTGGATGTATTTTACCTAAAAATCCTAAAGGAGCTAAAGTTGACCATCTTCCAAGCATGGGTGAATGGCGGCGTTGTCGCCTGGGGTTTCAACAACTTGTCGGTCGTCGTTATCTTGCATTATTACTGCACTCATGGAAAAATATTTACATTGAAAAGTTGATCTTTCGATGCCTCCTTTCAAACATGGAAACAACCTAGGGTCTATTATTTTTTACGTAACTAGTCATGCCACCATGACCGCTAATATGCCAAGAAAACACCATAGCTTGAGAATGTAAAAGTTCTTGCACATAATTAGAGAAGTATTGCAGTGGACTGTGAAGAAGGGAGAGGCATATAAATTGAAGAGGAACCGCCATGGGAGGATGTGTCTATAACACTTGGATATTTTAAGAAGGTTCGATTTTCCTCCTACTTTCTTTCGTGTATCCCTCTCTTACAACAAGGCTCTTCTTCCTCTCCTTGGTAGCCGCTTTCTCTTCTAGTGTTTCATGAAAGTATCATATTGTGAGCAGCTACACCATTTTTTCTCCCCTATTTTCTTCATTCTAGGGTTTCTTCAGTAGTGCGAGTGTTAGGGTTTCTTGAACTTGGTGATAGTCGATTAAGGTTCAACAGTTCTGATTTTCCCATAATCAAAGTACTTTGTCGCTTCATCTCGACCGTGGACGCTTTTGACTTGTGTCAGATGCCCCCCCGCATGCCCAATTGGAACAATGCCTTTCGGCGTAATTATTAGATTCACAAATTAACAATTTTTTTACAAATATTTGTGACCTTTTTCTACAGATTAATAATTTTATCGAAAAAATATAGATTTTTTTCTTTAAAATTCACTTACCATGCATACATATTTCCTAGTTTTCAATACAAAAAAATTAACCTAAAATTAGATACTTCCCAAAAACCATCACTCTAAAAAATACTCTGATCCTCGTGTGCTTGAGTTTCAACGACAAGTATGAAACTTTATCAATGGAGACATGCTTTCAATAGCCGACGTCTTCTTAGCACTGAATTACCTCGACGGACTCATCGATTTTATGTCCCAGTTCAACTTTCCGCTCACTTTTTGTTTTTTCCCTGCTTACAATTACATGAGTAATGACAATTAGAATTTCGCACAGCAATATCCACATCCAAAAACCCATATCTTTACAAATTGCATTGTGCATGTATCTATGGCAAGCAGTCTTAACATAAAATTATATATGTCCAAGGAAAAGAGGGAAGAGTATTGAAAATCTGAATATATGGAAGACATGATAAGCAGTTCATAAAACTTTAAGGCATTTCATGCGAAGAAAGCATCACGTCCCACCCTCGATCTACAGTACCTGCGGAATTACAAAAATAAAAACAAAGAATAAAATGGTATGTAATATCCAAAACTTTTGTAAAAATAAGAGGAAAAATTGGAGCAGGTTTGAGGAGCATAGTTGTGGTTGTGGGAGGCATTAATTGAGGCAGTGGAAGGCGAAGTGAGAGAATCTGGAGGGGATTTCAAGCCTTGGCCTGGTGGGAATAGGAAGTGGGGCGGAAGCTACGCAGATATCCATAGATGGTTAAAACATAAGAAATGCGCATTTGTGAGAGAAGGAGAAATATGAGAAGGCAGAGGACGGGAGACATCAATGCATCACTCTCCGAGCTTGGAGGATTTTCAACTTTTGATTTCATTTGGTCACAATGAGCCGCTGCCACAGACAACAACACTATAAAACCACATGAAGCGGATCACCTCTGTTTTTGTCATATTCCCAAAAAATCCTTGACATAACAGTAGAAATGGTTATCAAGTTCTTTAATGGCGTTGGAGTTGGGATATATTTATAGATAAATAACATTAACGGAGGGAGAGCATAATGGTGATCGCTGTAACAGAGACAATTTAGTCTTCTTTCTCTGTACGTGCTGTGAAAAGGATACGCGCCCGGTGCCCTTATTAGGAAGGGAAGATAAAATATTTTCAAGCTTAAAGTCCAACGCATAAAAAGACTCAAAAAGGGTGAAATGAGTTGGGGTTGGGTGGGTGGGTGGCAGATAAGATAGTTCAGGGCCATCCACACCTATGCTTTATCTAGCATCTATGGCTGAATGGTAAAAGCACCCAACTCATAATTGGTGAAGTAGGTCGCCGATCTATTAACACATGTGTAACGTTCATAAATTACACACACAAATACAACAATAATAATACCAGGATAATTTTTTTTTTTACTTACATTGCTCACTGCACAACACCACAAGGCTCTAAGCAGAGAAACTCAACAACGCATAAGACACTTACAAAAGTCATCGACTCACATAGACACATGGCAACACCATATAAATGTCGATGCCGCAATTTCACTAATAAACGAATTCTAGCAATGACCCAACCACAAGAAAAGGGACCCAAGGATTGGAAAGCCCACACACATTATTACCATGATTACAACTTAGTTACGATTAACATTCCAAGAACATTACTATGCAAAGATAATTTTGTCATTTTTCCACCTACAGGTTCTTAAACTTAATTTCACATTCAACTTATAGTTCGACCACGTAGATTAGCTCCTTATCTCTTACAACGATCTCCGAACTCACATTATTATTTTTCATCTTTCAAATTTCATACAAAGTTCCTAATTCGCTCATTCTTATGTTAAGCTTATGTTTCTCAAATGTTTATTCAAAGTTTAAATTTTACCCTTACTACAATAGAGAATCTGAAGTAATGTCAAGACATAAATCTTAGGATTTGAGGCAGATTTAGATTCAAGATAGCTTTTCCCAAAACATTTTTCGATCACGATATCCTTATTTCCCATCGTAGTTAAGATATATCAAAAACTTGTTCAATCCATTCAACATTCCTACATCAAGAATATATATATATATATATATATATTATATATATATATATATATTTTGTTTCTCGAAGTTAGATCACACCAAGGCAATTCATATTCTTTTTAACACAAGTAAATGTCTAATTGAGTTACAAGGACTCCAAGAGTGGCATTATTCCTAACCCGAATCTCGTTTTATTCTTATATGTTTTACTCGAACATTGCGCTATGGTCTCATTATTGGCATCACTTTGTAACAAAAGAGTTACGAAAGTACTTGTCTAATATCTTAAAGAAGTACATGATTGGAAGCATTAGAACCATAAATGAACCACAAGTGATTTGTTTTCAAAGTGAGATCCCATGTTTCCACATTTTGCGATTCCACATGAGGAATTTCTTTTATTCTTAAAGTCATAAGCGACATAACAAGGAATTACAGAACCAAGTTTTCAATTTCTGATTTCTCTTAAGTCAACATCTTTCAAATCAATTTCGTTTGCAAAGAGTTACTTACAATTTTCTACCCACCAGTTAACCTCCAAAACAACTATGGTTTAGTTTAATTCCAATTTATACTCAGGGATCTACGCCCTATAACAGATCAGATTAAGGTAAAAAAACATATTTACCCAATAAAGCCTCTGCAAAGGACCCATGTGCTATACTTTCACTAGCCAAGATAACACATTTAGCTGAGAGGATCTAAAGAGGTCATTAACAAGAGTTTAAGTAATAGTACAACTATTTCACTAGCTCCATTGTGTCATCTGGATCCCACAAGCAAATCATTCGATGAAGAAATTTAATTCTAAATCCAACTTTGGAAGACAAGGTAGTCCACTAGGATACTAAGGAAGTGCTAGTTCTACTTTAGATAAATTTTGACCGTATTGCTCCTAGCTGTCGGGTTTATGACGATGTCACTAAACATACTAACTAAGACGATAAACCCATTCTTGGGCTCTTATTTACCTAAAATAGGAGGTGTCATGAAGAGCAAGGTTCATTCGAAGGTCTCAGTTTTCTATGCTAAGGGATTAACACATGCAGGTTAGTTATGCACGAATTTGAACTAGGGTTGACCGTTTCATTTGCATTTCTTTATTGCATTTTCAAGGTAAGGAAAACATGGCTCCCGATTAATTAATCATCTATTGTTCACTGGAAATACACTACAAGATATTAAATTCAAATTCATTTAACATATATATATATATATATATATAACCTTTTTACCATACGTAAATATGAATTAAAATTGCACCTATGATTAAATGTGCATTTCCCAAGGTATACTTAAAACTAACATCTCACACATATTACAAAATTTCACATATAAAATTTTATGTAACATGCCAATACATTAAACATATATACATTCTACAATGCCATCTTTCTTGTATCTTGCAAAAACATGTGAGCAAGAAATCAACGATAAATAACTGGCATGACATCCACCTAGATCTAGCATAATTAACATTTTCAGTTTTCCATTTATAAAATAATAATAATTTGCATTTGAAAGGAGAGGGTTAGAGACGTGTTGATTTCATTTCATTTCACTTAATTTGTTAACCAACGAGAGAGAGAGAGATAGGGAGAGAGAAACATTATTTTGCCACAAGTATATTTTCACACAAAAAGTCACATGATAGAGTTTCAAATAGTGATTTACAAGTGTCAACATGTTTCCACTGTTGTTTGGTAACCCGATGGGGGTCCTAAAACTTTCTTTTTATGTTTTCTTGCTAGTTGCAAAAACGTTCAATTTAGGGTTGGAGGCTAAGAAAGCGTGTTCAAAAATTGTCTTCCGATGAGCAGAAACACAACGGGTAAATTTACACGTATCTTCCTATATACCAAGAACTCACAAGAACTGACGGAATTTAGAACATGCAAATGGTTTACAATTGGTGGCTACATTTTCGGAGCCACCGATCGTAGTTGGGCTAGTTCTAACAACACCCAATTTTAGCTCAAGGGCTAAGAAAGCCTCATCCAAAACTGACCTTCAATAAATGAACATGTAACAAAAAATTTCCTACATGCTCTCATATATATGGAGAATTCACTGGAGTCGACGGAATTGAGAATTGACAAATGGGTTGCAAACAACGATGAGTTTTATTGAACCACCGGTCATAGTTGAGTCAGTTTGACCTAGTCAAACAACGACCCGAGGCCTAAAAATGCCTCTACCAAACTTTCTAGAATAGTGTGTTTCCCCAAACCGAAGGTTACAAGATATTTTCTAGTAAAAATACTAGAGGTTTGTGAAGGCAGATAAGCATTTCGTTGCTTAGGGTTAAAATGTTGGGTCAAAATGAAAGCCAACTTTTTAGTTTTAACAAGTTCCCAAAAGTGTAAAACGGAGTAACAAGACTCCTCGAGGAGCGGAAAAGAGAGAACAAAGGGTCGTTAGGGGTCAATCTAAATCTTGGTGTGATCTCCCCATTACAAGGATCACATATGATGCTTTGACATCACTTTTAGGGGCTCAGAATGTTGTTTGCACATCTCTAGAAATTACGTTTATCAACTTTGCAAGGTAGACATTTTTTTGACTTAGTTAACTCATCTAGCTCTCTCCAATACCAATGGGCATGAGCACAAAAATTTATACACCTTGGGTTTATCAATGCATGCGGTTGTGGGAACAATCCCGGTTGATGGTCGAGGTGTAAATTGGTTATGCAAATCACAAGGTGGAGTTTTGTCATTTTAGACTATATAATTTGGTTAAATATCCAAATGGTTAATTATCCACTGGTTCACTATTTCTATTATATTGAATATGAAAGAACTAAATTACGAAAATTATAGAATATTTCGATAAGGAGAGCATGCCTGGAATAAGACGAGTGGGCCTTAGATGTCCTCGCCCTTCCGATCGACCGCTTGCAAAAACATTAAATTTGTTACACCCAACGTGACTACCCTTCCATGAGGTATCATCTGGTTGAGGCATTTCTCTAAACAAACCCAAAGTATCTTCAAGAGTATCATTTGCACAAACCTTTATAAAACTCACATTTTTAACCCAGACTGAGATCCTGGCAGCAAAAGCGAGCCCAACACAAATCTCCTAACATGAGATTTTCCATTGTTCCTTTAACACACTGAATCCATGATTACAAGCATGGAATCTAGAAGCTTTATTTTGTATTATTGCAAAAATGATAAAATCATATACACGATTAGATGGTTCCAACTTCCAAGGCTGGAAAAATCATATTTCTTAATGAAAGGATCTTGATTCTGCCAAACGAAAAGACTTTGAAGGGTGCAATGTTCTTGACACAACATCTTGCGTTTGTGGTAACATTGTTTGAGAACACATCAGCATGTCTACCATTTTAGGCATCTTATAGTCACAACTTATGTTGAAGCTATTATTGGATTTCCCTCAAGTAGTAGCCCTTTGTCGAGAGTGAGAATATGTGTTGAGAGAACATATGCATGCTCTGAGCTCTCGTACAACTGTGCATTTTCCATTCTCTCTTGGATCTCTTTCAACTCAGACTCAAGTGCTTTACAAAGTTGGTCTCCTGCCTAAGCAGC
Source organism: Taxus wallichiana var. yunnanensis (assembly GCA_018340775.1). Lineage (NCBI taxonomy): Eukaryota > Viridiplantae > Streptophyta > Pinopsida > Cupressales > Taxaceae > Taxus > Taxus wallichiana. Next base: position 209,611,152 of record CM031235.1, on the reverse strand, counting down.
TGGAGATTCTTGCACAACAGCTCTTACGGTGCCTAGGATTAACTTTTTTCTTGATAAATCACCCTTATCTGCACATACTCTAGCATAAAAAATGGGATTCACAACACTTAATCGATTTCTTTTCCTATCAACTTCAAGGCAGACAAATCGTTGCTCCACGTTGATTGATTCTACATGCTCAATAGAAAGTTCATTTACCGCAGGGTTTGAATTATTTTCTATGAGACTGGATCTCTGTATGAGAAAATTGCATTAAAATGATTCATGCCATTGCAGCTGCTACCATTGATTGCGTTCAATAAGCTGGAAGCTTAAAATCAACTAAAAAGTCCCTTTCTTCCTCCATTGGATACAAAAAAAAAAAACAGTGATAGGCAAATATTTCCTCTCAGAGACAATTGAACCCACTTCAGAATACAAATATAAATCCAGATAAAATAATTTGTATAAAGTAAAGATGAAGAGATATTAGGAATACAGACTTGTCTCAAGGCGCAGTTTGATTTAATTCATAATCGGATTGATTTTAGGATGGCTAATAGTGAGAGATCCCTCCAGCACAGTCCCCTGTCACGTTCCCTCTCTCACTACAGGGGTTAAATCTCACAGTCACACTTACCCGTCAAGGAAAATTTTTGTGATGGTTTTATAACAAATATTACCGTAATGCCCACTTCCCTATGACACTTAGTTGATTATCATTTTGAGTTATGCAGACTTTGGATATGGACATGAATTATACTTATGTTGACTAGCATGATGTTTAGTGACTAGATGCATTTGGATTATGATTGGATTTTGTTTTCGTGATGATCTACGCGACCGACTCATGGATGACTATTGGATACCGATATTATTTTTATATGGATATATTGCATGTGTTCTAACATTGGATTTCTTCGCCATGATGAGTAGAATGGAGTTGTTGAATTTGCATTACTATAATTTTGGATAATGATGAAATGCATGATTAAGTTGTGATTTAGACCTAGAAATAATGATTGATTGAATTACGTATAGATGTTAATAAATTTCATGCATATGGTTATTTTGGATATTTTGACATGGCCGCAAGGCCGAAGGAGGTATTTTGTATTTTGCAGGAAACACAACATGATCACAACCTAAAGGGGGATTGGGAACCAAACACAACAGGATGTCGGGTGGTTACAACATTTGGTCGTCAAGGCAACTAGTGAATTGTATTGTGTTACCTTTGTTCTTTTATGTGTTAAGAAAAAATTTCCATGAGGGGGAAATTTTCTAATGTGACCAAGGGGGTAAGAATTTTATTTACTTGTTTTAACTTACTTTAGTAGGTGATTTTATTTGTGATATCTTTTTTTAAATTTCTTTTGCTAAGTGTGTTTAGATTAAATTAACATCTTGTTTTAATTTTTAAGTTTTGGAGGGAAGTCTAGTGGGTGTAATTAATTTTTATGGTTGGCTCCTTGAGCCTTGTGCTTGCCTCTTGTTTTGAATGCTTGTTTTGAGTGTTGACCACTCCAAATCCTTTGAATCTCGAATTTGAGATTTAAGGCAATTTTGGGGGACTTGTGGGACAAGTTGAACTTGTCCCACACTTCCCAAAACCCCTTACCAACCATATCTATGGGTTGGGAATCCAAAAAGGGATTATTTATTATTTTGGGAAGAAAAATGTGACTTTTGAGTGCACTTGTCTTCCTTTTGCATTTAATTGTGCCTTAAGACACATGGGAAGGGATGGATGTGCAAAGAGATGTCATTCAAACCAACCACCCATTTATGGTGTTTTGGGATTTGAGTTGACTAAGGGGAGGTGGTCTTGAGGATGTGTGATGTGGCATCCTACAAGGAGCCACATCATCCTCACTCTTTCCTTTTGTCTATTTATGGAAACTTTCTCTCTTGTTGAGGGGGTTGGAGGTTTTTTGTTGGAGAGTTTCTTTTTTGTTATTTTCTTTTGGGGAGAGAAAATATTGGGGAGAAAGAAAAAGAAGGAGCTTGGACTTGCATGCTTGGATTGTTTTGGAGGGAGCTTGGACAAAGCTTCTTGGTTTAGGCTTCTCCAATGGAGAGGTAGGAAACCTTCTCCTATTTTTGTCATATTGTTGTTTGCTTCTATGCTAAATTTGTGGATAATGTATGTTTACTTGTGTATTGTGAAAAATGGATAGCATGCTTAATGTGTAGTGTAGGAGAGGTCTATGGGAAAACTCATGAGGGAGGCATAAGAGTAGAATAGGAAATTGTGGAGGGAGTTTGATAGGGATGCCCATCTTGGGTAAGAATGTTCAAATTCTTACCTTGTCCTTGAGGGAGCCATAAGAGGAGGGAGGCATAAGAGTATGGGAGGAAAAAGGGGTACTTGAGGGAGGCATAAGAGTCATAGGGGCTTGAGTTTTATTGTGGAGGGTTTGGATGGGCATCTCATCTCAATTGGGAGGCATAAGGAAAAATTTCCCATAGTTCCTTCTCTTGTTGGCTTGGATGAAAGCCTTGTTGTGAAAAGTATTGTGTTATTTGTGTTTCCTTTTTGTTTCTTCTTTTAACCTTGAATGTTGTGAAGAAAATTGTATTGTGGAAGCAAGTATTGTTGCCTTGAGTTGGAGACCACCCTTCATTGTGTTGTGTTTGGGGCTCGGGGTCAATGGAGGTGATTGCTTCTCTTCTCCATTGAGTTTTGGTTGGGATGAGAGTGTTGCCTCTCCCCCTATCTTGGTTGTGATTTGAGCTACTTGGAACTTGGAGCATGGATGAAGGGCACCTTGGAGCTTGTGAAGACTTCTTCCTTTTCCTTTATATGTATTATTTGGTTGTAAAATTTGTATGTGAAAGAAAGTTGTATCATCTTGTTTTCATTTCAAAAAAAAAAAGGGATATATATATATATATATATATATATATATATATATATATATATATGTATTGAACCTCATTTTGTTACTCAAAGGAGATGAATTACAAAGTTGGAATACTAGAACATTACCATTCTTGTTTTGTTGATAAAAGACTTAAGTCTTTTAATAGTTTTAAATGTGTCAATAAAGAAAGCTATGCTCTAGTTCTACTATGCTTTGCTTCATTTCAGAATTTATTGTAAATCTTATTGCAAAATAAAGAAAAAAAAAAAAAATGAAACCAAACCTATTCAAAATCTCAAGCAATGTTTATTTAATGGTGTAGAAATAAATTTTAATGCAAAGACTTTAAATTCATTAAGAGCAATACCCAAGTACCCCATGATGCCTAATAGAGGTATTAATAGTTTGAATATTATTCTCATTTAAGTAACATTAAAACTAAGAAATTTATTAATATTATATTTAATAATATCAATGTACTTTTAATTGCCTTTTTACATATGTGAACAAGAGTATGCGATTAGTAATATATACAAATATTTTAAACGTTTTTTTTTATAGATTAGGACACTGCGAGTGGTCTTAGCTTCACAAATATCAAGCTGCATGGCAGGCCTCGCAACTGCCCAAACAAATGTAAAGTTAGTCTCAAAATCAAGACCAGTCAATCACCCTTAAATCGTGTCTAAGAGAATAACTGCTAATATATAAAAAAATATGATGATACGTTTCAGTAGATATGCCTGATAGACAACTTGATACACAAAGCACCGACTATCACAGAGAATGTTTAAATTGTTGCAATGCTTGCAAAAGCAAGTTTTGTGGTCGTCTATTTAAGAGTGTTGCAATAGACAAGCAATAGTTGTTGGTATAAGAGGTCCATAGTTGACAGATGGCATATCCAGAATTTATAGCAACACCCTGCACATTTGATACAAAAAAAAAACAAATACGTGGCATGATATGAAACAGATCCACCGCTAGGAGATTCTTCACTACGAGCTGGTTATTAGATCAGGAAGGGCCGCTCTGGAGGATCGGCGTAGTAAATCTCTTCAGGTCTCAGGGAACACTTTCACTGTCCCCTAATCGATTTGATTTTCCTTTGGGGCGCCTCCTCTGTCCCACAATCTTTTGATAAAAATATCTTGAAGGTGAAACCCAATTTTGAGGATGCATTCAATACTGAACAGATAACAACATAGTTGGACAGCCTGCTAAGGTAATTCCGCCTCTCCTTGGCCTGTAACTCTGTTTTTTTACCATACCTGATTCCTCACGCGGACAGGGTCATTTGAAAGAGTTAACATGCCTACTATTTAGCTGTAGCTACATCCTTATCCTCCACGACTTCTTTTCACGCGGCTCAGGACAGTCCATGCACAGCAGGTCGACTTTGTGGTAAATAGATTTGCAAATCTAGTGCAATTAATTGGGTTGAGCGGTGGCCAGGTTATATTCTTGCAGGCAGGAGAGAGGGAGCCTTAAATTTTGTCAGTTCGTAGTTGAGCGACCTACCAACCAAAAATATTAAAGCACAGTTTGAAATGCTTCCCCCATTTGACTCTTATTCCTTAAATTTCAAATTGTAAATGTAGGTATAGGCGTATAGACTTAATTGAGTATAAATTTTGATAATATATCTATATATATATATATCACTTAAATTAAAAGTATCAAATTCCTTTAGAGATATCTATGATCATATATTAAAAGATTTCTAAAAGTCATCAAGATAGCAATATATGTGTTATCCATGCAACATATCTCCGCAGATATATATTAAAATATATCAAAAAAAAAAAATCAATAAAATCATAATACATACATTTACCCTGGACACCTATACCCTCTTATAAAATGGATCATAAAGTGAAGACGGGATCAGTGGTCAGATACCCTTATGAAGTCTTGTATCACCATGCTGAAACTCGAAATTATCCGTTAAGGAGGAGTCGAATACGACAAATTTTGAAGTAAAGCTCGAGTGAATGGAATTGCGATAACCATATAGTTCTAGATTTGCAATCGGAATACAAAGTAAAAGATTGAAACTTATCAGTTCCCAATATCAAGCAGGTCACAAGACTTGTGGATAAAATAAATCAAACAAGAATCCACTACCTTGCTTAAATTTCAAAAAAAAAAATTGTCGCATTTTCGGGTTACTGGGTTGTGGCGCGGCGTCATCGTCGGGAGCGTGGCGTCGCTCTTTTTGCGGCGTTACATTTTGGTATCGAGTGAGCCGGGGTTCAAGTCGGGACCCTTGGGCACACGCAGAAAATGCAAGCAGAACATTCAACTTAGTACGAGCTAATACTTTTAAAATATAAAGCCATAATGTTGATGATCATAAGAAACAAAGAAATTTTGAAAACTAGCACAAGACCTAGAACGTTGAACTAACTCTCGCCTTGATCTCGTGCACGAGGCGCGGATTGGGCGAGGGTCTCTTCACATAGACCTAAACATACCACCGCTAGAGCAGCTATAGCATCCCTTCGCCTCAAATCTTGCAGGACACTCCAGGGATGTCAATGCGCTATACGCGGAGAGCCCTCGGGAGGACGACTTGCTAGACATAGTTTGGAGCCATCGTGAGATTCCCATGCATCCCCTCGACACGGTGAGGAGCACAGAGCAGAGAATTTCCGTGCAGAGTCGGCTAGGCGAGTCACCACAGAGAGGACATGGGGACAAAATCTCGGACATAGGGACAGTCTCGAGCCCTGGATGAGGGAGGAGCATACAAAGAAATCTAGGATTCGTCATACGTCACCGCAGACCATATCGGGAGATCCTGAAGCTATGACCATCTCACTATTCGAGTGATACAGCAGCTTTTCGGCAGAGGCCTCGGTTAGTGAGCTTGAGCGGATGCTTCAAGCTTTGTCTCAGTAGCAACACGAAAGCTCGTGTTGCGATCCATCTTCTGAAGGATGGAGCAGGAGTCTGGTGGAGGACCGAGGAGCAGAAGCTCCATGTCAACTCAGAGATGATTACCTGGGAGCTATTTGAGGAGCGTTTCAAGAGCAGGTATTTACCTAGGAGATTTATACAGCAGCGGATAGACGAGTTTCATGACCTCCGTCACAAGCGCCGATGATAGTAGCTGAGTATGAGAGTCGATTTCCTACTCTCAAGACGTCGAATATATGTAGGATGAGAAGGTACGGATTCACAGGTTCATCCGGGGTTTGAACTTGGATCTAGGTGGCGCAGTGTGCATTCACTGCCCACAGACATTAGCAGAGGCCGTGGAAAAGGCCTATATTGCACAGAGAGACACGGGGAAGACACAAAGAGTTGTAGAGAGAGTTCGAGCCGTATCCAGCAGATGCATGATAGTAGGTCGAAGGGTCCGGGTTCCTCCTCCATGGGGTGGATAGATTTGAGGGCAAGCTTCATTCGTGCCACCACCGCAAGCAAGAAGCAATAAGCAGACTCCCCCACCTTACCGACCTCCTCAAATATTATTGATGCACAGAGAGGACGTAGTATGGGGCCTCCTCCTAGGGGTCCCATCAGACACAGGCACCAAGATCTCAATCGGTAAGAGCTCAGCGCAGAGACCTCAACAGTCCATAGCTGGATCGTCGTGGATCTATATCTCGCCATCTAGAATACCAAATTGAGCTACTTCCCACCGGAGAGGACCAGTAATGATATGGTTGCATGTGTTGTTGGACATATTTGGAGAGATTGCCCACATAACCCTACCAAGGGTAAGACACGAGCTCGTGAGCCTCACCGCTGGAGATATGGCACGAGTCATCGGATCTACGCAGTGGTCGAGAACCGCCAGCCGAGCATCGTAGTACTGTGATTGAGATGACAGGTAGTATTGGTGGTATTTCTGCCTCCATATTATTTGATTCTGGTTCTTCTGATTCTTTTATTGCACCATCTTTAGTAGAGCGTTATAGGCTGGTGGCAGTTAGGTAGGGCCGTAGTTGGGACGTTGAGATGGCTTCTGGAGCCAAAATTTCTATAGACTCCTTAGTCAAGGAGTGTGTAGTGGATTTGGGACCCTTCACCACTACTTCTGATCTTCGGATCCTTCCATTAGGATCTTATGGCATCATTTTAGGCATGGATTGGTTGTCCGCTCACAGAGCTAGAGTGGATTGTTACCATAAGACTATTGCTTGCATAGATGATCTTGGAGTAGAGTCAGTGATATCAGGAATTAGGAGGGTCATATCCATTCGCACCATCTCCGCTATGCAGCTTAAGCGATGTGCGCGACAGGGTTGTCAGATGTTTGCTATTACGGTCAGTGACAGATCAGAGGATGAGTCCAGAGGACCTTCCCTCGATGACCATCCCATCTTATCAGAGTTTGCTGATGTGTTCCCAGGGGAGTTACCGGGATTACCTCCCCCACGTGAGATCGACTTCCATATAGATCTAGTTCCAGGCACAGAGCCTATCTCACGAGCACCTTATCGGATGACTACTCCTGAGTTATGTGAGCTCAAGTTGTAGCTTGAGGGCCTTCTCGAGAAATTCCTAATCCGTCCTAGTGTATCCCCTTGGGGTGCACCAAATGATCTTCGTGAAGAAGAAGGATGGATCTCTTTGTTTGTGTATTGACTTTATCGACAATTTGAATAAAGTAACGATCAAGAATCGTTACCCCTTCCACGCATTGATGATTTATTTGACAAGATGAAGGGGGCTACAGTTTTCTCTAAGATAGATCTTAAGTCAGGGTACCATCAGCTTAGGATTGCGGAGACAGATATTCACAAGACAGCTTTCCACACAAGATATGGCCACTACGAGTTCACAGTGGTACCTTTCGGTTTGACGAATGCCCCCGCAGTGTTTATGAGTTTGATGAATGGGGTATTCAAGACCTTCCTTGATTGCTTCGTGCTCATCTTCCTTGATGAAATTCTGATTTACTCACGCACACGTGAGGAGCACGAGGAGCACCTTCGCCAGGTTCTTCAGTGTCTTCGAGCAACGCCTTTACGGGAACTTGGAGAAGTGTGCGTTCTTTCAGCCTGAGGTGTAGTATTTGGGCCACGTTATTTCTGGGGAAGGTATCGCAATTGATCCTTCCAAGATTTGAGCCATCATGGATTGGCCAACGACCCACTAGTGTGACCGAGGTGCGTAGTTTCATGGGTCTAGCAGATACTACAGAGGTTTGTTTAGGATTTTTCCTGATTGCGCACCCCATCACTTCCCTTCAGTGGAAAGGGAAGAAGTTTTCATGGTTAGATAGATGTGAGCAGGCCTTCAAGACACTGAAGGAATGCCTTACGAGAGCACCTATCCTTGCAGTGCCAGATCCTCATGGAGAGTTTTTCGTATGCACAGATGCTTCCTTGGCAGGACTTGGAGGTGTGTTAATGCAGGAGGGCAGAGTAGTTGCCTTTGAGTCTCGAAAACTCAAAGATTATGAGCTCAATTATCCGACCCATGACCTTGAGCTTGCAGCAGTAGTACATGCCTTAGGTGGTGGAGACATTTTCTTCTCGGCTGAGATTTACACTCGTGGATCGATCACTTGAGTCTTCGCCACCTCTTCACATAGCCCAATCTCAACGCTCGGCAACAAGCGTTGATGGAGTTACTCTGTGAGTATGACATGGAGATAGAGCATGTGAAAGGGAAGGAGAGTGTGGTTACTGAAATGCCTTGAGTAGGCGGAGACATGTGGCTATGGCCACCTCGGTGGGCACAGATTTACGGACTAGGATCTTACAAAGCCTTCCTCGATAGTTTCTACCTTGCAGCCAGAGCAGAGATCGAGTCTCGTAGACCCTCAAGGGAGATTTGATGGATTTTCATTAGAGGCGAGATGGTCTTCTCGAGACACGAGGTCGGATATATGTTCCCAAAGATGGAGGCTTGAGATATGACATTTTGATAGAGGCTCATCGTGCACCTTATTCACCCATCCCGGGGTGAAGAAGATGCACGCCACCCGAGACAGCTTGTATTTTTGGGAGGACTTCAAAGAGAAGTAGCCTCATTTGTATCCCGTTGTTTAGAGTGCCGCCAGAGGGTGAAGGCCAAGCATCGCATCCAGCTGGCCTTCTCTATCCTCACGCCATACCGGAGTGGAAGTGGGACACCATTTCTATGGACTTCATCGTTGGGTTACCTACGCGAGATACCATCACGACGCCATCATGGTCACGCTAGATAAATTGACGAAAGTAGCTCATTTTTCCCCAAAGAAGACCACCTATACAAAGTGCTTGGTGTACGAGTATACCTTGATGAGATTATCGATTACATGGGATTCTCGCGGAAGATCATTTGCGATCACGCGACCCTTTGCACACACTCCCATTTCTTGACCACCATGCAAGATGCCCTCGGACGAGGATTAATTTCAGCACACTTATCACCCCGAGACCGATGGATGACAAAGAGGGTGAATTAGATTTTGGAGGACATGCTCGTGGATGTACTTGATGGATCATCATTGAGATGGGAGGAGTACCTATTTTTGGTGGAGTTTGCCTACAATAATAGTTTTCAAAGTTCTATAGGCATGGATCCTTTTCGTGCCTTATATGGTAGAGAGTGTAGGACACCTCTTAGTTGGGACAAGATCGAGGATGGGGTTTCTCTTGGACCATCATTATTACAGACATGGAGCAGCAGTTGCCTTGATCGGGCAGAGATCTGCAGGAGGCGCAGATAGAAAGAAGAAGTATGCGCAGATCAAAGCATAGGACAGATCGCAGCTTTGAGGTTTGAGGTAGGCACGAAGGTGTTTCTTTATGTCAGACCGCATAAGAGCCCTATCCGTTATGGAAAAGGTTCTAAGCTTGCTCCTAGGTTTGTGGGTCCCTTTGAGATCTTGGAGCGCATTGGTCCTTAGCCTATCGGCTAGCATTGCCACCTAGCTTATCGGCGTCCATGATGTATTTCACGTTTCGTGCTTAGGAGATATGTTTCGATCCTCTCATGTGCTAGATTGATTGCATTGCAGCAGCAGGATCGTGGCGTGTGATGGTGGAGCCCGTGTGCATTTTAGATCGCAGGACCCTAGGCCTTCACGGCGAGAGAGATTGATCGTGTTCGGGTCCAATGGGACAGTGCACGATGAGATCGCTTGCTACTTGGGAGGATGCTACATCATTGCGAGCCTCGCTTCCACATTTATTTCAAAGTGACTTCCAGGAGGAAGTCTAGGCTAAGGGGAGGGGGATGTAATGCCCACTTCCTATGACACTTAGTTGATTGTCATTTTGAGTTATGCAGACTTTGAATATGGACATGAATTATACTTATGTTGACTAGCATGATGTTTAGTGACTAGATGCATTTGGATTATGATTGGATTTTGTTTTCGTATGATCTCTACACCGACTCATGGATAGACAATTGATACCGATATTATTTTTATATGGATATATTGCATGTGTTCTAACATTGGATTTCTTCGCCATGATGAGTAGAATGTAGTTGTTGAATTTACATTACTATAATTTTGGATAATGATGAAATGCATAATTAAGTTGTGATTTAGACCTAGAAATAATGATTGATTGAATTACGTATAGATGTTAATAAATTTCATGCATATGGTTATTTTGGATATTTTGACATGGCCGCAAGGCCGAAGGAGGTATTTTGTATTTTGCAGGAAACACAACATGATCACAACCTAAAGGGGGATTGGGAACCAAACACAACAGAATGTCGGGTGGTTACAACATTTGGTCATCAAGGCAACTAGTGAATTGTATTGTGTTACCTTTTTTCTTTTATGTGTTAAGAAAAAAATTTCCATGAGGGGGAAATTTTCTAATGTGACCAAGGGGGTAAGAATTTTATTTACTTGTTTTAACTTACTTTAGTAGGTGATTTTATTTGTGATTTCTTTTTTAAATTTCTTTTGCTAAGTGTGTTTAGATTAAATTAACATCTTGTTTTAATTTTTAAGTTTTGGAGGGAAGTCTAGTGGGTGTAATTAATTTTTATGGTTGGCTCCTTGAGCCTTGTGCTTGCCTCTTGTTTTGAATGCTTGTTTTGAGTGTTGACCACTCCAAATCCTTTGAATCTCGAATTTGAGATTTAAGGCAATTTTGGGGGACTTGTGGGACAAGTTGAACTTGTCCCACACTTCCCAAAACCCCTTACCAACCATATCTATGGGTTGGGAATCCAAAAAAGGGATTATTTACTATTTTTGGAAGGGAAATGTGACTTTGGAGTGCACTTGTATTCCTTTTGCATTTAATTGTGCCTTAAGACACATGGGAAGGGATGGATGTGGAAAAGAGATGTCATTCAACCCAACCACCCATTTATGGTGTTTTGGGATTTGAGTTGACTAAGGGGAGATGGTCTTGAGGATGTGTGATGTGGCATCCTACAAGGAGCCACATCACCCTCACTATTTCTTTTGTCTATTTATGAAACTTCCTCTCTTGTTGAGGGGGTTGGAGGTTTTTTGTTGGAGAGTTTCTTTTTGTTATTTTCTTTTGGGGAGAGAAAAGATTGGGGAGAAAGAAAAAAGAAGGAGCTTGGACTTGCATGCTTGGATTGTTTTGGAGGGAGCTTGGACAAAGCTTCTTGGTTTAGGCTTCTCCAATGGAGAGGTAGGAAACCTTCTCCCATTTTTGCTTTCATATTGTTGTTGCTTCTATGCTAAATTTGTGGATAATGTATGTTTATTTGTGTATTGTGAAAAATGGATAGAATGCTTAATGTGTAGTGTAGGAGAGGTCTATGGGAAAACTCATGAGGGAGGCATAAGAGTAGAATAGGAAATTGTGGAGGGAGTTTGAGAGGGATGCCCATCTTGGGTAAGAATGTTCACATTCTTACCTTGTCCTTGAGGGAGCCATAAGAGGAGGGAGGCATAAGAGTATGGGAGGAAAAAGGGGTACTTGAGGGAGGCATAAGAGTCATAGGGGCTTGAGTTTTATTGTGGAGGGTTTGGATGGGCATCTCATCTCAATTGGGAGGCATAAGGAAAACTTTCCCATAGTTCCTTCTCTTGTTGGCTTGGATGAAAGCCTTGTTGTGAAAAGTATTGTGTTATTTGTGTTTCCTTTTTTTTCTTCTTTTAACCTTGAATGTTGTGAAGAAAATTGTATTGTGGAAGCAAGTATTGTTGCCTTGAGTTGAGACCACCCTTCATTGTGTTGTGTTTGGGGCTCGGGGTCAATGGAGGAGATTGCTTCTCTTCTCCATTGAGTTTTGGTTGGGAGGAGAGTGTTGCCTCTCCCCCTATCTTGGTTGTGATTTGAGCTACTTGGAACTTGGAGCATGGATGAAGGACACCTTGGAGCTTGTGAAGACTTCTTCCTTTTTCCTTTATATGTATTATTTGGTTGTAAAATTTGTATGTGAAAGAAAGTTGTATCATCTTGTTTTCATTTCAAAAAAAAGGGGATATATATATATGTATTGAACCTCATTTTGTTACTCAAAGGAGATGAATTACAAAGTTGGAATACTAGAACATTACCATTCTTGTTTTGTTGATAAAAGACTTAAGTCTTTTAATAGTTTTAAATGTGTAAATAAAGAAAGCTATGCTCTAGTTCTACTATGCTTTGCTTCATTTCAGAATTTATTGTAAATCTTATTGCAAAATAAAGAAAAAATAAAATAAATGAAACCAAACCTATTCAAAATCTCAAGCAATGTTTATTTAATGGTGTAGAAATAAATTTTAATGCAAAGACTTTAAATTCATTAAGAGCAATACCCAAGTACCCCATGATGCCTAATAGAGGTATTAATAGTTTGAATATTTTTCTCATTTATGTAACATTAAAACTAAGAAATTTATTAATATTATATTTAATAATATCAATGTACTTTTAATTGCCTTTTACATATGTGAACAAGAGTATGCGATTAGTAATATATACAAATATTTTAAACATTTTTTTTTACGATTAGACACTCATGAGTGGCCTTAGCTTCACAAATATCAAGCCGCATGGCAGCCTCACAACCGCCCAAACAAATGTAAAGTTAGTCCCAAAATCAAGACCACCAATCACCCTTAAATCGTGTCTAAGATAATAACTACTAATATACAAAAAAATGACGATACGTTTAAGATATGCCCGATAGACAGCTTGATACACAAAGCACTGACTGTCACAGAGAATGTTTAAATTGTTGCAATGCTTGCTAAAGCGAGTTTGGTGGTCGCCTATTTAAGAGTGTTGCAATAGACAAGCTATAGTTGCTGGTATAAGAGGTCCATAGTTGACGATGGATGGCATATCCAATTTATAAAGCAACACCCCACACATTTGATACAAAAAAAAACAAATACGTGGCATGATATGAAACAGATCCACCGCTAAGAGATTCTTCACTACGAGCTGGTTATTAGATCAGGAAGGGCCGCTCTGGAGGATCGGCGTAGTAAATCTCTTCAGGTCTCAGGGAACACTTTCACTGTCCCCTAATCGATTTGATTTTCCTTTGGGGTGCTTCCTCGTCCCACAATCTTTTGATAAAAATATCTTGAAGGTGAAACCTGATTTTGAGGATGCATTCAATACGAATGAACAGATAACAACATAGTTGAACAACCTGCTAAGGTAATTCCGCCTCTCCTTGGCCTGTAACTCTATTTTTTTTTTACCATACCTGATTCCTCACGTGGACAGGGTCGTTTGAAAGAGTTAACATGCCTACTATTTAGCTGTAGCTACATCCTTATCCTCCACGACTTCTTTTCACGCGGCTCAGGACAGTCCATGCACAGTAGGTCGACTTTGTGGTAAATAGATTTGCAAATCTAGTGCAATTAATTGGGTTGAGCGGCGGCCAGGTTATATTCTTGCAGGCAGGAGAGAGGGAGCCTTAAATTTTGTCAGCTTAGTTGAGCGACCTACCAACCAAAAAGATTAAAGCACAGTTTGAAATGCTTCCCCCCATTTGACTCTTATTCCTTAAATTTCAAATTGTAAATGTAGGTATAGGCGTATAGACTTAATTGAGTATAAATTTTGATAATATATCTATATATATATATATCACTTAAATTAAAAGTATCAAATTCCTTTAGAGAGATATCTATGATCATATATTAAAATATTTCTAAAAGTCATCAAGATAGCAATATATGTGTTATCCATGCAACATATCTCCATGTATATATATTAAAATATATATAAAAAAATCAATAAAATCATAATACATACATTTACCCCGACACCTATACCCTCTTATAAAATGGATCATAAAGTGAAGACGGGGTCATGGTCGTCGATACCCTTATGAAGTCTTGTATCACCATGCTGAAACTCGAAATTATCCGTTAAGGAGGAGTCAAATACGAATTTTTTTGAAGTAAATCTCGAGTGAGTGGAATTGCGACAACCATGTAGTTCTAGATTTGCGATCGGAATACAAAGTAAAAGATTGAAGCTTATCAGTTCCCAATATCAAGCAGGTCACAAAACTTGCGGATAAAATAAATCAAACAAGAACCACTACCTTGCTTGAATTTCAAAAAATTGTCGATTTTCGCAAGTTACCGGGTTGTGGCACGTCGTCGTCCGCCGGGAGCGTGGCATCGCTCTTTTTGTGGCATTACAATTACCTTGCGCATGACATTTATTTTTCATTTTTGACTTTCATAATTATAATATAGATACAAATATTTATATTTTTCATATAGTAAAATCATATCATAAACGTATATCTAATTTTGAAGAGGATACATGTTAATAAAGATGGGGTAAAAGAAAAAAACTAAGTTCAATTTCTTACCCGAAATGTTATAAGATAAATAAAGACTGAAGCCGAGATCAAGTGAAGGCTTCTGTCAAATCTGTGCAACTCTATAAATTCCCAAAGTCTTGTAGGGTGTATCAGATCCCATTGTCCCAACATTGAATTTATGTGTAAAATGCAGACGACTAGTACTTGAAGTGGAAGGAAAACATGCAACAGTTCCATTTCGTCACCAAGAATCACAATACTAGCAGTAGCCTCAATTGCCCATCTATAACAACACTGATCAATATCCTAGACACTCAGATATACAGAAACTCTGAAGATACAACAATGCAGTTGCCTTGGTGATCCTGGAGTGACTTGTAACTTTGGAAAGGCGAGTTTCACAAATAAAGCATGGCCGATAGATGACAAAAAACTAATATATTGAAAGTTTATGTAACAAAATTTGCCGATAGATTCCTTACCAATTGGATATGTATAGTTGTTTTATTGTATAACAATTCCTTTTTCTAGCACTTTGTGCATTCTTTTTCATCGATTAGTTGTATATAGCCTCTTACTTGCCTACTTCTGAGTCATTACTGAGTTTTATACACAACTTCTGACTGCCCACATAGCCATGCCAACTAGCAATAGTTTAATGTCCAGAGCCAGTGTTAGAGTGATAACATATTCACTGGTAGCTGCATTCATCTATATTCGCTTGGTTCACTGAGACGGTTTATTCTTCAACTTTTACGGCTTCAAAAGTACAACGTCTTAATGTTGGCAGATGAACATTGAATATGACACAACTAAATGAATTAAAGTCTTGAGGGCTTTAAAATCTTATAGAATCTTAGAAAACGGAAAAATCGGTATGTACATCCCTATTCCACTTTGTTTATATTACATAGTACGTACATCGCTTTTTCACATTTTACTAATCCTGTAGATGATCTGCTGATCTCTATCATGTCGATGCAATTAGTGTTTCATTGACAATGAGCCAACTCTGGGACAACCAACTCTGCCAAACAGAGACCAATGATTATAAAATTAGATATAGAAACTTTTAAATAGTTGGTTTTATTAAGTGCACGTCAATATGATACTTTCCGAAAACATTTTCCCATCCCGTGCTACGGGGTAAAAGTTATGACAACCGTTTTTTACGGTTAAAACACAAAAAACGTCTACACAGGCGTCAAATTTAACCCCTGACTACAACTATCCAATGTCAGCTAAATTTACGATATAACTTTGGTTCCATTGTGGTTAAGGCCTACGGATCTCAAATAAAGTGCAAGAATTACTATGCAAGGAAGATGACAGGTCTTAAAGTATGTCAGGATGCCCAGGCCCTGAACAACCGTTGCCACATGCCTCTTATGTCTCTGTCCACTCCTGCCACACGCCACCCTCTAGCGCACGCTTCTACTTTATTATTATTATTATTATTTTGATTTTTGTTTTAAGGAGGAGAGGCTCCAAGCTTCATCTTATTGTAAAAAATACGCAAATTGTAATTTTTTTTGTATCTACCATAAGTCATAAAAATATTGAAGTAGTCAAACAAACACGGCGGTAGAGGATTTTATATAATCTGGTGGTCTCCTTTAACAATTTTTTTTGGTTTGTTATAGAAAATTCGACAACAAATTTAATAATTAATAAAACACAAAAACAAACAAACTTTTCTACCTGTTCTCAATGTTCTGCTGCTGTTCTCTGTATTATTAATATGGACAAGGAAGAAGAAGACTCTTCCTCTTCCACCTGACCGCCTGGTTGGCCTCTTGTGGGAAACCTCCTTCAGCTGGGGAAAAGCCCCACGAGTCACTCTTTGCTCTTTCTCGCCAATACGGCCCACTCATGACCCTCTCTCTCGGGATGAAAACAACAGTGGTTGTCTCTTTCCCTTCCATGGCAAAGGAATTTCTCAAAACCCATGACCAAATATTTTCTGGGAGGAGCGTCATACAAGCAGTGGCATTGAATAAGTGTATAAAGTAGGAAGCAATCCCCACACCACGTTTTCCGCACACCATATACCAATCCTTGGTTTAAAGTCTTTGGACTTTATCATCAATATTCAAACCATCCTGTCGTGCTCTAGTTCGATATATGTATGTATGTATATGTGTAAATGCATTTTCAGATATTCGACCATACTTATATGTAGAATAATACAAATTACTGTTGTATTACTCGTAGTACTCCACGAGATGGTTGAGTAGTAATGGAAATGGAAGGCGAATGAGTTAAAAAGGAAAGAAAAAACAAACAAATGTATATTAGAGTGGCAATAAACTCGCTTGAGAACCCGTTCCATTACTTTCACTATTGTCAAGTGTTTCTTTACTTTACGGCATGTTTGTTTCATATTGACAAAGTGACAATATAGCCGATCTTTCCTTAGAAATGTGTGCATTTCAATATATAAAAAGAAAATAATATATGTAGGAGATGTCTTCAAGGTTGTGCTATAATGGTAAGTTATTGTATTGGTGAATGATAAGTCAAAGATTCAATTCTTAAACATATAGTGTGTGGATGGGCATTTGCATGCCATTGTAGAGAAGTTGATTGGTGACATTTTCTTTGTGTCACATGATGAGTGACATCTCGCCTTGTGTTAGATCTTTGCAACTTTGGCCTGTTGGATCGGAGTATTTGCACATCACTCCATAGGTTGATCGGTAGCACTTGTTTATGTTAGAGCTTCACGACTTTGATTATTTGCACATAACTCCATAAGTTGATCGGTAGCAGCACTCGCCTTATGTTAGAGCTTCACAATTCATAGTTACTAGGTATTTGTTGATTCCTTTGTACTACCTACAAAATATGTAGGAGATGAAAGGTGAAAATTGTGAAACCAATATGAACATATATATTTCTAACGATAAACTATAAAGATAATGTTCACATAATGTTAGAAGCTTTGAACATAAATAAAGATGTTCATACATGACATCAAGGACAATCACCACTTCACGATATCTTATTTTACATGTTTGGAGAGGGTGGGTGATGTTTTTCACACATCTTCTTTGAAACCACTTGTTTCACCCTAGAACAAAAAAGGGTTCCATACAAGATAGGAGAAATCGCTTCATCACTACAATGATATATGCAACTAATCTGTAACGCTCGAAAATGAACGCCGACGCCACTACGACGCCGACGCAGCCGCCACAACCTAGTAACCCGAAAATGCGACAATTTTTTTTATTTATTATTATTATTTTGACCAACGAAGCATCAGATTCAATAATTGTAATTTCCAATATGTTTTCTTGAAGTCGCATATTCACAAAGTGTAACAATAATGTAAGTAAAAGTTGCCCAGCAAAGCATCGCAAAGACTTGTAAATAGAACCCCTGATTCTTTCAATTTCAAAATTTTGATATTTGTAGTATGTTTTACTAAAAACCCCTATCCCTAATGTGCACAGCAATCTACCAAGCAACCTGAAAACTCTTCCCGTCCAATCTAAAGCAGATTCAATGTATACTTTTCCATGCCGCTACAATATCTGAGTGATACATCAATATCACACAAAAGACTCACGAGATTGATTTGCGAGGGATCTGATACATCGAGAGAAATAAAGGTCTATTACACCTATCTTAACAAGGACATTAAAATTCTTCCAAATAATTTTTAGGTCTATTTAATTTTAAATTATATTTAAGTTATATAAATATATATATAGTCAAAATTTTCACTTAAATAAGTCTATATACTTAACATACGTTTGAAATTTGAAAACTAAATGCATAAGAGTCGAATAGGGGACTCCCTGATATACTAAGTGGGTGGGTTTCTTAGGTCTCTTAAAAGGGATTAGACACCTTTAAATTAAGTGGTATATATATATATATATATATATATATATATAGATATATTAACAAAATTATACACAAATCCGCCTATATACTTATCCATACATTTGAAATTACAAATTAAATGAGCAAGAGTCAATTCGCGGGGGAAAGTATTTCAACCCGGCTTAAATTGGTTTGGTTGGGGGCAGTGGACCTCACCAACCAACCGTCATAAATAAACAATCCTTGCCTGTGCAAGCTTCAACCACCCGGCCACCCAAACATTTACTGGTCTAGATCTTGAAAATCCTACGCCTCCTCTTGGACTGTCTGCCGGTTTGATCTGCCCTGGGCCGCGTGAGAAGCAAGGTGGATTTTGTGCTTTTTTTTTTTTTTGATGGGTTCTATTTCTTTTTAAATTCTCTAGCGCCTTGCCATTGGCCGCACCTCTGCTGGGTTTGACTCCTCTCTGCGCATTGTGTACAGTCCCCCCCCGTGGTGTGTGAGCCAACACCAATGCCTCAGTTGCAGAGAACCCATATTTCCTGTAAATTTTGTGCAGCCTGGTGATTCGAGGATGGTTCATTTCCACTGTCGCCCCCCCCTGAAGAGTGAATCTCACATAGGTGGATCGGTTTCATATCATGCCGTATACAGGTTTTTGTAGGAGTGTAATGTTCTGGATATGCCATCTGTCAACTATGGACTTCTTATACCAACGACTACTGCTTGTCTACTGCAGCACTGTTAAATAGGCGACCACAGAACTCGCCTTTGCAAGCATTGCAGCTATTTAAATATTCTCTGTGACAGTCGTTGCTTTGTGTATCAAGTTGTCTATCAGGCTTATCTACTGAAACGTATCATCATTTTTTGCATATTAGCAGTTATTCTCTTAGACATGATTTAAGGGTGATTGACTGGTCTTGATTTTGAGACTAACTTCACATTTGTTTGGGCAGTTGCAAGGCCTGCCATGCAGCTTGATATTTGTGGAGCTAAGACCACTTGCAGTGTCCTAATCTGTAAAAAAAATATGTATAAACTATTTGTAAGCTTTGCAACAATTTAAATATTCGCTGTGACAGCCAGCGCCTTGTGTATCAAGTTGTCTAACAGGCATATCTGCTGTAACGTATCATCATTTTTTTTTTATATTAGCAGTTATTCTCTTAGACACGATTTAAGGGTGATTGACTGGTCTTTATTTTGAGACTAACTTCACATTTTTTTGGGCAACTGAGGCTCGCCATGCGGCTTAATATTTGAGAAGCTAAGACCACTTGCAGTGTCTTAATCTGTAAAAAAAAAGACGTTTAAAATATTTATAAATATTAGTAGTCGTACACTTTTATTAACATATATGAAAGGTAATTAAAAGTACATTGATATTATTAAGTTTAATATTAATAAGTTCCTTAGTTCTAATGTTACTTAAATATGAATATTAATCAAACTATTAATACCTCCCTTAGGCATCATGGGGTATTGGATAGTGCACTTAGTGAGTTTAAGGTCTTTGCAATAGAATTTATTTCTACGCCATTTAATAACCATTGCATGAGATTTTGAATAGGTTTGATTTCATTTCTTTTTTTTTTCTTTATTTTGCAATAAGATTTACAATAATTTCTGAAATGAAGCAAAGCATAGTAGAACTAGAGCATAGCTTTCTTTATTAACACATTTAAAACTATTAAAAGACTTAAGTCTTTTATCAACAAAACAAGAATGGTAATGTTCTAGTATTCCAACTTTGTAATTCATCTCCTTTGAGTAACAAAATGAGGTTCAATACATATATATTTATCCCTTTTTTTTTTTTTTTTTTTGAAATGAAAACAAGATGATACAACTTTCTTTCACATACGAATTTTACAACCAAATAATGCATATAAAGGAAAAGGAAGAAGTCTTCACAAGCTCCAAGGTGTCCTTCATCCATGCTCCAAGTTCCAAGTATTTCAATCACAACCAAGATAGGGGGAGAGGCAACACTCTCCTCCCAACCAAAACATAATGGAGAAGAGAAGCAATCTCCTCAATTGACCCCCAAGCCCCAAACACAACACAATGAAGGGTGGTCTCCAACACAAGGCAACAATACTTGCTTCCACAATACAATTTCTTCACAACATTCAAGGCTAAAATAGATGAACAAAAGGAAACACAATCAACACAATACTTTTCACCACAAGGCTTTCATCCAAGCCAACAAGAGAAGGAACTATGGGAATGTTTTCCTTATGCCTCCCAATTGAGATGAGATGCCCATCCAAAACCCTCCACAATAAAACACAAGCCCCTATGACTCTTATGCCTCCCTCAAGTACCCCTTTTCCTCCCATACTCTTATGCCTCCCTCCTCTTATGGCTCCCTCAAAGACAAGGTAGAATGTAAACATTCTTACCCAAGATGGGCATCCCTCTCAAACTCCCTCCACAATATCCTAATCTACTCTTTTTCCTCCCTCATGAGTATTCCCATAGACCTCTCCTATACTACACAATAAGCATTCTATCCAATTTTCACAATACACCAAAGTAAACATGCATTTTTCACAATTTTAGCATAGAAGCAACAATAAAATGAAAGCAAAACAAAGGAGAGGGTTTCCTACCTCTCCATTGGAGAAGCCTAAACCAAGTATTTTGTCCAAGCTCCTTCCCAAATCAATCCAAGCATACAAGTCCAAGCACTCTCTTTTTCTCTTTCTCCCAATTCTTTTCTCTCCCAAAATAACCAAAGATAACTCTTCAACAAAACAAAAATAAAACTCCAACCCCCTCAACAAGAGAGGAAGTTTCAATAAATAGACCAAAGGAAAGGGTGAGGGTGATGTGGCTCCATGTAGGATGCCACATCACACATCCTCAAATCACCTCCCAAAGTCAACCCAAATCCCAAAACACCATAAATGGGTGGTTGGGTTGAATGACAACCCTTCTCCACATCCATCCCTTCCCATGTGCCTTAAGGCACAATTAAATGCAAAAAGAGGAAAGAGCACTCCAAAGTCATATTTCCTTCCCAAAACAATAAATAATCCCCTTTTTGGATTCCCAACCCATAGATATGGTTGGTAAGGGTTTTTAGGGAAGTGTGGGACAAGTTTAACTTGTCCCACAAGTCCCCCAAAATTGCCCTCAATCTCAAATTCGAGATTCAAAGAGTTTGGAGTTGTCAACACTCAAAACCAAGCATTCAATACATGAGGAAACACAAGGCTCAAGGAGCCAACCATCAAAATTTATTACACCCACTTGACTTCCCTGCAAAACTTAAAAAAATTAAAAACAAGATATTACATTAATCTAAACACCCTTAAGAAAGCAATTTAAAAAGAAACATCACAAATAAAATCACCCACCAAAATAAGTAAAAACAAATAAATAAAATTCTTAACCCCATGGTCACATTAGAACATTTCCCCCTCATGAAAATTTTCTTAACACATACAAGAATAAAGGTAACACAATACAATTTACTAGTTGCCTTGACGACCAAATGTCAGTAACCACCCGACATTCTCGTTGTGTTTGGTTGCCCAATCCCCCTCATGGTTGTGATCAGGTTGTGCTTCCCTGCAAAATTCAAAATACCTCCTTCGGCCTTACGGCCATGTCAAAATATCCAAAATAATCATATGCATGAAATTATTAACATCTATACGTAATTCAATAAATCATCATTTCTAGGTCTAAATCACAATTTGATTATGCATTTCATCATTATCCACAATTACAAAGAATGTAAATTCAACAACTACATTCTACTCATCATGGCGAAGAAATCCAAAGTTAGAACACATGCAATATATCCATATAAAAAAATAATATCGGTATCCAATAGTCTGTCCATGAGTCGTTGTAGGTCATACTGAAAACAACATCCAATCATAATCCAAATGCATCTAATCACAAAACATCATGCTAATCAACATAAGTGTAAATCATGTCCATATCCAAAGTTTGCATAACTCAAAATAGTAATCAACTAAGTGTCGTAGGGAAGTGGGCATTACATAATCAAACAAAATTAAACAAAATAATTAACAAGAGTTTTGTATACCTATGTGTGACCCTTGCCCCCATAAATACTCTTGCAATCTTTTCTCCATGTCCTCGAGAAAATCACTCGCATCAAGCATTTCCTATAGTGTTTCCTTCGCAACTAGGGTGATCAAATTTCTCTAAGCTAAACCTATGAGAATTCATTTCTCCTCTCGAATGATTTTTTTTTAATGGTTGAGATGGCATGCGAGAGGGCAGTTTTACATGTACACAAATTGTCTTCTCCTTTGAGATAGGCATTTTATTGCCTTTTGGAGAACATACAATTTTTGGTATAGGTTTCCTCTGTTTTATGGGAGGAAGATTATATGTTTCCAACTGATGTAAGCTAATCAAGTTTTTAGACCAAAACCTTATACTATATCCATTAAAATTTATATTTACCAACATAATAACAGGGCCGAATTAAAGGTTGGGAGTGCCCTAGGCAATAGTTTGAGCGGGCGCCCTTCCCAAAAATGTATTTAATTTTTTTCCATAAAGTAAATAAATAAAATATGTCTATATTTTTGTATTTTTAAATTTACATCATGGTCATAATCAAATAATAATAAAAATATATTATTAAATTATCATGGAAGGATGAAAAATATTTTGTGGATGGAAAAATTAATCGTATGAGATGCTCAAAAAGCAAAAAATACAATATTTTATACAAGGCTTCTTACAAGTTTGATTTAGCCTTATCAAGTAGGTGACATGAACTCTATCCTGAAATAAAGAACCATTTTTTTGCAAAGAAACAAAAATGTTTATGTAGCTCTGATGGTTTTGTGAAGAGTCGTATTTGGACTAGGCCTACAAATTCCTCCATAACAAAATAATAGAAACTTTCCCCAAAAAATTAAGAATAGAAAATTAAATAATTTTTTCCTTTAATTATACTCACCTCTACTAGATACACCAACAACATTATAAAAAATACATTAACCTTTTTTAAGAACAAATTACACACCTGCATAGTCTGGAGCTCAGAGAATGGGTAACAATACCAAAAAAATCATATGTGCTTATAAATATGTGATATTTTCTTTTACTTGCAAAAATATTACAAAAATGTTTTATGTGTATGCATCAAATTTATGTTACTATTATAAATATAAATGGGTTGAATCTTCGGATAAATTATTTTAAAGTTAAGTTTTAAAATTAACGAAAAAAGGAAATTTTTAGCTTCAGGCCCCGATCACATTTGCTAGCGCCTAGGCAACCGCCTAGTTTTCCTAAGGCTTAATCCCCCTTCGCATAATAGCAGAACTAGTCTCACACCGTATATTCATTGATGCATACGTCACCATGGGTAAATATTAATTTGCTTGATCTTCGGATTACCAATTCTTTTTATGATCGAAATAAGATACACATGACCTAAAATAAATAGAATAGACATTTTAATCCATTTGTTAAATTATTCGATACATATATATCCTTCAAAAATTACATAAAACATCCCTCTTTCTTTTGTCTATGGTGAACATCATCAAAAACATGAATTTAACTATAATGTTATTTTAAAGATAAACAAAGCCCATCTAACACTCATGCTTTTAAAAGAATAGAAATTCACAAATGGCATTCCCTTAAAAATTTATCATCTATTGCAAAAAAATGAAAAAGGGATTCATTATGTGGGACTTAACACTACTGGCTTAAAATTTCTCATACAACTAAATTTTGCAAAATACAATTCATTTGCTAAAAATCTAGCTTAAATATGAAAATTGAACCAAATTAAGGTTTTACATGTTGGAACAAAGCAATTGTTGATTTGGTGAATGAAATGGTGGTAGTCATAACTTGGCTACAAACATACAAAATTGCAGAGTTAGTATCCTTGATATTGGTCATGTGGTCATAAATTCACTAAGTGATGACAAAGGGATGCCTAGTTAAAAAATGGAATACAAATCGGTAATTATATATGCGGATACTCGCAAGGAAGCCACTAGGGTGGATATTTATAAATTGAATATTAGTTTTCCTTTTCCATACATTTTAGAAGAATAAGACCTACATAGTGTGTTTTTGGTCACTTAACACATGTTGAAAAATAGGTCGATATTTTAAATGTTTCACAATTTTCCATGGTCCCTTGAGAACGTAATAAAAACAAATTAAAATAATATAAAAAATAAAAAATAAAATATGTATTATATAGGAGACAAAGATCACAATGGTTTTCAAGGACATACACTTTAATGGTCTATCAATAAATATAATATATTTAAAATACTATGAGATTATAATATTAATTCTAATTTAGAAGTCCAAATACTACGGATATATCATTTCAATATAAAAAATAACAAATACAAATTAAAATAAGCAACAATAGATACAGATACCAACCACGAAGAAAAACAATTAAAAGACACACACTACATACATACATACATATATAGACACACAAATATATATATATATATGTGTGTGTGTGGTGTGTGTGTGTGTGTGTGTGTGTGTGTTATGTATGGCTGCATTTACACACATTATCTATATATGTATCTATATACATTATGTATATGTACATAGAAATGGATATGTATAATTAACATGGAAGGAATAAAAGATCAATGTGTGAAATTATCCAATTTTCATAGTAAATACAAATTAAATATAAACACAATTTGATTCAAATATTGACCATGAGAAGTATTATTAACCTAGAAGAATATATGTTTTCATTATCCAAAATCTTCCATTTTCATCCTAGATCTATACAAATGAAAAATGAAAAAAGATTTATCATGAGAAAATTTTAAAAATATTTCTCATTGAAAAGAAATATATCTTTTCATTTTCCAAAATCTCCCTTTTCCATGCTAGATAAAAGTAAAAAATGAATAAAAATAAGTACATGACCACAAGTAATAAAAATAACATTATTAACATAAAACAAGAAGAAAAAGATAATACTCAACATATAAATCTAATGACCATTGTAGAATGTTTATCTCTATCTTCCATAGTCTCTTCTACTGAATTGTTTTTATTGGTTCTTCTGTGGCACGTAACTCATTTTTAGTAATCCTTGCAAGTATTAGTTTACACAATCATTAAGGATGCATTCTTCTTTTGATATGAGACCGTGCCCTCTACATTACAAATCATTACAAATAATTCTTCCACTACATTTTTGTGTTTTCACTTCATTGCATTCAATAACCCACACACTCTTATAAGCCTTGTTGCTCCAACTAACACATAATTATCCCCCACACACTCATTAGTGCTACTATGTAGATTATCTATATTCTAAAATTGTAATGTTGAGCGGGTCATGGCTGGGTTGATATTTTATATGATTCAAAATTTATCATGGTCCCTTTAAACACCAAAAAAAAAAGTTAAATTAATACTAAATATAAAATATATATTATGTAAGAGATGAAGATAATCACTTTCAAAAACATGTATTAATAAAACCCTATCAGTTAAATATCATATTTTTGAAAATATCATGAAAGTATAACATTAATCACGGTTTATTACATGGTTGTGGAAAACAGCACGCTGATTGCAAAGAAGGGAAACAACACCTGGGCAGCGAAGTTTTTTGGGGGGACAAATTGGGATCCCCCAAACTCATTCCCTCGTGGAAGAATGCAGAACCTTGGCTGGATGTTCCGAGATTCGTCATTGACAGAGCTAAGGAGAGATTTAAATACGCACTTTTAGGAAGATTTACAAGTGCAAGAACGAATATAGACTTTTTGAGGGAGTGGTGTAGCAAAAAATGAGTCTGCAAAGTTGAGGTTTAGGCCATTGCAGGAGAAGGTTTTCTTTTTGTTTCCAAAATAATAAGGACATGCAGGGTGTGTTAAGTGGTGGACCGTGGTTTTTTAGTAATGTTGCTTTTAGCTTCCATCGTTAATGGGTGCTCGGAATGTCACTTGACATGTGTTTCAAGGTCCTTTCTGTCTAGATCCGTCTCCTGGGACTCCTTTTAGAGTTTTGGGAACTAGAAGTCTTTCTGATGATTGTTAGGTCGATGGGCATGCTAATAGCGGTTGATCCGACTACAAAGGATAGATTTAGGCTGGTTTTTTTTAGTGTCTGCATTAATGTTCCTATGGGGTTTAGAGTTCCTAAGAGAATTTTTTATAGTCCCCTGCCGGTGAATGGGATTTGGAGATTGAAGCCGAAGATTCACAGATTTTTTGCAGTTGATGCACGAATTTTAGATATGAAGTGAAGGAGTGTTGTGTCGCTAGAGGGCCAACTTTGTTGTTTCCTTCCCCAGGGGATGATGATTTGGCTAGCACGTTGAAGACCTGTAGTGGGAAGCTGACGATGAAGTTTCAGAGACCGAAGCTCCTGAAGAAAACATTGCTACAGCAGAGGGGCTTGAGATTGAAGTCAGGAATCCTATTAGGGCATCGCTTGTGGGGCAGGTGGATGGACGGGAGGAGATTATGATGGGTGGAATGTAGCAGCCTAGCAGGAGGCTACGACTTCATCGCTCAAGAGGATACAATTGGTGGATGCAATGGCGGGCCCTGTGGGTGGGATAATTCAAACAAAGATTCAAATTTTGAAATTGCGATCAGTGGTGCGTTAAATACATATAGAGTGGGGGATCATGTCATCTTTCCAGTTATAGATGTAGACTGTGGTAGCAATTTGGAGACTTTTCAGTTGATCCAATCTTGGAAGGACCATGATGTGGAGCTTTGTGTGGACCTTGGGAGGATCAATTCAATGCATGACATGGAAAACGAATATTTTAATGTTGACGGGGAGGGGTGGACTACAGTGATAAATAAAAATAAATCCCCTTTAAGATGAACCTCAGATCCCATAAAGGGAAAGACATAGGTTGTTAAGGGTCCTCCCTACTGTTTGTCAAGTTGCTTTGACAATGGCGTTGGTCGGCCCTTTCTCCTCTTTTGTGTTTCCTATATTTTGGTTTCTCCGGCACATCTGTGTGTTCCATCTTGGGTTGTTAGAGCCTTGTTTTTCCTTTTGTCTCTTTTTTGTGGTTTATTGAATATCTTTCTTTTGTATAGGGTTTTTGGATCCCTTCAAAATCTATTTTTTTACTGTATTTAATAAAAAAAACATTAATCATGGTTTAAAATTCAAAACCTTATGTCATTTCACTATCTAATTTTTTTCCTAATTTTCATATTATATGTAAAGTAAAAAAAATAACAATCACAAATTAAAAGTGATATTAAAGTTAGAAATATATTTTATGTATTAATTTTTCAAAATTTGATTGTGCTATTTTTATAAATTTTATGTAATAAGGAATGAGGTTAAGATCATGCCTCAAGCGAATTTGGCAGAATGGAAACCCCTCAGTCTTTGGCCGCTTAGCCGAAGAAGTTTGCCCACCTCAACCGTGGGATATGACAGTTTATGACATGCCAAGTTTCAAACAAAAAAAAATTGATTGTGCAATTTAGAATCAATTTATATTGAACCATATTTCATTTGTAATGACTCACAAGTATGAATAATTCATTTGACAATCATCATATCTAAACAAAGCGCATATGGATGAAACATGAGGATTTCTAGAGGTCTAAAATCTTAGTGCTACTATGACTAAAATACACTTAACTATAGAGTTTCCCTCCTAAATGTATACCACTATTCATAAAATATAAATTAATGTAGACTCAAAACTTTGTAATTAAAACCCAAAATACCATTAGAGTTTCCCTCCGTTTCCAGTTCCGCCTGCTTCGTTGAAGTTCTTGGTGGCGGTGGCTAGGTGCCTGTCACGGGAACCGCTCAGCATTCCCGATCAATGCCACCTCCCCGCTAAAATTACCCCCGGTGTAGACTACCCACACTGTTTTTTCCTTTTCGTGGTCTTATAAGCCACCAGTGTCGCAAGTCCGATCGAGCCACGCCACCCACAACGGATCCCACCACGATCCCGACTTTTCCCCGCCGCTCGATCCTCCGGGAGTTCCCACCGGCGATAAATTCGTGAAGACTCCGGTAAGCTCACGGAACTGAAATTCCAATTGAGAATTTTGTGCAGCTCATATGAATTCCCCATCGCCGCAGAAAATCCCACATACGCCGATCTCGGAACAGCTTTCTTGAGCTCCACCGTGCAAGCTTCGAAGGCAAGCGCTATGCGTTGTTCAGATAGCGCGCGGAGATTTGCAAGTTTTTGCTCCACCCGTCGTAGGCGACCGTAACCATAATTGGTTGCCCGACCCTGATGAACATCCCGTGCTCGCCATGTTTGCTGTTGCGTTGGATTTGATTCCCTCGATGTCAATCCCGACGTGGTTGTTGTCCGGTCGAATTCGCTTCTTGAACGCGTGTCGAACTCGATGGCGAGCTGCCCGGTCGTGTTTCCGCTTGGTGTCGGAGTCGAAGAGGCCAAGGAAGGTGTCGTAGCTAATGCAGCCCGAAAAAGTTTCCGTTGTTCTAACGATGATGAAGGCCAATGATGTCGCCATTGAAATTCGCCAGCGTGCCGCGGGCGTTGGTTGTGATGTTTCTTGCCAAAGATAGTGAAAGTGGTGGTGAAAATTGCCGCCAAACCGTGGACTGGTTCCGGTAGAGAACCCTTCCGATGCGCTTCTGCAACACCGTGTTTGAAGCCATTTGGTTAGAAGAAGCAGTGGGTGTGGTGGCATTCGATCCGGTGTGAGATCGATATAACCGTGGCAAGAGAGAAAAGAAGCGTTCCCCATGTATATCAACTCGCCGATCGTTGTTTTGGCCAAAGTTAGAGAAGTAAAAACTAGTATTGTTTCCATTGGTCTACTGTGCATATGAAGTGCAAATTAAAAATGGGAGCAAGACTATCAAAGCAAAGTCACCCTTTTCAACATTGTTACGCTATAACAATTAAGCTGAGCGTTAGTTATTGGTATGCCACCTTGTTTACAATATAAATTATAAGTAATTTACAATATAATAAGTGATAAATAATAATAATAATAATAATTTTTATAGATAAACGCTTTTGACCGGAGCTATGAACTGGATTACAATCAATCAAGATATGTTAATTAAGCTCAGCAATTAGCAAACCACAAGCCACCACACTTAAACACACGTCTAGCGAATCATGAACTGCCATGCATGTACACACCACCAACGAACCACAAGCCTCCATGCTTGAACACACATCTAGTGCAGGTCATCTCAAGCCAAAAACTACCATAATGAATCTAGCCTGCCAACTGTGCCACCTCGAACATTACCACCCCGAAGGAGGATTGTGCCTTAGTGGGATTTGAACCTAGGTGGTGCTGGAAACAACCATACGACTTAACTACTCCACCCAAACCCCATCGACATAAGTGATAAATAATTATTATAAATATAATAAGTTTATTATAATATTATAATATTTTAAATTATAATAAATTAAAAAGTAAAAAAGTAAATATTCATTAAAAAGTTAAAAAAATAATAAAAATTAAAAAAAAAAATTAATTAAATTAATATTAAAATTTAAAATAAATAAAAATTACAAATTAATAAGAAATTTTTTTTAAATTAATAAAAAATTTAAATTACTAAAAAAATTCTCATGCTTTTTTTTGCCTTACTTCGTTGCGGAAACTGTGCATCCTTAGCCTGTCTAGCGGTCTCCCCTTGGTCCTATCATAGTGTCTTCTTCCTTTTTCCCCACCTCTAAGGCTGTGTCACACCTATAAAATGGCCAACTCTCCTTCCATTGCAGAATGACTGCTGCCGTATCGGTGGAAATAGCTCCCAAGCGCACGAGGAAGTTTCTGCCAAAAGTTTTACGGCAAGGTATGGACTCTAAACCCTCTCTAGATGTAATAATTAATGATGAATGCTTGATCCTATTGTCAAGTGGTATCAAAACCATTGTCTTATTGCCTATTTCTTTGGTTGTATCCCGACTGAAACCTACCTACAAAACTAGATGAAAACCCACTGGGACTCTAACAATATCCTTGTTTCAGAGGTTTGTAATCTCACTAAGGGGTTTTATTTGTTGCCTTTCATGAGCCTTCCCATTCTACATCCCTCATGCTTAAGGTGGCTTGTTGGTACTTAAGTAATACCCTATTGGTGTTATCTCCTTGGACCAAAGATTTAAATCCGAAATTAACCAAGTCTTGCTCAAAATCCCTGTTTGGATTGAGCTCCATGACCTTCCTGTTAACCTCAGATCCTTTTTAGCAAAGATTTTTAAGCCCATTTGCAGGGTGATTTTCCATGAACATGAGTGTTTTCCTTTCTCTCACCCCCAACAAGCATGTTTGCGTTGAAGTGGACCTTGTGAAATATCAGCGGGACCATCTGAATATTCAAGTTGGGTCCCTACGAATCTCTCAAAAGGTGGTATATTTCAACCTCCCCAACACATGCTTTCACTATCGTGCCCCGCACCACCACATTCAGATCTGTCTTCGTTTGGCCCATTCCAAGCAGGTCCCCATGCGCAATCCAGTAATGAAGTCTAAAGTTGACCCTCCACCGATGGCTAGATAGTGATCGGTTCTAAGAAGAATTCGGGGAAAATTTCTGTTGTAGTTTTGTATCCTTCTTCTTCCCCTCTGCCATCTAGGATGAGCCTAGAGTGGAGCAACCTAGTCCCTCGATTTCCATTCCTTCTAAGCCCTCGAAGTGCCAAGTTGTTTGTCCTAATTTAGAGAATACTAGGAATGTTGCTTCAACTTCTCTTCCTCTATGACGTTCACGTAGTCCACCTCGAGAGGTTTCACACACAGGCGTGG
The DNA here is from genome assembly GCA_018340775.1 of Taxus wallichiana var. yunnanensis. NCBI lineage: Eukaryota > Viridiplantae > Streptophyta > Pinopsida > Cupressales > Taxaceae > Taxus > Taxus wallichiana. Next base: position 209,580,029 of record CM031235.1, on the reverse strand, counting down.
GGGTAAAATGGGGTCAAACGCTGCTCCATTCATGTTGAGCATAATGACTCATACAACTTCTTCTTACCAACAAATTTTCATTCTCGGCTCAAAGGATGGATTTCCTGATGGGTAGGGGAATTTAATATGTCTGATTTCTCATGAATTTCATGTCATGGAATGTTCGGGGTCTGACAGAGCCCTCCCAAAAATTCTCTGCTTGTTTAGCTTGCCAGTTAATTAGCAATTTAGATGTGATTTGTTTATAGGAAATTAAGATTTCTAATTTTTTTCTTTAGACTACTCTAACGTGTATTGCCCTTGATTTTACACATTTCAATACTCAACATATTGATGGTAGAGGTGGAGCTAGCATTTCCATTACGTTCAAATTTTTGGCATTAATTACTGCCTCGGGCTAGGACCCCTGTAATAGGGTAGTGTGGGTGATTATGAGTATTAATGATCTATTTTTTGGTATTTTAAATATTTATACCCCTAATGAAGGTCCCGAAAGAACATTATTATGGAATTGGTTAGGTGACAACTTACCTATTACTTATTGGTTGGTGTGTGGTGAATTTAATATAGTGGAGCATTTGGATGATAAATGTGGTGCCCTTCCTATGCATTGGTGTCTCAGTGAACATGCGGCCAGTATTACTTTAAAAGCCATCAGGGGCCTTTTCGATCCATTACTTAGATGACGAAAAGAATTTAAAGACAAAACATAGTTCACTTGGACCAATCTTCGAGAAGGATATGATCGGGTATTAAAATGCCTTAATCATGCACTTGCTATCTCAATTTTGCCCTCGTAAAATTGATCAAACATGACTTTACACAGAAATAAATCTAAGGGACATTTCTATCGAATGAGCCTACATTTCAAATCCAACAGTCAAGTTACAGGCAGGCTCTACAATGGAATAGTAGGGTCGGGAAGAGCAAACAATGTCAAGGAAAACTAGGGGCTCTCGGGAGAGAGAAGGGAAAGGCTCAAAGTCTTCGGGCTTTACAAATGATTCAGAGCTAGCCCAAATTGGCTAAGTATGAAGAATCATCGGAAGCTGACACGTGCCTCATTGGCGCTTCTATAAAGGTTAAACCCAAAAGGAATTCCCAAAACAAGCGCAGAGATTTCACATGTCGTAGGCCCAAAATGGGGCGAGTTGGCCATTGAAAAGTCCAAACTCACGGAAGGTGCCACGTGTCTCAACGACGCACATTCAAAAGCATGATCCAAAGTGGAGAATCAAATGAGCACGAGGCTTCCATGTGTCTAGGGTTCGAGAAGGGCATCGGCTCAAATCGGCTAAGTATCGCAGACTCGTGGAAGGAGCCACGTGTTAGATCGATGCTTCTCAAAGGTAAATCTAAAAGTGCGTCTCTCGTGAAAAAGTGCCAAGTCTCCATGTGTCCCGTGTCGATATCCGCCCACGCCAAACAAAACGAATTAGCCAAAACATAAAGGAAAGGAGCAAAGCCGCGGAAGGTGCCATGTGTCTCTTTGGTGTAACTTCAAAAGTAAAATCCAAAAGTGGTCCCCAAACGTGCTCCAGCTCTACACGTGGCTATGTTTTAAGTCAAAGCGGGAAGGCGGGTCACCGGAGGTAATTTTAAATTTTTGGCTTCGTTTCCAAAAGGCATAAAGTATAAAAATGAGTTGTACCTCCACTGATTCCCAACAAGCCATGTGTCAAGCCTAAATTACATGCGGGCAGTGGCCTTGAGTGTTTTTTGCCCAAATGGAAAATGCAGACCGGCTGGGCTCGAAGATGTGTTTTTGACAAAAATGAATTGCGGGCTTGCAGGAATTTTTTTCACATTTTCTATTTTTGGTGCCAAAAGGTGCAAAGTGAGTTTCGGGCCCATGGACCCAGTCTTCTAACTAGTTTTAGCTATTTTTGTATAGACCCGACTCAAACATTCAAATGGACATATCTTTCGACCCAAAGGCCCAAAATTCAACAAATTTGGAACCATTGGAAAGGTTTTGACCTCGTCTACGCCATGGAAACCTAAAACTTTAATTTTAATGAGGCTAGGTGGCTGAAAAATTGGAAAATGTCTTCATGCCATTAATATGCAATCCGATTGCTCCAAAAACTAGATCATATTTTGTAATGCCTCATTTGGTTTCTACTTCTTTTACCCTATTGCTAAACGCCAAATGTTTATTTGAGCTTCTTTTGATCGTTGGGTGTTTATGATCTTGTTGTGAATTTAAATTAGGGTATTTTCTCCCAGTCTTACCTCCTGGTGTCGTCGTCACTGCTTGCTAGTCACTGAGGGTTCCCCGTAGTGTCTTTTACGAGCTTGGTCATTTTAGGCTTATCGAATTCTCGGTTAAGTGGTCTACTGCTGACGCTATTATATAAAGGCTCTGAAGGATATTTAAAAAAAGAAGAAGAGTGTTTAGGAATTTTCTTTTAAGGCACCTAATATCAATTTAATTTAAAGATAAGTGTATATATTTTTTAATCAATTTTCCCCGTAGGCCTAACCTCGGCTTGCGTGGTAAGGAGTATTCCTTTTTGTGTGGTGCCTTTGTAGGAGGGGACTATTTTATTGTTTTATAATGTTGAAGGACCCTTAATCAATTCTAAAATTAATGTTTTTATCTACCAGCCTTGTTCTTCCTGGCAAACGACCTGTCCCTAAGCGTGGGCTCCAAAAATAAAATAAAATGAAATTTATTATCCTTGTGTCGTGGTTAGTTAGCAGAGGGGAGGCATAGCTTTTCACTTCTTTAATGAACTTTTAATTTCGTGTTTGGCGTGAGACAATGGGAGACTGTATTTTATTATTTTTTTGGTAGGGGTCTTGTTTTGTAGTGGTTGAAGTGCCTTTCTCCTTGTTGGTGGTGGACAACATTGATTGGGATGGTTGTCTCATTGATTGTTTTTGCCTCGAGTTTCACTTCACTGACTTGTACCTAGTTCTCCTGATAATGGCCGCTTAGACTATTCCTCTGTTTCATTATTTTATTGGGGGCCTAAGCAAAAGAATGTGATGAAAATGTAGCTGAAGGCGAACTGAGAGGAGAGAATAGGAGAGCAAGTTGAAGGTGGTGGTGGTAGGAGGCAGCATAGCCGGTCTAGCGTGTGTACACGCACTTCTCTTGGCATGATATAAGCAATGGATTGTCCTTGAGAAGCTCAAACCTTGACATTTGCTGGAGTAGGCACTTGGCATGTAACTGATGCACCTTAATACCTGAAGGAACGTGGCCGCATAGGCTATTTTAGTTGTGTGGTTTCAAATTGTGACGGTTGTGTTAAGAAATGGGGCATTGAATGTTTTTATAGATAAATGCTTCTGAATGGTTTGCAGCCTCCTGCTTCCTTCCTCCCTGCTCGTGATTTCAGAGAAATGATTAATAGTGGGGCGCATGTTTTTATTTTTAACAGTTCTTTGTCTTTTTTTTCTACATGCCCTAGACTTTGTGGATCCTGCGCATGCCAAGTTTAGTTTTCTGTGGAAAAGTGATGGTGGAGGAAGTCTTGTGGGGGACAGCGTAGAAAATATTGGAGTATATTCTTCCATCAGGTTCTGGCCACTTTCTTTTGGATCTCAATCTCCTTGATTTCCTCCCTAGGCACGTGCAGCTAGAGCATTGACCAGTTCTTTCTCCTGATGCTTAGGATTTCATGATGGTGGAAGGCACATTTTCCTTGCTCAGACTGTAACCTGCTCAAGCCATGATGACTATTCACGTGAAGAGTTTTGGTGCACAGTCCTTGTTTGGCTGGGACATTTTTATTTCTTCCTGTTTTCTAGTTGCTTTGTTGGGAGGACGTCATTACCCTTGTCAAGCTTCTTCTAGCACTGGCTGCGTGAATGCTTGGTAAAGACAACTAGCCATTTGGGACACCTGTGGGTAATTTTCTGTAGATCCTTCTGTGCTCATCCTGCATATGTGGCGTCCCTAGAAACCACATCTCTTTGAGGCACTTTATCAGATAGTTTATCTTCCTTCTTGTTTTACTCTTCCGCATTTTACATGCAATACAGTGGCACTGCAACTGAAGGGTGGGCTGAGCAGGTTGGGCATTGTTTTGTTGGTCATTTATGGTGGGAGAGGGGTCTTAACTCAAGCCATTTGTGCACAAATTTCTATCAGTGTTGTCCTAGAGACCACCTTTCCTTCAGGGTGTTGTGGATCTATGTTTTGGGGACTCCATACCCTGGCCGTAACCTGCCTATGCCAAATTTGGCTATGAGAAGAGTGTGGACGACCTAGCAGGCTGGAGGATAGTGGAGTGTGGGCTTGAGATGTTGTTGCAGACCCTGTCCATCTTGTGCTCGACTATGGGAGCTTAATCAGGCATGATATTCTCTATACCATTGAGTCTTATGTTGTTATTTAAATGATTCATTAAATGACCCTGCTCTTCATATAAATGTCTTGTGTGATGGTATGTTGTGTGGTTTCCACTTCCCTTGCTCTTTCATATTTTTTTGGGGAGGATATTAGTTTCCGGCGTTAGAAATGACCGTGTTGTTTGAAGCCTTTTATATTGTTTTCTGGGTTTTAATAAATATTAGTTGGGTCAACTTTGTTCTTAAGACTAATAAAATAAAAGAGGTGGGGGTCCTATAATGAAAATTCCTAGTTCTTTTTTATGGTCTCACGATTTGAATGTTTTATCAAACATTGTTGTTTGACTCAATTTTATAGTGCATGTTTCCTTTGGATACTTGTTTCGGTTCGAGATCTGTCATTCTGGCTTATGTTGGGTATTTGTAAAATAGCAATTGAGTACTATAAGTGCATTGTGTATAGGTGAATGATTCTATTCTTGTCTCTATCTTTTTCTTTTAGTTTTTTTAGGTTCTAGTTACTCTCCTCGGTTGGCTAAGTGTGTGCTTAGCTTGAATGATTTTGAATTGATCCAAGTTGGTATTACTCTCATACTAGGTTAGTTGCTTTTGTTATTTGTAAATCCCTCAAAGAACTATTTTATTCTTTCAGCATCATGTTTGATCTTCATAATTTGGTATCAGTTCATGTTCACCATTTGGAGATCCTTGTCTTTGGAATCATCTTCTCTCCCTTGGTGACTGTTGTATGTCTTGAGGAATGTAGTTGATCCTATGGAATGTCTCCTTGAGATGTTACTCACATCTTTGGGATAGCTTAAAATGTCGGAGTAAATACTCTTTTTCGTACCTTGATTTTGTTTCACATATGTTGGAGGATACGAGATCTACTTGATCATTATTGAGGAAGTTTTCAAATCTTAAAATTGGGATGTTGGTTTTATGCGTAAGAAATTACTCTACGTTTTTCTCCTTAAAATGTTTAAATTTCATTCTCCTGTGACTTAGAGGTTGGTGTATTTGGAAACTCATTGGTTGACTGGTTATTGTGATGCTCGTTGTGATACGACCTCCTTGCTGTCATTTTAGTAGAATGGTTATGTGTTGACCAGAAAGGTTGATGTCAACTTGTGTTGATGGCAGATCCTTTAGAAGCTATGTATTCTGTGTTGTGCTCTTGTGAATGATTGAGTAAACCTCCTATAAGATTTATAATGGTTATGTTTGGTCTTGTCAAGTTTTCCTTTTTCTTAAGACATTCTCTTGATTAGAAGAAAGTTTAATAGAAGGATTGTTAGGATAGGATGTGGCCCATACTGGGTCATTTGTGCGTTTCATCCCTTTTCTTTTCCAATTTATTTATTTTGTACTGATATAAAATTAATTGTTATAGGCACAACATCTAAATATTATTAAGTCATTTTCGTTTAGATATTCTCATGTGGATTGATTGTTCGGGATCTTATAGTGGAATAGTGAATCCTGGCTTGGTGAACTAACTTAAACAAATAAGGGCAGATCACATTTGAAACTAATTTTCTTCTTGTAATTGTTTTTGTTTTGAAATGTTATCTTGTTAAAATGATGGTCATTATTGTGATATAGGTGGAATTCATTATGATGGTTTATTAACTTCTCCTATGAGAAAATGATAATTAAATAGAGTTAGTGCCTTCTTTTTTTTATTTTTACATTTTATGCTTTTGGACAACTCTTTAATTACTCTTGTTTAGACACTTGGATTATTTTCATAAGCAACGTGCTTTTCTTCCTTGAAACAGTTAGATAACAACATATTGTCTTAATGTTATAGCTTTTATCGTGCTCAGTTCTTGCGAACTGACCTATGCTAACAAATGTGCAGGAGGATTTCCTGAGTAGAAAAGAAAAAAAAAAAGAAACACGTGTAGAAAGTGGATTCCGGTTTTCTTAGGAACTGCTATTGTACGAATGCTTTTTTTTTTTTGTTTTAAAACATTGGTATGGAAATTGTGGAGACTATTTAGAAGGCATTGCGTTATAATTTTGTATTGTTCTCATGTAGGTTGTTGTTATCGTTTGAAAGTCAATTTGAGAAATATTATTGTCAATAAGATTAAATGAACTTGTTTTGACATGTGTATCCTTCGTTAAATTTTCACTTTTCGGAATATGATTTATCCTTGAATTGTCAAACCTAATTCTAACTATCTAAACTTGAATCAACTTACATCGCTTTAGTTACCTTTGGTCATGTGTCGTTTGGTAGAGGACTATGTTTTGAATCTAGCAAAAACAAGAGAAACAAATATACCTTGTGACCCCACGTAAACTAATCAACAATCTCTTATTGTGGTGAGTCCTTAGAACGGTCTTAAGGTGAAATCAATGATTAAATCTTGGAAGATAATAAAATTATAATAAATAGAAGGAACTTGATTAAGAAACTCTTCGATCTATCTTACCCATTGAAAATGTAAACAGTATACTTATGTCTATCTCTTCAAGTGAAGCCCGAGTGAAACCTTTAATATTTCTGGTTAGATTCTTAACCCCAATGAAATCTTTATTAACAACTAATAAGATCTTAATGATGAATCCAAGATTTAGACAGTCACGTACTGTTAAAAAAAAAGACCGCTTGAAAAGGTAAAACATATATGGTTAAAAGCACAATGTTGTAAAGAAATTGATGAAGTTAAGAGCCTTGAGAAATTACTTACCCTCCTAACAAATGAATAAGTTAATCAAGTAAAGGAAGCAACCTGTTACCACCCAAAAAAAATTGGTTTACAATGTATATTAACATTAGCAAGGTAGGGGAAAATTTTTCAAAGGAAACATGAATTTCAGATTCTCCTAACATGATTCCTCTGGGAAAAGAAAAGAATTTAAGAGTACTTATAGCTAAAACATGATTCTAAAGAAACTTTCTGTGGGAAGACCTTGTTTGCAAAATTGCGTATTTTGGATGAACCATTATGTCCTAAGTGTGTGCCTCATGTTTATCTGTAACTAGTGTGGGTCCATGTTGTGGAAAGCATGTCGTTAGCTAGTTGTATTCCCTAGAGAACTTGTGTAGTGTCGTATTATCTTCAAGCAAGTCAAAAAAAAATTATCCTATATTTTATTGTGTTGTTTAATGTGTTTGAGTTGGTGGGTGTTACACTTGGTATCAGAGCATAGGTTCATGCTCTCGAACCTCTGGGCCAAATTGGAGTTATGATGGTGTTGCATGATGGTGATAGTGCTACATGATGGGTTGCATGATGGTGAGGGTGTTTCATGATGGTGATAAATATTGGAAGAGTAATGTGTGTTAAGAGTGATGTGATCTATGTCGTAATTGTGATAGTGTGAACGCACATGATGTGTATGTCACTTAGTGCATATTTGTTATCATGTTGATGTGCTGGGGATGGGAGCATTCTCTCTCCTTCTTGTGGATTCTATGAAGAGTTCACGTGTGAATTACTGCTTGTGATGTGTGAAAAGAATTCTAATGTGGATGACAGAGTGTTGGAGCATCGTGGAATATTGTGATATGAGGGTGTGTCCATGTGTTGTATGACTAGATTGATGTAAAGTGAAATGAGATGTATCAGGATGTTTTTACCATGTTTTGAAGAAATGTGTGTACCACCTTGTTATGTAGCAATTAATGTTATGGTTGTGATGTTACTATGTTCATCATATGTACGATTTTTGTAATATGTAATGATTCATGTCGTGATTTAGGGGCATACGGTGAGCATATGAACCCTATTGTATAGTGATTGCACTTAGAGTGCAGAATGTGGTAAAGTGATGTAATGCACCCAGTGAATGTATGATTGTGATCTACCCTATATATGTACCATACGTAAGACGTTATGGTAGTTATGTGTGTGCCACCATTATGTTAGTGATGTTGTTGTATGTTATGTTGTGAACCTTACGCTAACCGACCCTAAAGGAAATCGGTAAAGTGTGTGTTTAGAGTGAGGAAAGGTGTACAGTTGACCAATCAATAGAGCCAACCTTAGGCTTAGTAGATGGTGGACCGTGCTTCTCTCTCTCTCTTTATGTGGTTGTTTTATGGATACAACCTTAGTGTAGCTATGACTGTGTTTAGCCTTGTAGAAGTGGTGGCGGGATGATTCAGATAGAGGTGATGACAATTGTACTATTGATATTTTATTTTGCGAGTTGAGGCTTGATGTTCCGAGTGCCAGCAACTCGTTGAGTACCCCCTTGGTGGCCAGATAAGGCCACATAGTCATTGTAATGTGCTATTATTATATATGTATTTTATTTGTAAATTGAACTTTTTATGTTATTTCCGCAAGGACCAAAGTAGTTTTCTTGATTGTCATGTTTTACATTTTGGGCATTTCCTTGGTTTTGGTACTAACATGTGGATTTTGACACTAACTATGGCCATTTATTTTGATTGGTTTTGGATCTTTTTTAAATTTTAAGATTTTACCGCCTTGCCCAAGGCTTGTACCTTGCCACTTGGCATTTGGATCAGATTGCTATGCTGGTTCTATTGTCGTGATGTGTGGAATAGGGTCATGGGATGCACCATGGAATGGTTGGACCTATGGACCCGCTTCATTATATGGGGGTACGCCCCAAGGAGTTATAGATAACTAGCGGGTTGTTGAACCATGTGTTATTATGTCACTTGGGTTAGGAGTGTTCGAACCCTATGTGTCTTGGGCCATGGGGACAACCGGCCTCCTTGAGGGAGGCATAAGAGACTTGAGGGAGGCATAAGAGTTTGAGGGAGGCATAAGATATTTGTGTGTATGATTGGTGTTTTGGGATATATGTTGAGTTATTGTGATGTTTTGGTGGTGGTTTTATGATGTATGTGTTACTCATGTTAGTTGGATATGTTTTGTGATGTTGTGGATATGGCATTGATGCCCTTGTTGACCCTATGTACATATAGCTATTTTTGTGAGTTATGTAAAATCTTCATCTGTGGAATTGTGGAAATTTCAGGTTGTTGTAGTACACTTTTTTTTTCTCGAGCATTATTTATCAGTCATAGTTGTGTGACAGGTACTATGTTATGTAGTCCGTGCATGTTCCCCTCGTATATTGACTAATCTCTTATGATGTGGTACTTGCCTTGAAGTATGTACTTGTATGTTTGTGAAATTGTAGTGTCTTGTATGACCCCTGTAGGGTGTTTTATTAGCAGTTCATGTTGGACACCCAAAAGAATGAATAAACTAAAACTCTACGAAAATGAAATTATAAAGAAATTGAATTAAGAATAATGTTAATGAAAGGAGACTAATGAAATAACAAGAAGAAAACTCACCAATCTTCACAGAAACTTCAAAGTTAAAATTTCTACCAAATGTTCCCAAGGCCACCCCGTGGTCATGTGCTTTGGCATTTAAAATATTAACCATAGAGTGTACCTTTTCCCTCATATGTTCCTCTTTGCTTACCACTTTCTTTCCCTCTGGGTTATGTCGCATCGAGGACGATGCTTTCTTAAGGGGAGGAGAATGTAATGCCTCATTTGGTTTCTACTTCTTTTACCCTATTGCTAAATCGCCAATGTTTATTTGAGCTTATTTTGATCATTGGGTGTTTACGATCTTGTTGTGAATTTAAATTAGGGTATTTTCTCCCAGTCTTACCTCCTGGTGCCGTCATCACTGCTTGTTAGTCGCTGAGGGTTTCCCGTAGCATCTTTTATGAGCTTGGTCATTTTATGCTTATCGAATTCTTGGTTAAATGGTCTATTCCCGATGCTATTATATAAAGGCTCAGAAGGATATTTTAAAAAAAGAGTGTTTAGGACTTTTCTTTTAAGGCACCTAATATCAATTTAATTTAAAGATAAGTGTATATATTTTTTAATCAATTTTCCCCGTAGGCCTAACCTCGGCTTGCATGGTAAGGAGTATTCCTTTTTGTGTGGCGCCTTTGTAGGAGGGGACTGTTTTATTGTTTTATAATGTTGAAGGACCCTTAATCAATTCTAAAATTAATGTTTTTATCTACCACCTTGTTCCTCTTGGCAAACGCCCCCTAAAGTGTGAGCTCAAAAATAAAATAAAATGAAATTTATTATCCTTGTGCCGTGGTTAGCTGGCGGATGGGAGGCATAGCTTGTCATTTCTTTAATGAAATTTTAATTTCATGTTTGGCGTGAGACAGTGGGAGACTATATTTTATTCTTTTTTTGGTAGGGGTCTTGTTTTGTAGTGGTTGAAGCACCTTTCTCCCTTGTTGGTGGCGACAACATTGATTGGGATGGTTGTCTCATTGATTGTTTTTACCTCGGTTTCTTGCTTCAGCCTGTACCTAGTTCTCCTGATAATGGCCACTTAGACTATTCCTCTGTTTCATTATTTTATTGGGGGGCCTAAGCAAAAGAATGAGATGAAAATGTAGCTGAAGGTGAACTGAGAGGAGAGAATAGGAGAGCAAGTTGAAGGTGGTGGTGGTAGGAGGCAAAGATAGATGGTGCAGGGTGTGTACACGCACTTCTCTTGGCATGATATAAGCAATGGATTGTCCTTGAGAAGCTCAAACCTTGACATCCACTGGAGCAGGCACTTGGCATGTAACTGTGCACCTTAATGCCTGAAAGGAATGTGGCCGCATAGGCTATTTTAGTTGTGGTTTCCAGCTGACGGGTTGTGTTAAGAAATGGGGCATTGAATTTTTTTATAGATAAATGCTTCCGAATGGTTTGCAGCCTCATGATTCCTTCCTCCCTGCTCATGATTTTAGAGAAATGATTAATACTGGGGCGCATGTTTTTATTTTTAATAGTTCTTTGTCTTTTTTTTTCTACATGCCCTAGACTTTGTGGATCCTGCGCATGCCAAGTTTAGTTTTCTATGTGGAAAAGTGATGGTGGAGGAATTCTTGTGGGGGACAACGTGGAAAATATTGGAGTATATTCTTCCATCGTGGTTACGCTACTTTCTTTTTCATATTAATCTCCTTAATTTCCTCTCTAGGCACGTGCAGCTAGAGCATTGACCAATTCTTTCTCCTGATGCTTAGGATTTCGTGATGGTGGAAGGCACATTTTCCTTGGCTTGAGGTAACTCTTTGAAGCCATGATGACTATTCATGTGAAGAGTTTTGGTGTATTGTCCTTGTTTGGTGGGACATTTTTATTTCTTCCTGTTTTCTAGTTGCTTTGCTGGGAGGACGTCATTACCCTTGTCAAGCTTCTTCTAGCACTGGCTGCGTGAATGCTGGTAAAGACAACTAGCCATTTGGGACACCTGTGGGTAATTTTCTATAGATCCTTCTGTGCTCATCCTACGTATGTGGCATCCCTAGAAACCACATCTCTTTGAGGCACTTTATCAGACAGTTTATCTTTCTTCTGGTTTTACTCTTCCGCATTTTACATGCAATACAGGCACTGCAACTGAAGGGTGGGATGAGCAGGTTGGGCATTGTTTTGTTGGTCATTTATGGTGGGAGAGGGGTCTTAACTCAAGCCATTTGTGCACAAATTTCTATCAGTGTTGTCCTAGAGACCACCTTTCCTTCAGGGTGTTGTGGATCTATGTTTTGGGGACTCCATACCTTGGCCGTAACCTACCTATGCCAAATTTGGCTGTGAGAAGAGTGTGGATGACCTAGCAGGCTGGAGGACAATGGAGTGTGGGCTTGAGATGTTGTTGTAGACCCTGTCCATCTTGTGCTCGATCATTGCAGGAGTTTATAAGTCATGATATTTTCTATACCATTGAGTCTAATGCTTTGTTATTTAAATGATTCATTAAATGAACCTTCTCTTCATATAAATGTCTTGTGCGATGGTATGTTGTGTGGTTTCCACTTCCCTTTCTCTTTTGTATTTTTACGGGAGGATATTAGTTTCCAGCGTTAGAAATGACCGTGTTGTTTGAAGCCTTTTATATTGTTTTATGAGTTTTAATAAATATTAGTTGGGTCAACTTTGTTCTTAAGAATAATAAAATAAAAGAGTTGGGGGTCCTGTAATGAAAATTCCTAGTTCTTTTTTTATGGTCTCATGATTTGAATGTTTTATCAAACATTGTTGTTTGACTCAATTTTATAGTGCCTGTTTCCTTTGGATACTTGTTTCGGTTCGAGATCTGTCGTTCTGGCTTATGTTGGGTATTTGCGAAATAGCAATTGAGTACTGTAAGTGCATTGTGTATAGGTGAATGATGTTATTCCTGTCTCTATATTTTTCTTTTAGTTTGTTTTAGGTTCTAGTTACTCTCCTCGGTTGGCTTAGTGTGTGCTTAGCTTGACTGATTTTTGAATTGAGCCAAGTTGGTATTACTCTCAAACTAGGTTAGTTGCTTTTGTTATTTGTAAATCCCTTGAAGAACTATTTTATTCTTCCAGCATCATGTTTGATCTTCATAATTTGGTATTAGTTCATGTTCACCGTTTGGAGATCCTTGTCTTTGGAATCATCTTCTCTCCCTTGGTGATTGTTATATGTCTTGAGGAATGTAGTTGATCCTATGGAATGTCTCCTTGAGATGTTACTCACATCTTTGGGATAGCTTAAAATGTCGGAGTAAATATTCTTTTTCGTACCTTGATTTTGTTTCACATATGTTGGAGGATACAAGATCTACTTGATCATTATTGAGGAAGTTTTCAAATCTTAAAATTGGGATGTTGGTTTTATGCGTAAGAAATTACTCTACGTTTTGCTCCTTAAAATGTTTAAATTTCATTCTCCTGTCACTTAGAGATTGGTGTTTTTGTAAACTCATTGGATGATCAAGTTATTGTGATGCTCGTTGTGATACGACCTCCTTGCTTGTCATTTTAGTATAATGGTTATGTGTTGACCATAAAGGTTGATGTCAACTTATGTTGATGGCGAGATCCTTTAGAAGCTATGTATTCTATGTTGTGCTCTTGTGAATGATTGAGTAAACCTCCTGTAAGATTTATAATGGTTATGTTTGGTCTTGTCAAGTTTTTCCTTTTTCTTAAGACATTCTCTTGATTAGAAGAAAGTTTAATAGAAGGATTGTTAGGATAGGATGTGGCCCATACTGGGTCATTTGTGCATTTCATCCCTTTTCTTTTCCAATTTATTTATTTTGTACTGATATAAAATTAACTGTTATAGGCACAACATCTAAATATTATTAAGTCATTTTGGTTTAGATATTCTCATGTCGATTGATTGTTTGGGATCTTACAGTGGAATAGTGAATCCTTGGCTTGGTGAACTAACTTAAACAAATAAGGGCAGATCACATTTGAAACTAATTTTCTTCTTGTAATTGTTTTTGTTTCAAATGTTATCTTGTTAAAATGATGGTCATTATTGTGATATAGGTGGAATTCATTATGATGGTTTATTAACTTCTCCTATGAGAAAATGATAATTAAATAGAGTTAGTGCCTTATTTTTTTTTTTTTTGACATTTTATGCTTTTGGACAACTCTTTAATTACTCTTGTTTAGACACTTGGATTATTTTCTTAAGCAACGGTGCTTTTCTTCCTTGAAATAGTTAGATAACAACATATTGTCTTAATGTTATAGCTTTTATCGTGCTCAGTTCTTGCGAACTGACCTGTGCTAACAAATGTGCAGGAGGATTTCCTGAGTAGAAAAGAAAAAAGAAAGAAAGAGAAACACGTGTAGAAAGTGGATTCCGCTTTCTTAGGAACTGCTATTGTACGAATGCTTTTTTGTTTTAAAACATTGGTATGGAAATTGTGGAGACTATTTAGAAGGCATTGCGTTATAATTTTGTATTGTTCTCATGTAGGTTGTTGTTATCATTTGAAAGTCAATTTGAGAAATATTATTGTCAATAAGATTAAATGAACTTGTTTTGACATGCGTATCCTTCGTTAAAATTTCACTTTTTGGAATATGATTTATCCTTGAATTATCAAACCTAATTCTAACTATCTAAACTTGAATCAACTTACATCACTTTAGTTACCTTTGGTCATGTGTCAATTGGTTGAGGACTATGTTTTGAATCTAGCAAAAACAAGAGAAAAAATATACCTTGTAATCAGACACGTAAACTAATCAAAAATCTCTTATTGTGGTGAGTCCTTAGAAACGGTCTTAAGGTGAAATCAATGGTTAAATCTTGGAAGATGATAAAATTATAATAAATAGAAGGAACTTGATTAAGAAACTCTTCGATCTATCTTACCCGTTGAAAATGTAAACAATATACTTATGTCTATCTCTTCAAGTTAAGCCCGAGTGAAACTCGTTGTCAAAATTTCACCCCCCTGGGTAAATTTCGATAACATGCATCAGATTCTCAGGTCCCAGGAAAATTGATTGATTCGGGGCCAAAATTCATGTTTCCAGGGTCCCCTCAGATTTTTTCTAACTCCCAGGGCCGAAGAAGGAGGGAGCAAGCTTTGCGAACGTGCAAAAAGGGTTGCGAGAAAGGCAAATAGGTCGATCCGGAAAAATGGTGAAAATCGGCTAAGTCCTAGTCTAGGAGCATTCGGGACATTTGGGACAAAAGGCCCGAACAGCGTGGCTCGGCGAAAGCACAAACAACCCACTAAGCATTTGGGAAAAGTGGGACAAAAGTACGCGGCGGGCGCGAAATGCCGGTTCGAAGGGGAAAAATTGACTAACTGATAAGAGGGACAGTCTGGGACGTTTGGGTCAAAAATACCCGAATCGGCCGAACCGGCGAAATCAAGACGAGCATTCCAAAACAAAGTGGGCCAAGTGGAACAAAAATACCCAAACCGGCCGGTTCGGCCGAAATGGGAACAAATGGTCCAAAAGCAAATGGGACATTTGGGCCAAAAATGTGCGAACCGGCCGGTTTGGCGAAATTAATTGTCCCAAAGGGTCCAAAGGCAAATGGGACATCCAGACAAATGGACGTGAAATGCCCGAACCGGCCGAAATGAGCACAAAGGGCCCAAAATCAAATGGGACATCCGGGACAAATGGAGGCGAAGTACGCGTAGGAGCCGAATCAGCCGAGGACCAATCAGAAGCTGCCACGTGTCCTCACAAGAGAAAAGTCAAAAATTCAATGGCGAGTTTTCAAGCACCGATCCGAACCAATGGGATAGTGCCACGTGTCCCAGCTAGGGCCCACAAGGAAAATTCAAAAGACAGCCCACGACGAAAAGTAGAAGAGAGAGAATTATTCAACGAATCAGAGCATGCCACGTGGCATCCAAGTGGCAGTGCGCGGGAAAATATTTCAAAATCCGTTTTCGCCTGTTCCGTGCCCTAAATCTTCAGATCGACATATCTTTCGATCCAGAGCTCGGATTTCCACGTTCCTTATATCAACGAAATCTGTTGAGATGCTCTACATGATTAGGATCAATCTCGAGAGTTTTGGTGTAGTCGAAGAGAGAAAATCGAGAAACGGCTCTGACGTGTGGTAATGGCCAGAAGCGACCTTTCAACAACCCGTTTTAATGCTAATGGGTCGCATTCTTCTTCTGCACGGCCAGAAGTGACATTTTAGCGGCCAAATTAATACAAATGGGTCGCATTCTCCTCCCAAATCGGTCAAAGATGGCAGGGTATGGGTTGGAAAGGTATCCCATGCCGTTTTTATGCATCTGCAGTCAATGAGGAATGGGCTTGCACGTTTTCCTACGTTTCTGTCCCCTGGGTTCGACCCATGCAATGTAAAAGCCAGTTTTGGCTCATTTTGAAAAGGTTGTTCATTCTTTCTGCTCTGCCCTCCCTTCTTTTCTTCTCTAGGGTTGAAAATGGAGTTCGAACCTCCTCCCTGCTCTGTAATGGCGTTTTTGCCTTTTACTAATGGAATGATGTTCTGTGCAAACTTCTGGAGCAACAAAACGTGTTTTGTGATGCATCTGTCCATCCTTCCTCGTTTTTGCTTGTTCTCTTCTTGCCTCTCTTCATTGCAGGTATTTGTGCATGTTTGAATGTTCATTGCAGGTCTGGAGCTGTGTTCATGGAGTTTTGGGACATTTTCTGTGTGAAATCTATCCTTGGGCCTGTGATGCATCTATCCATCCTTCCCATTGCTCACCTCTCTTTGTCCCATGGTAGTTTTGATAGATGTCCAACATTCTCCTTCTCTG
Organism: Taxus wallichiana var. yunnanensis; assembly: GCA_018340775.1. Lineage (NCBI taxonomy): Eukaryota > Viridiplantae > Streptophyta > Pinopsida > Cupressales > Taxaceae > Taxus > Taxus wallichiana. The sequence goes on along the minus strand of CM031235.1, from coordinate 209,563,698 downwards.
GTGTATCACCGTTTTAGTGTAGGCTTTTGCTGTTTTTTTTCTCTCTCTCTGTCTCCTTGGCATGGTTAGATTAGGATTAGATTAGCTTGCTCGCACCTGGAATAGCTTTAGCGTGGTAGTTTAGGAGCGAGGAACCAGCCTTCTCTAGAGATTCCTCTCTCGGTTTTACAAGTCCCACGCTTGGAGAGAGGTTTCCATGTTGTGCAATCACATCTGCTGGATGCACGAACATCAACCTAGAAGCTGATGTGCGTCCGAGTGCTTTGTGATTTTGCATCAGCTGAGTTTTGCACGCCAGTGGGACCTTAGAGGTCTTTCACTTCATCTTTTGCAGGTTGATGTGTTCCTGTGAAGATTTCAGCCTTTGGAGGCACTTACAAACACATCTGGCGACTCCATCTGGTCAACAACCCATCTCTGAAGTTGCAGACCTTCCTTTCCATTCGTTTCCATCCATTTTCATCCATTCTTCCTTCCATCTCTTCCATCATTCTTTCGTTCTATGAAGTTGTGCAATCATGACTTCATTTCCATCATGGTATTCACATCAACAACAAGCAAAGATATCACACCTCCAACACATTTTACAAATCCTCCAAATCAGCATTTTGAGCAGATTCAAGATCAGTATGCATACCCATATGAGCAGCAAGTGCAAAGTCGGTTTGGCTATGGAGCTTTCGAGAGCAAGAGTATGCAGACAATGAAGACCATCGAGATCCAAGATGCTTTCTGTTGAGAAAATTCAAAAGATGGAGGTGGGGATCTTCTGATCTGGCTCACTCAAATGAAAGCTTTGAATGGTTACGGGACTCCTTGTCCATGGGGAGGCCTTTTTCCAAGACACTTCAGCCCTCAGGAGAAGCTGGACTTCATGATAAAGATGCTGCCCCAACTTGCACAATGGATAGCAGGAATAGAGGCCTATGCACTTGTTGTTGAACAACCTTGTCAATGGGTAGGTTCTACACCATCATCTGGTCTTTCTCTTTCTCAAGTTGCACCATCTCATTTAAACTCTCCATCTGCTGTCCCAAATGTTGAATCCATTTCTCCACCCCCCAGTCTTCCACCTCATCTCGATTCTTCTTTCCTTTTCCCTTCCAAACAGTCATCCCCTCCACAAGAGCTAAAAGAAATACCCCTCCTCCAAAGAAACAAGAGGTTTCACCTCCTCCACCACCACAAAAAAATTTCAAATTAGTTTAGTTTCAATCCATCCTCTTGCATTCCCAAATCCATGTTGGGAGGATGAAAATCAGAATGCCAGTCAAGGAAAACAACAGCAAAAAGAGAGTGCCAACAAAGATGAAGAAATTCAAAATCTGAAGAGTTGGGCTCTTAGATTTGGGATGACAAAGATCCCCTTGATGGTTAAGCCTACAGAAGAGGCTAAGGTTGAACAAATGGTGGTGAGGACTGATTTTGTTGGAGAAGAAGATCTTGCAGTCCCAACTTGTCCTCTAGAGCAACAAATTGAAGAGTTTGACTTGACAAACTTCATGCTGGAGGAGGAGTTCAATCAAGAGCAAGATTGTCTTCAAACATTGGAGGAAGGAGAAGCTGCTCCAGATCCAAAAGAAGAGGAGCACATTCTAGCTGTGGAGGAGAAAAGTGCAGATCCAAGGGCTTTGAGCACAAAGCAGGCTACAGGAGAACCTTCAGTTCTTCTTTCTACTTCACCTCTCTCAAGTTCTAGTAATGAAGAGGAGTTTGATCTCTCAAACTCAATATTGGAGAGTGAAGCAAACCATGGTGGTCAAGTTGCACATCAAGAGGACACCACGGAGGAAGTTGAATACGAGCAGCAGCACAACAATGAGGCAGTTTACCTGTCAGATTTGGAGGACTGTTTTGATGGAGAAGAGCCGGTTGAGTTTTCACCATTCTCTCTTTCATCATCCACATTCCAAACACCAAAGCCTGCTGTCATGGAGGACAGCATTCATTTGCAGCAGCCTGCATCTTATAGCAGCCCTTTGGAATCAAAATTGGAAGATTCTAATCTTCCCTGTTCTTCATCGGAGGAAGAGAAAGGGCAGAAGGGTTCTACCATTGCTTCCACACCATCCATTCAAGGTCTACAAGAAGACTCCATTCTTGGAGTTGAAAATCACAGCAATGGGCATACTCAAAGGACCATACCTTGCCCAATCAGGTATTTGGCTTCATTGGAGCCAAAGGAGAAGCCTGACCACCATGCTTGCTTCGAGCATGAGGATGAGCTCAAAGTACCAAGGATCAGCTGCCATACCTCTCTAATCCAAATGCAGAGCAACTAAAAGAGGTATTGGATTTTTCAGTTGATACCTTGATGATTTGGATAGAAGACCAGCTTCTTGTTCATTTTCCATCCATCCAAACAGCCATGATCGAGTGCGAATCAATTGCATGGCTGCCATTTTGAAGAAAGGAAGCTATTTTGCACAACCAGTTGCAGGGTTTGTTTAGCTTGCCTTTGTTTCCAGTTAGAGTAGAGTAGGTAGGTTTGCTTTCAGCAGAAGAAGTGCTTGTGCACACTCTGCATGTTCCATTTGGGGCATGTATGATTTTCAGTTTTGTACATAGTTTTGGTGTTGCTGGTTCTGCTCTTGCACAGTTCATTTCAGTGGCATCTTGGTGAAGACACTCCAGGTTCAATGGGTTTCCAAGTGGCTCAGAGGGAGATTTTCAAGGTTCAGATCAGTTTTCAGGCTTGCTTATGACTCCATGCCCAATGGATTGCTTCAGGCTACTGGTCTTTTCATCTAGCAGGCAGATGACCCCACTGAGTCGCCAAACTGTTATCAAAATTTCACCCCCCCAGGGTAAATTTCGATAACATGCATCGAGTATTCAAGTCCAGGAAAATTGATTGATTCGGGCCAAAAATCATGTTGCTAGAGTCCCCTCAAATATTTTCTAACTCCCGGTGCCGAAGAAGGAGGGAGCAAGTTTTGAGAACGTGCGAAAAAAGGGTTGCGAGAAAGGCAAATAGGTCGATCCAGAAAAAATGGTGAAAATCGGCTAAGTCCTAGTCCTAGGAGCATTCGGGACATTTGGGACAAAAAGGCCCGAACCGGCCGGCTCGGCCGAAGTAAGCACAAATGACCCACTAAGCATTTGGGACAAGTGGGACAAAAAGTACTGCGGCGGGCGCGAAATGCCGGATTCGGCCAGGGAAAAATTGACTAACTTCTTTGAAGAGGGACGATCTGGGGACGTTTGGGTCAAAAATACCGAACCGGGCGAAATCAAGCATAAGGGGTCCAAAACAAAGTGGGCCAAGTGGAACAAAAATACCCGAACCGGCCGGTTCGGCCGAAATGGGAACAAATGGTCCAAAAGCAAATGGGACATTTGGGCCAAAAATGTGCTTGAATCGGCGGTTCGGCGAAATTGTCCCAAAGGGTCCAAAGGCAAATGGGACATCCGGGACAAATGGACGCGAAATGCCCGAACCGGCCGAAATGAGCACAAAGGGCCCAAAATCAAATGGGACATCCGGGACAAATGGAGGCGAAGTACGCGTAGGAGCCGAATCAGCCGAGGACCAATCAGAAGCTGCCACGTGTCCTCACAAGAGAAAAGTCAAAAAGTCAATGGGCGAGTTTTCGAGCACCGATCCGAACCAATGGGATAGTGCCACGTGTCCCAGCTAGGGCCCACAAGGAAAATTCAAAAGACAGCCCGCCGAAAAGCAGAAGAGAGAGAATTATTCAGCGAATCAGAGCATGCCACGTGGCATCCAAGTGGCAGTGCGCGGGAAAATATTTCAAAATCCGTTTTCGTCTTTAGTGCCCTAAATCTTCAGATCGCCATATCTTTTGATCCAGAGCTCGGATTTCCACGTTCTTTATATCAACGGAAAGCTGTTGAGATTCTCTACATGATTCTGGGATCAATCTCGAGTTTTGGTGCAGTCTGAAGAGAGAAAATCGAGAAACGGCTCTGACGTGTGGTAATGGCCAGAAGCGACCTTTCAACAACCCGTTTTAATGCTAATGGGTCGCATTCTTCTTACGCGACCCACTGTGGCGAAGTGACATTTTAGCGGCCAAATTAATACAAATGGGTCGCATTCTCCTCCAAAATCGGTCAAAGATGGCAGGGTATGGGTTGGAAAGGTATCCCATGCCGTTTTTATGCATCTGCAGTCAATGAGGAATGGGCTTGCACGTTTTCCTACGTTTACTCCCCCAGGTTTGACCCATGCAATGTAAAAAGCCGATTTTGGCTCATTTGAAAAGGTTGTTCATTCTTTACTCTCTGCCCTCCCTTCTTTTCTTCTCTAGGGTTGAAAATGGAGTTCGAACCTCCTCCTCGCTTTCTGTAATGGCATTTTTGCCTTTTACTAATGGAATGATGTTAAATCTGTGCAAACTTACGGAGCAACAAAACGTGTTTCGTGATGCATCTGTCCATCCTTCCTCGTTTTTGCTTGTTCTCTTCTGCCTCTCTTCATTGCAGTATTTGTGCATGTTTGAATGTTCATTGTAGGTCAGGAGTGTGTTCATGGAGTTTTGGGACATTTTCCGTGTGAAATCTATCCTTGGGCTGTGATGCATCTGTCCATCCTTCCCATTGCTCACCTCTCTTTGTCCCATATGGCTTTTGATAGATGTCCAACATTCTCCTTCTCTCGGTGTATCACCGTTTTAGTGTAGGCTTTTGATGTTTTTTCCTTTCTCTCTCTCTCTCGTCTCCTTGGCATGGTTAGATTAGGATTAGATTAGCTTGCCTGCACTGGAATAGCTTGTGGCAGGTAGTTTAGGAGCAGGAACCAGCCTTCTCTGGAGATTCCTCTCTCGGTTTTACAAGTCCCACGCTTGGAGAGAGGTTTCCATGTTGTGCAATCACACTGGATGCCTGAACATCAACCTAGAAGCCTGATGTGCGTCTAGGGGTGCTGTGATTTTGCATCAACAAAACCTTCAATATTTCAGGTTAGATTCTTAACCCTAATGAAATCTTTATTAACAACTAATAAGATCTTAGTGATAAATCCAAGATTTAGGCAGTCACGTCTTTATTAAAAAAAAGACCGCTTGAAAAGGTAAAACATATATGGTTAAAAGCACAATGTTGTAAACAAATTGATGAAGTTAGAGACTTGAGAAATTACTTAACCTCCTAACAAATGAATAAGTTAATCAAGTAAAGGAAGCAACCTCTTACCACCCAAAAAATTGGTTTACAATGTATATTAACATAAGCAAGGTAGGGAAAATTTTTCAAAGGAAACATGAATTTCAGACTCTCCTAACATGATTCCTCTGGGAAAAGCAAAGAATTTAAGAGTTCTTATAGCTAAAACATGATTCTAAAGAAACTTTCTGTGGGAAGACCTTGTTTGCAAAATTGCGTATTTTGGATGAACCATTGTGTCCTAAGTGTGTGCCTCATGTTTATCTGTAACCAGTGTGGGTTCGTGTTGTGGAAAGCATGTCGTTAGCTGGTTGTATTCCCTGGAGAACTTGTGTAGTGTCGTATTATCTTCAAGCAAGTCAAAAAAAATTATCCTGTATTTTATTGTGTTGTTTAATGTGTTTGAGTTGGTGGGTGTTCTGATTTGATTCGATCCACTGTTCTTCCTTCTTCAACATGCCAAATAGACATAGAGTGGAAGAATCGACAGATTGTGGGCGGATTTAGGGGCATTGATGGCTGATAGCTGAGCTTCAAGTCAAGTTTCCCGCCTCTTTTCTTCGTCTCTCTTCGATACATCTATAAAATAAGGAGATGGGCTCATTGTAAAGGGTCAGACATTTCTGTTTTACACCCTCCCTTCTTCCCTTGTCTACAAGAGAATTTGTGTAGCTTTCGAACCTCCAATTCGAGTTGTACTACAAAGTTTTTCCTCTTGGCTACTATAATGTCCTGTATCAACTCTTGAGCAATAATATATGTCTGTGGATGATTCTCAACCCTCTCATGTGTTTATTGTTGTCTTCTGATCTCTCATTATAGTTTGGTTATCTGTGCATGGTAGTTGTATTGCATTTCTAAGGTCTGTGTTAAATTGTAAAATGGGTGTCTAACATTCCTTTGGTGCATCACCTCATCAGCTTAGGTTTATTTTCTCGTATCTTCTCACCCTTGTCTCCTTGGTAAGATAGACTAGGTTTTAGAATAGGTCCTCTACAATTTATTTGTATGCACCTAAACAAAGGAATAGTAACCGACCTTCATCCGGAGAGCTCTCTTGATTTCAAAAGTCCGACAGCTGAGAGATGCTCCATGTTGTGCAATCACACTAACGGTCTCGGCTCACCATCTAGTCAGCAGGCGCTTAGGGTGCTTGTGATTCTCGCACTAGCCACAATTCTTTCACAACAACCTTATTTTGATTTTGACATGCAAGGATCCTCTCGTTATCAAGGTTTGGCTAGAGGTTATTTTGTCAGACCACCATTCGATCACATTTAAGGTTGTTTGGTAGGGGATGATCTAAAAATGATTAAGTTGTTATCTACATGATCTCGAACCCCTATAGGCTTATTTTATTTGCCGACAAGTTGTTCCTTTTAAGTAATCAATTTAAAATAAATGCAAGAATGTAATGAAAATTACACACGATTGATTACGGAGTTCGGCAATAGCCTACGTCTCCGGGTTCTTATCGAACTGTTCCACTAGTAAAAATTGTAAGTACAATGTTATTTATTACAATAAAACCTAATGGAATTTCCACTTGCCTAGTAGTATGCCAGTCCTTTGAAGAACTTCCGATGATCAGTCGAATCGTTCTCCACCTTCTTGATGCACAACCTCCTTCGGAACTCGATCAGCCTTCCCAACGCTTCCCTATGTCCTCTAGCACTCTGGTCGATACTCCACACGTCGCAAGTGATAAATATTGTGGCTTAATGGGCCTATTGGGTAGTGTGATACTCCCAATCACAAATATTTAATCTAATATTACCTAAAAATAATAGGCCAATAAACAATATTTTCCTATAGTAATTTTAGGATTTTAATATAGTGCACAAAACTATATTTAAAAAAAATCCCAACTACTACAAAATCCCACAAATAAGCTTTAGAAAGGAAAAGCTCAAGGTGTGTCTTTACAATGAGGGAGAGGTCCCTTTTATAGTGCAAATGAGACCCTAAAATTTTATTTAAGGCCTCATCGGCTAACTCACCACTCAACCAACTCACTGGTTGAGTTGGTTAGGGTCACCAAGTCATGAGGGGGTTGATTTGCTTTGGCCGTTGAGCGGCCCAATCAAGCTACCTCTTACCTTGGAGACCTTCTCGCTCGCCACATCCTTACCTTCTTCTTGTTGTGACCCTTCTCGATGTCGCAAGCCCTCCTCGCTGCGTTTCTTGAGACCGTTACATCGTCCACCTCGCCGAATTTGGTGAGCTCGCTCCACTGTCCACATCACCGACTATGCCAAGCCCACTCGGTGTCCCATGATGTTGCCAAGATTCCCACCGAGAGTCCGCTCCCTGCCGAGTCACACACTCTCGCCAAGTCACCCACGAGTCCTTACCGAGTCTACCCATCCATGTAGCCTAATGGTTTGACTGAGCCAAAATACCAACTCGTAAGTGGAAAAGGGCTCCTTAGTAAATTTTATAACTCTCTAAATAGCTTGGTATGCAACTTGAGGAATAGCTCGATTATGAGCTCGGTTAAATGAGGGTTTAGTGGTGGCAGACCATGTGGTGGAATGAGGACCCACCACGTGGCAATATTTTTTATCGATCGTATACAAAGATGAAGATGACTTCTAGTTATGAATACCGGAGGTACAAACCCAAATACATCATCTTCGCATGATCAAACTTACCACTGCTTCGTGACTCGCCAGTTGACTTGGTCCTACCTAGGGTTGACCACAACTTTGACTAGCCACCAAATGTGCATACAAACTCTATTTTCGACGTTCAAATAGTCATCGAAAAGATCCCAAGAAGATCTTTTGCTTGACCGACATAATTTAGGGATGTTTAAGGAAATTCGATATAAAAATGATCCTCGATTAGGGGACCCTCTCAAGGTGCCCAAAACATAATTCTTTCTTAATGTTTCTTTATTGAGTCATGCCAAAATGATTCCACTCATTTCCAAGATTTGGAATATGCTGTCGCATTTGTCATTTTTTTCCATCTAGATTTCATGGTGGGAGGTGGCGATACACTTTGCACCACCAAATTCCTTCACTGGTTCAGAAAGCGAGTTATTAGGGTTTTTAGATAGGCGGAATCAACTCGCATAAAGAATTTAGATGGGTCTCCCTCATTCTCGAGGCCAATCCTTTTGACTCTCACCTTCGGAGCGAGGCCACTATTATTCACCACAAACTCAATCTTATTGAATCCCACTTGGCTGTGGTGCACGAGATACGCTCAAGAATTCGTTGGGTTAGGGTAGGAGATAAAGCCTCCAAAAATTTTTCAAATCCATCCGGGTCGAGGCATGCTTGACATCGATCAAGGATATTTTTGATTCTCACCAACATCTTATGGATCTCCTAGAGATCATTGATGCTTTTGTCAAGCACTATCGTCTGGTGTTTCAAGCTCAGGAGGATTCAATTGAGCTGGCTACTGCTTTATAGAAATGTATTGATGTTGTGCCTAATAAACTTACATCTAGAGATCATACCAGATTTGATGCCCCTCTCACTTTGGATGAGTTGCATGCACCTTTGCTTTGTCTTGTAAATGACAAGTCTCCGAGTTTGCATGGATTACTTAACGAGTTTTACAAAGACACCTTATCCTTGGTCGATCTTGATTTGTTTCGGGTTATAATGAATTTTTTCACACCCGTTCTCTAGGGAGTTTCATCAATCAAGGAAACATCAAGTTCATTCCCAATGCAAGAAATCCTGAATAGATAAATAATTGGTGGCCGACCACTCTATTGAATGTGTTTTATAAAATTCTTGCCAAGGCATTGGCTCTCCGCATTATGGATATCCTTAGATCGTTCGGCCTAAGAACCTTGGTTTTGTAAAGGTTGCTACATCTGGATAATCTTATTGTTGTCTAGGAAGGCATGGAATGGGCACATGTTTCTTCACAGAAGCCTCTTTTCCTTAAGATTGATTTCAAGAAAGATTACGATCACATTGAATGGCCCTTCATTCTGGCTATGCTTAAAGTGTTGGGTTTTGGAGATTTCTTTCAAACCGATGTTAGCACGCTTTTTTCTAATGTTTCTACTCGACTCACCATTATTAGCTACCAGCCTACTGCCATTGGTCTTTACTTTCTATCACACAGGGGTGCCCTCTTGCACCATGCCATTTGTGCTCGTTCTTGATGCACTGGGTTACCTAATCACCCATGAAGTTGCGCAAGGCCATATTCGGGGATTATTCTTCTAGATCATGTGACTCAACTTATCAATGGGTATTTTGCAGATGATTCCTTTCTTACTCTTGCTGAATTGGAGAAGAACATTGCTACAACCTTTGAGTGTCTTGACACCTTTTTCTTGGTGTCTACCTCAAATATTCAAATGGCTAAAACTTTGGGCTATCGGCAGAGTTGTTTACTTCCTCTAGATTGGTTAAAGTCCTACCCCTAGAAATGGATTGGTCATGGCGAGAAATTAAAATTTCTTGGCATTCCTTTTGCCTTTGATAGTGACTCTGCCACCTTATGGAATTATGTTCTTAACAGAGTGGAGAAGAAAGTTACCAAATGGTCTTACAAACCTTATCTCTAGCTGGTAAGTTCCAAGTTTACACTAACATCCTTGTTGTTACTCATGTTTATTATTTCGCATGTTGGTTTCCTTCTCATAAGTCATTTAATCGGATCACCAAGCTACTTGGGACTTCTTATGGTGTAAAATGTCTTGTTTATTTGGTTTTCACCTCATTGCTTGGGATGTATTTTGTCTTCCTCAGGATCAAGGAGGCATGAGACTCATTGATGTTTTTTGGCAGAGTGTGGCTTTATGAACCAAATGGGTGATTCGGTGTCTTTTCGATACATAGAATTGGAATTTTTTTTTGCGTCATTGTATTGAATATGGAGCCCCCTATGGAAAAAAGTGTTAGTGTAGAATTGTCTTGCATTCTCTGATTATCACTTCTATTCCTGTTAAAATGACTGGTACCTTTGTCACAAAAGTATTTGGAAATCCTTTGAGCAGGTAAAGCCTTTAATGAGGTGGATTGGCGATGGTTTTCACATTGGCCTTTCTTTCAATTCACAGAACATCTGGAGGTCTCCTATTATCACTGATGGCACTCTTCTGTTTGCTGAAACCTCGAGCATTAAATCCATTCAGCTTTACCACAAGGGTATCCATACCATTCATGATCTTGTGCATCACAGAGATTGGATTCCTTGGCCCGAGCTCAAAGTTAAGTTTCATCTAAACAACTCGGACTTCCTCTCAATCTGTAAAATTCAAGCACCTAATGGATGTCATGTTGCATAAATTGGGGCTACAACCTTTGACTGCATGGTGGCATGATTAGAGGTATAATTGTGACACAACTTTCCTCCACTACAACACTTAGACCATTTATCAACTGTTATGTCCTCTTTCGCAAGCCATTAACAAGCTCAATGTCCGATGGGGGTTGAACTCTATGCATACCACTTGGCTTCGGATTTCCCATGTTTTGAACCCTCTTCTCAAGCCTAAAGTTAGCCATTTTCTACGGTGTCTTGTTTACCATTGTTTTCTTGTGGCGAGAAAGCCTTAGGCATATTGGCATTCCTATTCCTAATTGTCCTTTTTGTTTCAGCCATGAGTCATTCATTAACCTTTTTTAGCCTTGTTCCCATGCTCAATCTATATGGAGATGGATCCATTCTCTATTCTAACCCTATCACCCCTATTTCTTTCTGTGGCATCTGGCCTTATTTGGTGACTTTAGCCCTTGGCCTAGTTATTGCTAATCTTTGGCATTTGTTTCGTGCATGTATTATGTTTCATATCTTGAAATCTCACAATGCTTTAATTTTTAAGCAAGATCATTCTGTTATATGCTTTTCCACTAATGGTAAGGTGGTTATCCTATCTACTATTAACATATAGATTCAAGCTCAAGCTTGCCAAGGTGTCCTTGGAGTTTTCTCATCTATAGGAGCTTCTTGATCATTGGGGAGTGCACCGTGCACTATGAGTCGAGCTTAGCCGGATCCTCGGCTTCCACCACCTCGGCCTTCACCTCCCCTATGATTGCCTTCTCTTGGTTTGCATCGGAGGGGCTGCTCATACAACCACTATTTTTTACATACCTTCGGGGCCACCCTTCTTCCCTGTCCTCTTCTAGACTAGGTTCAAACCCACCCCACGAGGGAAAGGTGTTGCCAGCTCTCCATGAAGGGAATCTCCGCCACCTTCCATGCAAACTCTTGTTGGATCTCTACCCCCCTGGTTAGGATATTATGATGCCACTTTAAATGTAGTATCTTTATCATGATAGTTAGAATGTGGATCCTCCATTCATAGAGCCTAATAAGCGGAGCCTTCATCCCTCCTCATGATGATCATCCCCCTCCTCTTGGTGTGGCGACATGTGCTTAATGGTGGTGCTTGTTTTTTTGCTCTCTGGTTACCTTGTGGGCATTTTAATGTAGGCCTTTGAAATTTTTTTCTCTAGCTCCACCGTGCAATTTAGAAGGCTCTCGAAGCGGTACATCGGATGTATTGTCTATATAGCCCCGTGGAGATTTGTAGGTTTTTGGTCCACCCATCGTAGGCGACCCAGATGGTTATCGGTCACCCGACCTTGATGAACATCCCGTGCTCTCCCATGTTTTTCATTGCATTGGATTTTATTCCCTCGATGTCGATGCTGACGTGGTTGTCCCAGTCAAATTTGTTCTTGAACATGTTGAACTCAATGGCAAGCTTCCTAGTCATGTTTCTGTTGGTGTCCAAGTCGAAGAGGCCGAGGAAGGCCCCGTGGCATGTGTGGTACAAAGTTTCTTTTGTCCGGAAACGATGATGAAGGCCAGTCCATCACATTGAAATTCGTCCGCATGCATGCCTATGGCATTGGTTGTGATGTTTCTTACCAGTATAGTGAAGGTGGTGGTGAAACTTGCTCGATCAGCCTATCCATCACGTAGGTTCGCAGAACGATGATGAAGGCCAGTCCATCGCATTGAAATTCGTCAGCGTGCTTGTGGCATTGGTTGTGATGTTTCTTACTAGTATAGTGAAGGTGGTGGTGAAACTTGCCCAATCAGCCTATCCATCACGCAGGTTTGCGATCAACGTGACCACTGCGCTAAACTTGACCAAGGCGGTCCATCCTTTTGCACCCAGTGACGCCTTGAACCCATGACCCCCACGGCTTATTTCATGTGCCCCACCATCCTGCTGTGCACTCACGTATGAAGGACTAAGGCAGCAATTCTTTTTTATAAAAACACAAACAAAAATTTGACGGAATAGGTAACAATGTATTACGTTGTTACCTATATAGTTCCATCAAAAACTAACGGCAACGAGATGGAAAATAATTTTTTCCTTTGTGCGAACTTGGGTGAAAGATAGGCCTCGCCAAACTTGCCGCCAAAAGCGTGACTTGTTTTGTAGAGAACCCTCTCGATGTAGTTACTGCAACGACAGTTTGAAGAGGCAGCGGTTGTGGTGGCATTTGGATCCGGTGTGAGATCGATATAACTATGTGGGCGATAGAGAAAAGAAGCGTTCCTCATGTAAATCAAGCTGTTGGCTGTTGTTTTGGCCAAAGTTAGAGAAGGAAAAACAAGCATTGTTTCCATTGGTCTCTTTGTGCATATGGAGCAAAAATTAAAAATGGGAGCAATATTATCATATCAACGCATAAGTTTCCCTTTTCAACATTTTTACCCTACAATAACTAAGCTGAGTGTAAATTGTCGGTATGTGCGTATTGTTTATCCATGATTTAACACACAAATATAAGAAAAATTTCATACCTTGCAACCAACCCTTAAGAATATTTTCAGTGGGCATCATGAATATGAGACCCCGCAAATACCCGATCCCATCAAAAGTTTTGAGGAAAAATAAAACTTAGCATCATAAATAACATTTACATAACTCTCAGTGACAACAATTTTTCTGCGACATTTTAATCTGAGATGGATGTGTAGGAGTTGTGCGGGTTTTCTTCGAGTGAATTGAAATAACTTGAAGTGTTGATAGTGTTAGAGGTTTGACCCAAATTCTTGTAATAAAGTGCTTCTTTTCATGATATTGATAGATAGCAATACTTGATTATGGTGGGTTTGTGTAGCCTTATCTTGCTCAGTTCTCGTGAACCGACTCTTGTAGAAAATTTGCTGCAGATGGATTTTACGTGTAGATGAGGGATATATTTGTAGACTTTTGTCATCAACCTCGGTTGAGAAGTTCCTTTGCTCGAAACCTTTTTATGTTGTTCAACTATTGGTAACATCCAAAGGAAAGTTTAAAAGAGGATTAATTTCTTAGTATAAGGTATTGTGGACTTTGTCATCTGAACTTTAGAAACCTTGTATTGTTTGACCATCATTGAAATTATAAGAAAAATTGGTTATTGTTGTTGAGTGACTTTGTTGGAGTATCGGTATTTTAAAATTGATGTAATCTTGTTTTGCTCTTGTAAATGAGTGTTCTTTACAACCTTGCCTTGAGAATAAATTTTGAGTTAAACCTATGTCATAAGTAAACTAACATGGGATTGTTTAATACTTCTGGAAGTTAAATTAAAAGTTGTATTCAAATAAAGTAACGTAGGGGTCACCAACTTGAGAGAAAGAAATTCTTTAAGTAATCAAGGGCAAGACTATCATTGTAGGTAAACTTTATAACATGATAACCCTAGCTCCTCTAGTGAACATTATTCCTTTTATGGTGAAATTTGTAAAATGACCCTAAGGTGAAATGAACTGTTAGTTGTTTGAAGATGATAAGATTTAATAAGCCAGAGAAAACAAATTGGATACCTCACCATCTTTCTCACCGCCATTTGGAAAGTAAATTTTTACTCCTTGTTATTACTTTTAAGCGAAGCCTAAGTAAAGTTATTGATAATTCTGGTTAAGAGCCCTAGCTTCAATTAAATCTTGCAATAACTAATGAGGTCCTAAAGAAGTTTCATCTCAACCTTCTCCCTCTAACCCTTTTTCAAGGCACCTTGTATCTCTTCTCTTAAGTGTGTTGAACTTAAAACCAAGTTGTCTTGTGGGAAAGAACGAATCTTAGTAGCGTTAGTGGTGAGTAGATGGCCTTGTGGAATTTAAATACTCCTTTTTCTTGATAAACGAATTAAGCAAATAAATGTCATAATAGAGAAGATTTAAAGATAATTACTCAGTGTCAAAGGAATAAACTTGGCTTGGCAAGTTGAATTATACGAATCATATCTTGAGCCTCCTTGAAAACGTACGCAAAAGAATTGCAAGATGTCCTTTTAAAATAAATAACCCTCAAGAATATCTCATTTTGGTTGGCCCTATTTGTAATCGTGTTACGTGATTGGACTTCTATGTTGTCTTGTCAAAAAGAAAAAAGAAAAAAGTATTGTCCTTGATAGGTGTGAATGTTTCCGTCTTGTCTTTATGGCCATCCTTGTATCAAGTTGTTCACAGTGTTAGTTGTATCCTTGGTGATGAGATGTTGTGTCATGTTATGTGTCAAGCAAGTCAAAAAAAAAAAATTATTCTGTGTTGTCTGTTGTGTGAGAATTATGGGTCGTTACACTTGGTATCGGAGCGTAGGTTCATGCTCTCAAACTTATGGGCTGGATTGGTGTTGTATACGATGATGATACATGGTGGTGGTTGTATTACATGATGTTACTACATGATGATGATGATGTTGCATGATGGTGGTAGATATTGGAAGAGTAATGTGCCTTAAGCGTGATGTGATCCATGTCGTAATTGTGATATTGTGAATGCACATGATGTGTATGTCACTTTGTGCATGTTTGTGATCATGTTGATATGTTGGGGATGTGAGTGTTCTCTCTCTTCTTGTGGATTCTATGAAGATTTCACGTGTGAATTGTTATTTGTGATGTGTGAAAAGAATTATATTGTGGATGACATAGTGTTGGAGCATTGTGACATATTGTGATATGTAGGTGTATCGATGCGTTGTATGACTAGATTGATGTTAAAAGAGATGAGTTGTATCATGATGTTTTTACCATGTTTTGAAGTAACATGTGTGTGTATCACCTTGTTATGTAGCAATGGATGTTATGTTGAGATGTACTATATTCATCGCATGTATGATTTGTGCAAATATGTAATGCTTCATGTTGTGATTTGGGGTCATACGGTGAGTGTATGAACCCTATCGTATGGTGATTGCACTTTGGGTGCAGAAAGTGGTAAAGTGATGTGTTACACTCAGTGAATGTATGATCGTGATCTACCCTGTATATGTACCATATGTAAGACGTTATGGTAGTTATGTGTGTGCCACCATTATGTTAGTGATGTTGTTGTATGTTATGTTGTGAACCTTACGCTAACCGACCCTAAAGGGAATCGGTAAAGTGTGTGTTTAGAGTGAGGAAAGGTGTACAGTTGACCAATCAATAGAGCCAACCTTAGGCTTAGTAGATGGTGGACCGTGCTCCTCTCTCTCTCTCTTTATGTGGTTGTTTTATGGGTACAACCTTAGTGTATCTATGACTATGTTTAGCCTTGTAGAAGTGGTGGCGGGATGATTCAGATAGAGGTGATGAAAGTTGTACTATTGATGTTTTATTTTGCGAGCTGAGGCTTGATGTTCCGAGTGCTAGCAACTCATTGAGTACCCCTTTGGTGGCTAGATAAGGCCACACAGTTATCGTAATGTGACATTATTATAAGTTGATTTTATTCGTAAATTGAGCTTTTTACTTTATTTTGTAAGGACCAAAGACTTTTCTTGATTGCCATTCTTTAAAATTTTGGGCATTTCCTTGGTTTGTGGCACTAACATGGGGATTTTGATACTAACTATGGCTATTTGGCCATTTATTTTCTTGATTTTGGGTCTTCTTTTAAATTTGGAATTTTACCGCCTTTGCCCAAGGCTTGTACTTTGCCACTTGGCACTTTGATTGGATTGTTGTCTTTGGTTCTATTGTCGTGATGTGTGGAATAGGGTCATGGGATGCACCATGGAATGGTTGGACCTATGGACCCGCCTCGTTGTATGGGTTACACCCCAAGGAGTATATATAACTCGGTGGGTTGTTGAACCATGCGTTATTATGTCACTTGGGTTAGGAGTGTTCGAACTCTATGTGTCTTAGGCCATAGGGTCAACCACCTCCTTGAGGGAGGCATAAGAGACTTGAGGGAGGAATAAGAGTTTGAGGGAGGCATAAGAGACTTGAGGGAGGCATAAGAGTTTGAGGAGGCATAGCAGTTTGAGGGAGGCATAAGAGACTTGAGGGAGGCATAAGAGTTTGAGGGAGGCTTATGATATTTGTCTGCGTATGGTTGATGTTTCGGGTTATATGTTGAGTTATTGTGATGTTTTGGTAGTGGTATTTTGATGTATGTGTTACTCATGTCAGGTGGATATGTGTTGTGATGTTGTGGTTATGGCATTGATGCCCTTGTGGGCCCTATGTACATGTAGTTTTTATGAGTCATGGAAAATCCTCATACGTGGAATTGAGGAAATGTCTGGTGGATTGTAGTACTCTTTTGTTCGAGTATTTAATATGTCAGTCATAGATGTGTGATGTGTACTATGTTATGTGGACTGTGCCTAATCCATTCCGTATTTGAGTAACCTTTTGTGGTGTAATACAATCTTGAAGTATATACTTGTGTGCTTGTGAATTTGTAGTGTCTTGTGAACCTGATAGGGTGTTGTGTTAGCAGTTCATGTTGGGCACCCACAATAAGGAATAAACCAAAACTCTTCATGATGAAATTTTTAAAAGAAATTAAACTAAGAATAATGTTAATGGAAAGGAACTAATGAAATAATAAATAAGAGGGAACTGCCAATCTTCACAGAACCTTGAAAGTTAAAATTTCTACCAAATGTTCCTAAGGCTTCTTGTGACCGTGCTTTAATCGACTGAAATTTTAAACCATAGGGTGTACTTTCTCCTTTACCTGTCCTTGGTTGCGAACCATTTCTTTTCCGTTGTGTTATGTCGCATCGAGGACGATGCTTTCTTAAGGGGAGGAGAATGTAATGCCATGTTCTACGTTACACCTGTTCATCCTTCGGTGATCGATTGCTAAGCATGGAACGCTTCTGCTTTATTTGTGCTCATATGTGGTGTGGTGTGGTGTAACATCACATGCCATTTATTCTCTTGTTTGCAAAGCTAAGCATGAATGTCCTCCTTGCTTTATATTTTTCCATCATTGTGTTCCAATTGCTAAATGAGGAGAGTGTAGTTTAAAATTTTTAATCATCAAGGAGGAGAATATTAAACTAAACAAGGAGAGCTTAGTTTAAGTAATCAAGGAGAAGATTAATGATTATTATTTTATATAGACTGTATTTTTTTATTCTTTTTGGTAGTGGTTGAAGCGCATTTTCTTTTCTCCCTGGTTAGCTGGCGGATGGGTGACATTTCTTGTCACTTCTTAAATGAACTGGTAATTTTTCTGTTTGGCGTGAGGCAGTGGGAGTCGGTGGAGTCTTGACTTCCTTCACCATGATCTTTATTTGATTTCCTTCTTCAATGCGGTTAGGTGGAGCGTTGGGCACGTCTTTCTTGAGCTGCAGGCATTGATGGAGGGAAAAACGTGTTCGAAGTGTTGTTTTGGTCCTTTTTCGCAGTGTTGTTCCTGTCCCTGCCACGAACCTTCTCTGTCATGGCATCTTCTTCCTGGTTCCTCCCTGCGCGCGTGGGGTTTGATGAAGCTTCAGCGAGTGAAGTAGGCATGTTTCCTCCACATTCTTTGAGTGTTGTCTCCTGAGTTGAAGGCATTATTCATTGCAGAGAGCTATTGCAAGAACACAGTTTTTTTTTGTTTCCAGGACCAAGTCTCGTCAATCACTGGTTTTTCAGAAGCTGGGCACTCTTATTTTGGATTGCTTATGCAATGTCTAATTCGTCTTCTTCATCTGTGAAGAGGCATTGGTGGCTGAGCAGCAGGATGCTTGCAGAGAAGCATGTAAGAAAAGCTCGGCATTTACTTCAAAGTAAAGAATCAGCTGATGTCTTCTCAGCAATAAATCTCCTTGATGCCGTTCTCAAACTCGGGCCCAAATGTGAGAAGGCATTGGAACTTAAAGCGAGGGCACTCTTATATCTCCGTAGATTCAAAGATGTTGCAAACATGTTGGAGGAACACATCCCTACCAGAGAGATTGATCCATTGGAAAGCCCACCACTGTCAAGAGAGAGCATAGAACTTCTTCCCAGCTACAATGTAGCTAAACAATCGGTGGCAAAAGCTTTCTTCAAGTGTTTTTGGTACCCAAATTGAAAACACTTCTGTGTGGGATGTCCAATAACTTTGAACGAGAGGAATGGAAGCACCTGATTCTTGGACAGGCATGTTGCCATTTGGGTATGATGGAAGATGCCATGCTTTTGCTCCAAAGTGGTAAAAGGGCTACCTCTGCAGCCTTTAGACATGAAAGCATAAGCAGAAGTGAAGATTGCTTCTCTTATGAAATCTGTACTTCTGAATCTGATGTTGTAACCCACTGTTTTCACTTTCTGTGGGCGGGGGTGTTGTGCCATATTATCTTGATAGTATTGCAATGGGTGCCTTTGGGGCTGGAGAGGGGTGTGTTTGTGTCTACTTCTGCAGGCTCTGTATAGTATGGATATGTTGAAATGGCTTTATAAACTTACAAGAAAATGCAAAGAGTAGGTGTAAAGCCAAACTCCACAACCTTTGATAGCATCTCCATGCCTATACCAAAGTGGGATTGTTTGAGCAGGGCATGGACATTCTCCAATGCTTTTGAAAAAGAGATTTTTGTTGCTTGTTGTATCTGCTAGTGTCCTGGGTGCATAACTGTCTTAAGATGGATTTATACTCCTGATCTAGATGCTCAACAAAGTGTTCGGATGGTTTGGCAAAACTTGAAAGAAATGTGGTATTTTGGACAGCAATGATTGTTGGTTGTGGACAAATTGGGTGGGTTGAGACACCTTGGAAACTTGGAAAATAATGGAGAAGGGACAAGGCTGTGTCAAATGCTTTGTTTTCCGGTGCGTTGGTAGATACATATGCAAAGTGGAAGCAAGCATAAGACACCCAAACTATTTGACAAAATTCCTGAGTGAAATATGGCCAAAGGACAGCAAGGATTGCATGATATGTTTTGGAATGGGTTTGTTGAGGAGGCATAGGAAGTTGAAACAAATCTGAGTAACTTGGGTAAATCCATCTCCTACAACCTTTGCTTTCCGTGACATCCTTGCTAGGTTCTTCTCTGAAAATATCTCCTCCAGCCTTGTGTAGATCACTTGTGTTTGTGGTAGCACGTATAGGGTATGTGAGTTGGTTGTCGAATCCCACAAGAAGTAAAAGCTCAAGGAAAGAAATAGTTGAGCACAAGTGCATGGAGTCACTTTGGATACATCAATGCTCATGAACCTGTTTGACAAAAATCTTCTTCAATTGCATGGTCTCACGGATCGTGAATGTGGACCACTTGACCGGTGCACCCGGATTCCAAGTACCTACGGTTCCTATCTTGACCGTGCGGAGTCTCGTACGACTTGTTGAAGGCTGGAGAAATAGGAAAGATATTTCTACACTTTTCTACTGTTATTTTATTTAAAATTATTGTGAAATCGAACCACTTTTCCTTGCATTGATTTGTCAGTTGGATGTCATGATGGGAGATTTCCCTTTCTGCTTGTTTCTTCTTGTTTTAGCTTTTATTGTTGATGTATGTGGGTCGAAAGGATGCGTATGCCCTCTCCTCTGAATGTTATGTTTCTCTTACTCGAATGGTAAACCTTCGTTTGTTTGTTTATGTATTAATCCTTCTCTGCGATTGAGTTGCAAGTTATTATGTTGATCAACTAGTATTTTCGATATTATGGAAGTAAGTTACGATAACTATGAAGCTCCTCCCTAGCACCCAAGTTTTTTTTTGATGTTTTTGTTAGCCCCTTCACAAGTCCCTTTGATAACCTTTTTGCATCGAGAAAGAAAGGTTGTAGGATTGTGTGAGCAATGCGTGGGCTAGCCAGCTTAGAGTTTTGGTATTAAAACTGGTAGAATGAAAAGGTTTGTGTGCAATGTGTTTTGCCGTCTCGCGTGTTTAGACTCTTATACTATCTTTCATCTTGTTTCTAGGATTTTAAGGCCATCCTCAAGAAGTACCTTGACCATCCCTATCAACTTGAACCATAACTAGCTTTTCGGATCAACTAAGCTGGAGGTTTCATTGTGCGAATCCAGTACCTCGTTGACACTAGAATAGTTTGGTCTAATCCCCCTCTCAGAATTATTGCTGATGGCACTCTTCTATTTTTTTCCTAACTGGCATTATTTTCTCCCTTGTAATGTTAACGCTATTAATTAATATTGGTCGAGTTTTTATGCATGTAATTACCGTAATAGTTTGTGATGGAAATTTCCTTAAATGTGATTAATCTTCGGGAAAAACTCATCTTTCATTTGATAATCTTATGGATTCATAGCGGAAGGTTTTGTTTGGATAATGTCACTTAGAAATTATGTTTGTATCTATTTGTGCGATTGGTTGATTGTGCTTTAGGGTTGCTGTAAAATATGGTTGTTTTGGGATATGGGTAATTTATTTTTAATTTAACCAAACATTAGTATTGTAGTGGAGGTTTGCAAATCTTTAGTGTTATAAAAATTTGTTGATGACATTATTGTATACTCTTGTTGGAAGGAACCCCTTCTTCTCTCACGTGTTTGCTACTAGCCTATAAGACTTTGACCCTTCTTGGATGATTGGAAAATCTTTGTAGTTAATGGTGAAACTAATATACTTTACTTTTGCCTCGAAACTTATGTTGTGTGTATACTTTATTTGATTCCCGGTTTGAAACTCGATTATACATGGCTTTTTTGTTAATTTTTGAAACCCGTGGTTCCCCTTTCTTGGGCGATCAACTCTTGTTCTTAGAAATATATTAATTTAGTCTATGCATTTGGCACCTTTGATAAATTTTTAGATGGTTGGTGTATATATTAAATCTTAATCATGTAATTATGGTTTAATTACTTACTTGATGGGAATTCTATTTTTTTTGCTAGATTATTTGTTTTCTCCTTATAGGGCCAAGGGCCATTCTCTTACGATTGCTATACTTTCGTTGCTTTTACTCCTAACTGAAGTACAAGGTCTTCATCTTCTTTGATTGGCATGATGAAGACTTTATTATAACTTGAAGTGTTGATAGTGTTAGAGGTTTGACCCAAATTCTTGTAATAAAGTGCTTCTTTTCATGATATTGATAGATACTTGATTATGGTGGGTTTGTGTAGCCTTATCTTGCTTAGTTCTCATGAGCTGACTCTTGTAGAAAATTTGCTTTGCGAGATGGATTTTACGTGTAGATGAGGGATATATTTGTAGACTTTTGTCATCAACCTCGGTTGAGAAGTTCCTTTGCTCGAAACCTTTTTATGTTGTTCAACTATTGGTAACATCCAAAGTGGAAAGTTTAAAAGAGGATTAATTTCTTAGTATAAGGTATTGTGGACTTTGTCATCCGAACTTTAGAAACCTTGTATTGTTTGACCATCATTGAAATTATAAGAAAAAAATGGTTATTATTGTTGAGTGAATTTGTTGGAGTATCAGTATTTTAAGAATTCATGTAATCTTGTTTTGTTCTTGTAAATGAGTGTTGCTTTACAACCTTTCCTTGAGAATAAATTTTGAGTTAAACCTTGACATGTCATAAGTAAACTAACATGGGATTGTTTAATACTTCTGGAAGTTAAATTAAAAGTTGTATTCAAATAAAGTAACGTAGGGGTCACCAACTTGAGAGCAAGAAATTCTTTAAGTAATCAAGGGCAAGACTATCATTGCAGGTAAACTTTATAACATGATAACCCTAGCTCCTCTAGTGAACATTATTCCTTTTATGGTGAAATTTGTAAAATGACCCTAAGGTGAAATGAACTATTAATTGTTTGAAGATGATAAGATTTAATAAGCCAGAGAAAACAAATTGGAGACCTCACCATCTTTCTCACCGCCATTTGGAAAGTAAATTTTTACTCCTTGTTATTACTTTTAGCGAAGCCTAAGTAAAGTTGTTGATAATTCTGGTTAAGAGCCCTAGCTTCAATTAAATACTGGCAATAACTAATGAGGTCCTAAAGATGTTTCATCTCGACCTTCTCCCTCTAACCCTTTTTCAAGGCACCTTGTATCTCTTCTCTTAAGTGTGTTGAACTTAAAACCATGTTGTCTTGTGGGCAAGAACGAATCTTAGTAGTGTTAGTGGTGAGCAGATGGCCTTGTGGAATTTAAATACTCCTTTTTCTTGATAAACGAATTAAGCAAATAAATGTCATAATAGAGAAGATTTAAAGATAATTACTCAGTGTCAAAGGAATAAACTTGGCTTGGCAAGTTGAATTATACGAATCATATCTTGAGCCTCCTTGAAAACGTAAGCTAAGAATTGCAAGATGTCCTTTTAAAATAAATAACCCTCAAGAATATCTCATTGTGGTTGGCCCTAACTGTAAGTGTGTTCTGTGATTGGACTTCTATGTTGTCTTGTCAAAAGAAAAAGAAAAAAGTATTGTCCTTGATAGGTGTGAACGTTTCCGTGCTGCCTTTATGGCCATCCTTGTATCAAGTTGTTCACAGTGTTAGTTGTATCCTTGGTGATGACATGTTGCGTCATGTTATGTGTCAAGCAATTAAAAAATAAAACAAAATTTATGTGTGAGAATTATGGGTCGTTCTGAATCAGTGCATCCTTAGCCCAAATTGGCTAAGTATGGAAGAATAAGCGGAAGTGACACATGCCTCATCGGCACTTCTCCAAAGGTTAAACCCAAAAGGCATTCCCAAATAATCATAGAGCTTTCACATGTGCTAAGCCCGAAACAGGGCAAAGTCACCGTTGAAAAGTCTAGACTCACGGAAGGTGCCACGTGTCTCAACGATGCACATTCAAAGGCACGACCCAAAGCGGAGAATCAAATGAGCGCGAGGCTTCCATGTGTCTAGGGTTCAAGAAAGGCATCGGCTTGAATCGGCTAAGTATCACAGACTTGTGGAAGGATCCACGTGTCAGCCCGATGCTTCTTCAAAGGTAAATCTAAAAGTGGGTCTCTCAGACAAGTGCCAAGTCTCCACATGTCCCGGGTCAGATATATGGCCCTCTCTAAACAAAAGGACTTAGCCAAAACGTAAAGGAATAGAGAAAAGCTGTGGAAGGTGCCATGTGTCTCTTTGGGCACACTTCAAAAGTAAAATCCAAAAGTGGTCCCCAAACACACTCTAGCTCTACACGTGGCTATGTTCCAAGTCAAAGTGGGAAGGCGGGTCACCGGAGGTAATTTTAACATTTTGGCTTCGTTTCCAAAAGGCATAAAGTATAAAAATGAGTTGCACCTCCATTGCGCCCAAGGAGCCGCGTGTCAAGCCTAAATTACATGCGGGCCGATGGGCCTTGGAGTGTTTTCTTGCCCAAATGGAAAATGCAGACCGGCGGGTCCAAGGATGGGTTTTTGACAAAAATGAATTGCGGGCTGGGGCATTTTTTTACATTTTGTATTTTTGGTGCCAAAAGGCACAAAGTGAGTTTCGAGCCCACAGACTCATTCTTCTAACTAGTTTTCACCATTTTTGTATAGACTCGACTCAAACATTCAAATGGACATATCTTTCGACCCAATGCCAGAAATTCAACAAATTTTGAACCATTGGAAAGGTTTCGACCTCGTCTACACCATGGAAACCTAAAAATTTAATTTTGATGAGGTTAGGTGGGTGAAAAATGGAAAAATGTCTTCATGCCATTAATATGAGATGTGATTGCTCCAAAAACCAGATCAGATTTGATTCGATATTTTGTTCTTCTATCTTGACATGCCAAAGGACATAGAGCGGAAGAATTGATGATTGTGGGTAGATTTGCAGGGGCATTGATGGTCGATAACTGAGCTTCAAGTCCAAGTTTCCCACCTCTTTTTCTTCTCTCTTCGCTACATCTATAAAAGAAGGAGATGGGCTCATTATAAAGGGGTGGAAATTTGTGTTTTACACCCTCTCTTCTTCCCTTGTCTATAAGAGAATTTGTGCAGCTTTCAAACCTCCAATTCGAGTTGTACTACAATGTTTTGCCTCTTGGCTACTATAGTGTCCTATATCAACTCTAGAGCAATAATATATGTTTGTGGATGATACTCAACCCTCTCATGTGTTTATTGTTGTCTTCTAATCTCTCATTACAGTCTGGTTATTTTTGCATGGTAGTTGTATTGCATTTCTAAGGTCTTTGTTGAATTCAAAACGGGTGTCCAAAATTCCTTTGGTGCATCACCTCATTAGCTTAGGTTTATTTTCTCATATCTTCTCACCCCTATCTCCTTGGTAAGATAGAGTAGGTTTTAGAATAGGTCCTCTCCAATTTATTTGTATGCACCTGAACAAAGGAATAGGAACCGACCTTCATCCAGAGAGCTCTCTCGATTTCAAAAGTCCCAAAATTTGAGAGATGCTCCATGTTGTGCAATCACATTGAGAGTCTCAACTCATCTAGTTGTAGGCACTTAGGGGTGATTTGATTCTACACTAACTGCACTTCTTTCACAACAACCTTATTTTGATTTTGACACGCAAGGATCCTCTGTTATCAAGGTTTGGCTAGAGGTTATTTTGTCATACCACCATTCGATCACATTTAAGGTTGTTTGGTAGGGGATGATCTAAAAATTATCAAGTTATTATATACATGATCTTTGACCCCTATAGGCTTATTTTATTTCCCGACAAGTTGCTCCTTTTAAGTAATCAATTTAAAATAAATGCAAGAATGTAATGACAATTGCACGATTGATTATGGAGTTCAACAATAGCCTACGTCTTTGGGTTCTTATTGAATTGTTCCACTAGTAAAAATTGTAAGGACAATTTTATTTCTTACAATAAAACCTAATGAAATTTCCACTTGCCTAGTAGTACGCCAATCCTTCGAAGAACTTCCGATGATCAGTCGAATTGTTCTCCACCTTCTTGATGCACAACCTCCTTCGGAAGTCGATCGGCCTTCCCAACGCTTCCCTACGTCCTCTAGCACTCTGGTTGATACTTCAAGTGTCGCAAGTGATAAATAATGTGGCTTAATGGGCCTATTGGGTAGTGTGATACTCCCAATCACAAATATTTAATCTAATATTACCTAAAAATAATAGGCCAATAAACAATATTTTCCTATAGTAATTTTAGGATTTTAATATAGTGCACAAAACTATATTTTAAAAAATCCTAAATACTACAAAATCCCACAAATAAGCTTTAGAAAGGACAAGCTCAAGGTGTGTCTTTACAATGAGGGAGAGGTCCCTTTTATAGTGCAAAAGAGACCCTAAAATTTTATTTAAAGCCTTATCGGCTAACTCACCACTCAACCATCTCACTTTGGTCGAGTTGGTTAGGGTCACGAGTCATGAGGGGGAGGATTTGATTTGGCCATTGAGCGCCCAACCAAGCTACTGCTGCCTTAGAGACCCCATTCGCCACATCCTTGCCTTGTTGTCACCGACCCTTCATTGTCGTGAGCCCTCCTCGCCGCATTCTGCTAAGCCATTGCACCATCCACCTCGCTGAATTTGGCAAGCTCACTCCACCATCCACCTCGTCGAATCTTCCAGCCTATTGCACTATCCACATCGCTGACTATGCCGAGCCCACTCGGTGTCCCATGATGTTGCCAAGATTCCCACCGAGTCCACTCCGCGAAGTCACACACTCCCACCGAGTCACCCATGAGTCCTTACCAAGTCTACCCATCCATGTAGCCTAATGGCTTGACCAAGCCAAAATACCAAATCGTAAGTAGAAAAAGGCTCCTTACTTAGCAAATTTTATAACTCTCCAAATAACTCGGTATGCAACTTGAGGAATAGCTCGATTATGAGCTTGGTTAAATGAGGGTTTAGTGGTGGCAGACCATGTGGTGGCCTGAGGACCCACC
Organism: Taxus wallichiana var. yunnanensis; assembly: GCA_018340775.1. Taxonomy (NCBI): domain Eukaryota; kingdom Viridiplantae; phylum Streptophyta; class Pinopsida; order Cupressales; family Taxaceae; genus Taxus; species Taxus wallichiana. Next base: position 209,537,668 of record CM031235.1, on the reverse strand, counting down.
ACGTGGCAATACTTTTATCATCGGTCATTATACGAAGATGAAGATGACTTCTAGTTATGAAGACCGAGAGTGCAAACCCGAATACATCATCTTAGCATGATCAAACTTACCACTGCTTCGTGACTCACCGGTTGACTTGGTCCTACCTAGGATTGACCACAACTTTGACCAGCCACCAAATGTGCATACAAACTCTGTTTTCGACATTCAAATAGTCATCGAAAATCTCCCAAGAAGATCTTCTGCACTGACACAATTTAGGGATGTTTAGGGAACTTTTGATATAAAAAATGATCCCCTAATTAGGGGACCCTCTCAAGGTGCCCAAAACATAATTCTTTCTTAATGTTTCTTTATTGAGTCATCCCGAAGTGATTCCACTCATTGCCAAGATTTGGAATATCTTTATCGTATCTGCTATTTTTTTGCCACCTAGATTTTGCGGTGGGATGCGCGAAATACACTTTGCACCACCAAATTCCTTCACCGGTTTGGAAAGCAGGTTGTCGGGGTTTGTAGACAGTGTGGACTCAATTTTGCACAAAGAATTTAGATGGGTCTCCCTACTTCTTGAAGCCAATCCTTTTGACTCTCACCTTCATAGCCAAGCCACTAGTATTCGCCACAAGCTCAAACTTATTGAATCCCACTTGGCCCATGGTGCACGAGATCCGCTCAAGAATTCATTGGCTTAGGGTGGGAGATAAAGCTTCAAAACTATTTTTCAAATACCTCCGGTCAAGCATGCTCGACAACGGATCAAGGCTATTTATGATTCTCACCAACGTCTTATGGATCTCCCAGAGATCATTGATGCTTTTGTTAAGCACTATCGTCTGGTGTTTCAAGCTCAAGAGGATTCAATTGGTGGCAGCTCTTTGCTTTACTGAAATGTATTGATGTTGTGTCCTAATTAACTTACATCTAGAGATCATACCCACTTTGATGCCCCTCTCACTTTGGATGAGTTACATGCACCTTTGCTTTGTCTTACGATGAAAGTCTCCGAGTTTGGATGGATTGCTTAACGAGTTTTACAAAGAAACCTTATCCTTTGTCGGTCTTGATTTGTTTCAGGTTTATAATGAAGCTATTCGCACCCGTTCTCTAGGGAGTTTCATCAATCAAGGAAACATCAAGTTCATTCCCAAAGAAGGAAATCCTGAATAGATAAATAATTGGCAACCGACCACTCTATTGAATGTGTCTTATAAAATTCTTGCCAAGGCGTTGGATCTCCATATTACGGATATCCTTCCTTAGATCATTCAGCCTGAGCACACTTTGGTTTTGTCAAAGGTTGCTACATCCTAGATAATCTTATTGTTGTCTGGGAAGGCATGGAATGGGCACATGTTTCTTCACAGAAGCCTCTTTTCCTTAAGATTGATTTCAAGAAAGCTTACAATCACATTGAATGGCCTTTCATTTTGGCTATGCTTAAAGTGCTAGGTTTTGGAGATTTCTTTAAAACCGATGTTAGCACGCTTTTTTCTAATGTTTCTACTCGACTCACCATTAATAGCTACCAGTCTACTGCTATTGGTATTTTCCTCTTTATCACACAGGGGTACTCTCTTGCGCCGGCACTATTTGTGCTCGTTGTTGATGCACTGGGTTACCTAATCACCCATCAATTTGTGCAAGGCCATATTCGGGGGATTATTCTTCTAGATCATGTGACTCAACTTATTAATGGGTATTTCACAAATGATTCCTTTCTTACTCTTGCTGAATCGGAGAAGAACATTGCTATAACCTTTGAGTGTATTGACACCTTTTTCTTGGCGTCTAGATCAAATATTCAAATGGCTAAAACTTTGGGCTATCGGCAGAGTTGTTTACCTCCTCCGGATTGGTTAAAGTCCTACCCCTAGAAATGGATTGGTCATGGTGAGAAATTAAAATTTCTTGCCAATCCTTTTGCCTTCGATAGTGACTCTGCCACCTTATGGAATTATGTTCTTAACAAAGTGGAGAAGAAAGTTACCAAATGGTCTTCCAAACCTTATCTCTAGCTGGTAAGTTCCAAGTTTACACCAAAATCCTTGTTGTTACTCATGTTTATTATTTCGCATGTTGGTTTCCTTCTCATAATTCGTTCAATCGGCTCGCCAAGCTACTTCGGGACTTCTTATGGTGTAAAATTTCCTTTTTAGTTTGTTTTCACCTCGTTGCTTGTGATGTCTATTGTCTTCCTCAAGATCAAGGAGGCATGAGATTCATTGATGTTTTTTGGTAGAGTGTGGCTTTATGAGACAAATGGGTTATTCGAGTGTCTTTTCGATACATAGACTTGGAAAAAAAAATTGTGTCATTGTATTGAATATGGAGCCCCCTATGGAAAAAAGTGTTAGTGCAGAATTATCTTGCATTCTTTGATTATGACTTCATTCTGTTAAAATTACTGGTACCTTTGTCACAAAAAGTATTTGAAAATCCTTTGAGCAGGTAAAGCCTTTAATGAGGTGGATTGGCGATGGCATTGGCCTTTCTTTCAATTCAAAGAACATTTGAGGTCTCTATTATCACTGATGGCACTCTTTTGTTTGCTTTGAAACCTCAGACATTAAAGCCATTCAACTTTACCACAAGGGTATCCATACCATTCATGATCTTGTGCATCACAGAGATTGATTCCTTGGCCGAGCTCAAAGTTAAGTTTCATCTAAACAACTCATACTTCCTCTCAATCTACAAAATTTAGAAGCACCTAATAGATGTCATGCTTTGCATAAATTCGGGCTCTAACCTCCGACTACATGGTGGCGTGATTAGAGGTATAATTGTGACACAATTTTCCTCCACTACAACACTTACACCATTTATCAATTGTTATGTCCTCTCTTGCTAGCCATTGACAAGCTCAATGTTTGATGGGGGTTGAAATCTACACATACCACTTGGCTTTGTCGGATTTCCCATGTTTTGAACCCTCTTCTCAAGCCTAAAGTTAGCCATTTTCTACGGTGTCTTGTTTACGAAGGTTTTCTTGTGGGAGAAAGGCTTAGGCATATTGGCATTCCTATTCCTAATTGTCCTTTACTGTTCCAGCCATGAGTCATTCATTAAACTTTTTAGCCTTGTCTTCGTGCTCAATCTATATGGAGATGGATCCATTCTCTGTTCTAACCCTATCACCCCGATTTCTTTCTGTGGCGTCTGGCCTTATTTGGTGACTTTATCCCTTGGCCTAGTTATTGCTAATCTTTGGCATTTGTTTCGTGCATGTATTATGTTTCATATCTTGAAATCTTATAATGCTTTAATTTTGGCCGAGATCATATGCACTATGAGTCGGTTTCGCCGAGATCCTCATCTTCCACCACCTCGGCCTTCACCTCCCGACGACCACCTCCTGTGGTTTGCATCGAGGGGCTGCTCACGCAGCCACTATTCTACCTACCCTCGAGGCCACCCATACCGCCTGTCCTCTTCTAGACTAGTTTGAAACCCACTCCCACGAGGGAAAGGTGTTGCCAGCTCTCCGCGGTGGGGATCTCCGCCGCCTTCCATGCAAACTCTTGTTGGATCTATGCCCCCTGGTTAGGGTATTATGATGCCACTTTAAATGTAGTATCTTGATCATGATAGTTGGAAGGTGGATCCTCCATCCGTAGAGCCTAATAGTGGAGCCTTCATCCCTCCTCAGGATGATCACCCCCTCCTCTTGGTGCGGCGACATGTGCTTGATGGTGGTGCTTGTTTTTTCACTCTCTGGTTACCCTATGGGCATTTTAATGTAGGCCTTTGAAACTTTTTTCTCTAGCTCCACCGTGTAATTCAGAAGGCTCTCAAAGCGGATATCGGATGCATTGTCTACATAGCACATGGATATTTGTAGGTTTTTGGTCCACCCATCGTAGGTGACCCAGGTGATTTATCGGTTGCCCGACCTTGATGAACATCTCGTGCTCTCCCATGTTTTCATTGCATTGGATTTGATTCCCTCGATGCCGATGCCGACATGGTTGTCCTAATCAAATTTTTCTTGAACATGTTGAACTCAATGGCAAGCTTCCAGTCGTGTTTCCGTGGTGTCCAAGTTGAAGAGAGGCCGAGGAAGGCCCGTGGCTATGTGGTAAAAAGTTTCCATTTTCGGAACGATGATGAAGGTCAATCATGTGCATTGAAATTAAGAAGGTGGTGGTTGGTTGTGATGTTTCCTATGAGTATAGTGAAGGTGGTGGTGAAACTTGCTCGATCCCTATCCATCATACGAGTTCGCAGAACAATGACGAAGGCCAATCCATCACATTTAAATTCGTCGGCATACCTCGTGGCATTGGTTGTGATGTTTCTTACAAGTATAGTGAAGGTGTTGGTGAAACTTGCCCGATCAACCTATCCATCATGTAGGTTCGCGATCAACATGAACTTGTGTAAAACTTGAGTAGGGTAGTCCATCCTTGCACCAGTGGCCTTGAACCCATGACCCCATGGCCTATTTCATGTTCCCCACCATCCTGCTGCGCACTCACGTATGAAGGACTACGGCACCGATTCTTTTTATAAAAATACAAACAGAAATTTGACTGAATAGGTAACAATGTATTATGTTGTTACCTATATAGGTAACAATGTAATACGTTGTTACCTATTCCGTCAAAACTAACAGCGACGAGACGGAAAATACTTTTTGCCTTTGTGCGAACTTGCGTTAAAGATAGGCCTAGCCAAACTTGTCGGCCAAACCGTGACTTGGTTGCGGTAGAGAGCCCTCCCGATGTAGTTCTGCAATGCCAGGTTTGAAGAGGCAGCGGTTGTGGTGGCGTTTGGATCCGGTGTGAGATCGATATAACCGTGGGCAGTAGAAAAAGAAGCGTTCCCCATGTAAATCAACTACTGGCTGTTGTTTTGGCCAAAGTTAGAGAAGGAAAAACTAGCATTGTGTCCATTGGTCTGCTGTGCATATGGAGCAAAAATTTAAAATGGGAGCAATACTATCATATCAAAGCATAAGTTGCCCTTTTCAACATTGTTACCCTACAATAACTAAGCTGAGTGTAAATTGTCGGTATGTGTGTATTGTTTATCCATGATTTAACACACAAATACAAGCAAAAGTTCATACCCTGCAACCAACCCTTAAGAGTATTTTCTGTGGGCATCGTGAATATGAGACCCCACAAATACCCGATCCCATCAAAAGCTTTGAGGCAAAATAAAACTTAGCATCATAAATAACATTTACATAACTCTCAGTGACAACAATTTTTCTGCGACATCTTAATCTGAGATGGATGTGTAGGAGTTGTGCGGGTTTTCTTCGAGTGAATTGCATCAAGCTCTATGATCCTAATCACAATAAATAACAAAGAGTCGAATTTTTTTGTATCAAATTTTTGCCGTCAATGAATTTCCATGAGCTCATAGTCATATGTGACAAAAAATTTCTCCACTCGGGGTGCAAGAGTCTAAATTTTTGCGTGATCAAATCCATACCGTATCACGGTGAGAAATTTGCCATTTTTTCCATCCGAAGTCAATAAAAAAAGCGCGCTACAATACATTTTCCACCTGCATATTCGATGACGTATCGGTGTAGGCCCATGGACGTCCCTCCATTATTATGACTTAAATTCTTGGGACGTAAGCAACTCAAGATGTGAGCATATATCTAGATGCATGCCGATGTCCAATGGATATTTATTAGTCTTGAGTATGCACCCACATGTTATGACGCCAAAGGCGTTTCTTATTTGGGGTGGCCTGAGCTGAATTTGACAGCAGTCAGAAGATGAATGGAGGGGATTGCAGGAGTATACAGGTTGAAAATCAAACGGTTCAGGGCGAGACACAGGTGTGTCTCATATTCACGTGGTGAGTCATTGATAGCAGAGATAGGTGGATGGTTTCTTGGCGTGTTGCAGGGAGCCAAAAAATAGGGGAAGATAGAGAAAGTGGAAAGGCGATCGAGTCAGAGAGGGAAGTCTCTCTGGTCTGTGTCTGGTCCGTAGTCGATGCGAAAGCCATCTTGTCATAATACATACTAGCAATCGCACGCGAGCAGTGCGATGTGAACGCCGAAAGTAATGCGGTGGAAGAAATATATGTGGAAAAGGGAAGGAAAATAGTAAGCGTAGTTGTGTTGGTTAAGGTAGTTGATATGTCAGATATATGAAGGAAGAGAGAGTGGAATAGAAGCTAAAATTATTACAAGGGGTGGTGGTGTAATGTGCACTAACGTTAGAGAGGTAAAACTGTTTATGATGATTTTTGGAAGGTAAGTACCAAAAATGGGAGATTTCACACATTTGTTACAGGCCCCATGCTCATCGTATATAACAAGCAAAAACGTTTGGTTCAGGGCCCGATCTCAGAGCCTCTTAAACATATTTCACATATTTTTATCCTAACGACACATGATGAGAGGAATGGCATAGTTGGAAGGAAACAACTTATTGTCCATGTATGTTTGCTCCACCACTATATAATTGGGCATCCTGATGTGATTTGCGAGCAGGTTTAATTCCATGTCGTAAGAATGGAATTTTCACACGTTCGTGAGATTTTCTTAGTTTTTGTAGAATAGGGTGGCGAGTATATTCTAAAATTAGATCTCGAAGGAAAGATTTGACTCATCTATAAAGTCAAAAATGGGACACTCGATAGCCAACGGTTTGGGTATATTGTCGGACGCACCATGGGAGGGTGAAAAGTAGTCATACATCCGGTTTGACTTAGTGGAAACAGGGACAGAAGTCAGCCTTCTATAAAATGTAGTGAATTCGGTGATAAGAGAGTTGTAGATGGGCAGCACCAATGACTGGAATCTGACCAAGGCATTTTGAAGCTCCCCACACATGAGGACTAAAAATTTGCTTCAATTGTGCTCAAGGATGCCTAGAGGAATAGTCTAATCACATTTGACGTTAAATATGATAGAGAGAAATGGTCTAATCTAAAGGTAGAGATGAGATTTGATGTTGGGAATTTTGGATTTGATACATGAAATTTTATAAATGTCAATTTTTTATACTAAGCACCATTAATAGTGAAGCAATCATTCTCTTGTCAAATAGGTTTTTTTACAACTATGCAAAATATAATAGTGCCTAAACAATGCAAAGAATTGGTGCTAAATTAAGAGAACACTATGTTTCTCCCAATTTTGGCCCTTGAATGTATGTACATCTTGACTTTTCAACTCCACCAAATATGAATGTGTGGGATATTAAAAAACCTTTAAATTTTGGGTAGGCAAAAGAGAGTTATTTCTAGATGGAATATTCATTAGTTGCAAATAAAAAAGCAAATAAAGAATTAAAAAATAGTGGCAGTGTTTCACTTTTTTATTTTGAACATAAGCTATGAATGGAAAAACCTAAAGTAGGTTTCATTGTAATAGTATATCAACATCCTCTCCACATACCATTATACAATCCAGATTGACTGCATTTAACACTCATCGTCAACCATTTATTTAGGAAACAAAAGTGTATTTTAAAATATAAATATTTAAATTTCTATAACTTCAAATGCACCCACTACAATTATGAATTTATGTAAAATGAAAAAATTTCCTCTCCAAGAACATCAACAAAAAACAATATATAAACCCAACCAAATAGGTTTGCCTCCTTTTATCACAACATTCCTAAAACAAATATATATAAACATGTTTTATTATATTCATATAAATGAAAATTTTAGGTTAGCCTAAATCTAAGAATAGAATGGTTGCAAAGTGATCCTTTCATATTTCAACTATCATTAAAATAGAAAAACACTATAAGATGGAGATCACCATTACCATTGACCATGCATGAAAATAAAATTCAAGTGTAAACTAATACCCTATCTAGTGATCCCAAATCATAAACAACACCAAAGTAACATTATCAAAATATAATACATCTTTTAATAGAGCCAAGTTCATGAAGCTTGATGAAAATACGTCGAGGTGAACCAAGAGTAACATTATGATTGCTCCATGTTTTATGTGTTGCAAACAATTTTATACATCATTGAGACACATGGCTAGTAATGTAGGAATGGTGGTTATAAACTTATAATGATAAAAGGAGGGCTATGGTTCAAATCCCTTTGGAAGGAAACAATGTGTACAATCCTTGATCACAAACTATACAACAAATTTACAGCATTAATTATATTTATGTAATAATAAAAAAACATTATTTTTGTTGTGAACACGAAGCTATACTAAATTGTTCTAGATTTTTCCATGATAATTCATCTTGAAAATAAATGCACTACACATGCGATAATTCCTCCTTTAGATCCCATGCAGACAACAAATTAGAATGATATGGACTTGAATATACCTCTTTCCTTACATTAACAATCATAAACACATACAAAATTTCAATCATCAATTTGCAAAAAAACAAGAAGAAAAACCATGAAATTGTGTTTAAGATTGCATGGTATAGAGAGTGGAGAAAAACAATTATTTTCCAAAGAGAAACCAACCAAGGACCGAAAAAACATAATGTAGAATGTAAATCGCTTATATAAACAAGCATTGTGTTGCAACAACAATACCTGATGTGAATGCGACATGCAAATGGTGGATTGTAGTTGTAATATCAACTAGAGTGTACAACAAAGAAATGACATTGTAGCTGTGGAGTTTTGTAATTGGTTTATCCCATCGTTTCTCCTCATGTATGGTAAAAAACAAAGGGGTATGAATTGAAAACAAGATATAGATAATATGGAAAAATTCCTTTATCCATGCACAGGAGTCCCATATGCTGAAGTAGGCATGTTGGCTATGCCATAAAATAAAAACAAATAATCTCCTTCAGGTTTAGCCGTTTACATATTAGTTACTTGTATCTATACCGGTTAAAAGGAAACCTCATTTATCTCTTACACATTTACTCTTATACCTACACCAATGGCATATGATCGATGTAATAGCACCCTAAGTGGAAATCAAGTTTTGCAAGCAATTGAGATACTAAATGCTAATTGGCAATTCATATCACAAAATATTTATGATATTGTGGTTCTTTCAAAGCATGTCAGCAAGGTTCGAGTGTATATAGGAGGATATTTCCATTGTTGTAGTGATTTTGAGTTGAAATGTGTACTTACATTATTTTAAAAAAGTGGTAACCATGTTAAAACAAAGGGGGAAATTTACAAAGTCCTCAAGGCAGATCTGCCAAAGCCATATACTAAGGGTACATTTGCATTCAAGTAGAATTTCATAGAAATTTACAAAATTAAATATATGTTGAAAGTGAAATAGAAATCAGAAATAATAAGATTGAATGTGGAGCCCTTTTTGCTCACTAACAGGAGTTAAAAAAACCACAATAATGGGGTGGCCAAATGCATGGATGCATTTCATTGTGTTTTACATGCATAAATGCTTCATAATGGGAAAATTTGGAAATATATTTGTTGTCATTAATAGAGGAATGGTGGGCATTTGTTTTTACAATATGGCCTTTCAATTTATTAAGAACTTTTGCTCAGTAACTTGCAATTCCAATGGAATAAAAGAAGATTACTGAAAGCACTAAAAATATTGATTGATGTCCAACTCCAAAATATATCATTTCTGTGAGGAGACCCAGGTGCTCATCTTATGGTTTTAATTACAAGCTTAGCAAGAGTTGAGCTAAACTAATTGATGATGTATAGTCAATTGTTTGAAAATAAACAAAATCTCCAATTCCCAAAAAATACCATATTTCAAACTTTCGCATGTAGTTTTCTTGTTCATGAGAAGGGTTATTATGTTAAGTGGGCAGAATTCAGAGCTAAGTTGGAGCACTGCAGGATTTGTATATGGGGGTGGAGACCACCTTCAACAAAGCTAGAGCATGCCCAACTAAGGAGGAAAGAAGTGGGTAGTGAACAACAATGACGATCATGTGATTGATGAACTGATTTCTGAAATTGATGTACCCAAGTAGTTGAAACTAAAGTTGGGTATGAGGAGAAACTTGAGTAGTCAAAGCACTTGTTTCACTCATATTCTTATTTATTCAACTGTGCACATGAGGCAATTGTTAACTACAAAATCCATATTGAATCAATAGTAAAAGGGCATGGAGATATTAATAAAAGCCAGGAAAATTTGTATCCACAAGTGGTAGGACTCTGCCACTGTAATTTCCACTTCACTGTCAGGTTTGAGGAGGTGAAAATGCATAAATCTAGAACATGCGAGTTTGGAAAATATGAACTTTCACTGAAATAAACAATATGTTGCCCACATAATACCATCATAGGTTTATATGTCCTATCAATTCTAATGAATAAGACCTCTCTTCTTTTGAAGATGGTGGCCATTCATTAATGCCCTATCAATTTTGTCCTTAAATTTCTATAATAATAAAGATCTTTGTGATAAGTTAAAATGGATAGTGTTATAATCACCTAAATGAAGAGTTTCAAACTCTGCAGACAAAATAGAGCACAAAGGAAACATGATTTGGAGGAAACTATAAACAACAGATGGAAAATACAACCATGTGGAAATTATGTAAAATATATTATGGTTGTGCTACTGTTGTAATTATTCGCTGATTGTTTTAAAAAAATGTAATAGTTGATCAATGTCTTTAACAAACAAAAAATATATATTGTTGTCATGTGTAATTAATTTAAAGTGAAATTATTAATCTGTAGTGTTTTATAGAATTTAATTGAATCACCAATATTATGAGCATTATGAGGATTAAAATAATTAAGGCTGTAGAGAAGCAATTGCAAACTACTTCATTGTTATGCCTATTTATGATGACTATGGATGCAAAATAGAAAACATGTAAACATGGTGTATTGTTGTTTTAAAAATAATTAATGTAAAAAAATTCACGTTTGTAATCTAACTTCGTTTCGAAATAACGAGTTGGTTACATATAGGGACACCTCCCATGCTAAGATCACTCAACTATTGAGCCTATCTTTGGCAACATGAGAACCATTGGTCATGTGCCTAACAAGGGCTCCACTATTAAATTTACCTTAGACACTATCGCAAATGGCTACTTTATCATTTTACAATTTTCAGTAAAGGTTGTTTATAATGAAGGTTGGACTTGTTCTTCAAATTAGCTATGATCTCATTATTTTCTTCACATTTGTAGAATTAAATCCTTGCCAAGAGTTGGGGAATAAATGATTTTCCGCCAAGACTTTAGAACTTGATTGAAATTAAGGTAAAATATAATCTCCCTACTAAAAATTGGATAACACTGCTCTGCGAATCGCTCTACGATTTCATACTAATGTCTCACAAATAAGTTAAGGCAGAAGATAGTCTGCCAAGAGTTGACAATTGAATTAAATTGTGTTACGAATCATGTCCCACAATTTCATACTATCTTTGCACCTCTAGCTTAGTAAAGTAAGACGGGTTCAGAAACGAATCTCAATGAGAGTGACAAACAAGACCAACAAAAAATCAAATGAAGAGTCAATAGTTTGTTCTTTTCATAGCTAAAAAGCATTTATAGGAAAAATAGGTAATGTAAGGCTCCTCACCTGCATTAATGAACCACAAAGGATACTTTGAGACTCTCACACAATGCTTCAAACATTTCTAATATAAAACATTATGACTAATACAAAAAATGTATGCAAAATTAGGACGAGCCTCATTGTCTTAGCACAACAACGTGTTTTTATCATACATTTTTAGTCAATTCCCAAAATAGATAGTTAGTATGCACACAAAAAGACTCAAAACACATTAAATTATGCTTATTTGATCATTTTCATGCCCTTGGAGGGCTATTTTGCATTTGAAACGGGGATTCAAAATTTGTTTCCACATTGCAACCCTTCGAAGGGTTATATACTATGAGCTATGCTTGTAGGCTTAACATAACCAGACTTGCAATCGTGCTGATTTGTGGTGAGGTGAGCAATGACCAATATATTTATAAAAGAAGTCAGATGGACACTCCATATCCCATAGTTTTCTAATAGAGCGGTAATTGTCATTATCTGTTCTAATGATTTTCCTTAAACTCGTCCTAAAATGGGGTTTTGGAATAGCTCTTGCAATGCAAATCAAAGAAACATCTAATTTTCAAGTGTTTAATATTTTTCACTAAATAAAGGGCCTCAAATGCTCTAACTAAACAATTGCCCTTATCCATGGGCGATTTTCAACAGACTTAGATTCAAACATCTAATTTTCCCCAAGATCATTTTTGTGTGAATTCAATGACATCTAGTGAAAGAAAAATCACCTCAATTTCATGGCCACTAAGAACCCACTTGTCTCAATCTCCTTGAACCATGCTGAAGCGGTGCATGACCTCTACAACAAGCGAAAATCAACATGTAAGCTCTCCCAGAATCCTCAAAATTCTGAAATCATTATCAACCCAGTGTAGATCGCCTTGGCGTGGGAATCTACCCAAACGAATGGCGGATCATTTCTCTTAAAAGTAAAGATGGGTACTAGAGGCACATGAAAATATCATTAAACACCTCTTAAGAAAATCGGGGAAGTGACGAACTTTTTCATATTAAATGTTAAGTCTTGGTGATTTCCCATTCTTGGTATAGGTTCTGGAGAATAGTGGTCGCGTGACATGATCATGTCTTAAAAATCCCCAAATTTGCAAGATCATTAGTGGTTGTGTGAACTGGCGGCCTAACTTGAAGCACATAATTATTACCATATCTTTGCTTCTTACCTCTTCTCCCAACGAAATCTTAAATTATTATTATGCGCAGTATGTGAACATTTGAACATAATTTTTTAGTCTCTTTCGTGCTTTTATTCTGCTATATTAAATATTAATATCATGGGCAGCACAGAGCTGTGTGTGAAGCAATTTGGTTACGCATCAATTTTCGGTGACCTGAAGAATCGGTTTCAATCACGGAACATTTAGATTTGTTGCGTGGGACATTATTTTACATTGCTCTGTGCTTAACATTGGAGGAAGAGAAGAAGAAGCGGAGACTCCGTGTGAGTTCCTGATTTTTGGAGTAAGCTTTTCTTTGTGCGTGCTGAGGAGGCGAGAGGCTGTTGCTGTCCCATTTTTATTTTGCTATTCCTTGTTAGGGCGTCCTCTGCCAGCGTGGGACATCGTTCATTCATCCCCCAGAAGAGACTCGGATTCCTTTGCCACTTGTCTCAATCTCCTTGAACCATGCCTGTGGAGATCTCTACTGAGTTCAAATCACACAAATCATGACCTCTGACCACGGCAGATTTTCCTAATCAAAATCTCTTCAAATCGAAATCAATTTGAAAAGGATGTAAGCGCAGTGATAAGGAGAAGTCGCATTCAACGGTTATCCTCTTTACCTTTCACTCATTACTATCGATGTAGAAAGATCTACTAACTTTGAAGAGTCGCGTGGAGGAAGAAGTAGTCTCATTGAGCTGTGGCGATGACCATTGACCAATTTATAAGCCTTTGTGTGGAGTTTGACATGAGTGGCAAGCCCGGTGTGCATTGGTAGACTCCTTCCCCAACCTTCAATTGTTCGCGAGATACGCCTTTCGATCGTAATGACCAATTCTACCCAAATGACTATGATGGATCGTTTCTCTTAAAAGAAAATAATAGATGGGTACCCATAAAGGTGGTGACAGAACCAATGAAGCACATGAATGAGGATTTCATAGTAGTGGTCATTACTTCCAGTGTAAAGAGTGCCCGCGAATCCTCAAGAGTCGCACCTTCATGTCATTCATCCTTCCCCAACATCTTCTCAACTATCGAATACATTAGCAAGCTTTACACATGTGGAATTTGTTTGAATCATCCGTAAGCAACCATAGAGACGTGCCACATTTGAGAGAACCAAAGAGCAGCGGTATCTACTCTTAGCCAATCTCCAAAACTTGCAATCCGAGGACATAATGGGTTGAGTCTTGTTCGACATATAGACGGAGAAGAGTTTGACAAATGTGAGATTAAATACCTCAACATCTTCACCCACCACGAGCTTTCAAGCTCACTTCTTCATCTATTTTTTTCTACAAAGCGAGCACATCTATCGCGAGAATTATTCGACAAAGTCCTTGTTGCAAGAAGCATAACATATGTAACATGAATTAGATTTGTCAATATATTAAGGGGGAATGTTAGCAAATTTAATACATTGTTTATTGGTTAGTTTAAATATTAATACTATCCAATAAACAATGTGAAATTTACTAACAAACACATCCATGTGATGTCTGAGAGAGAGAGAGAGAGTAGATTTTTACACATATTTCTATTAATTTTGGAAAAAGTCATATACGATATGTTGGAGGCTAATGTATGATTGAGAGTTTGGCAAATTATTGATTTTTGACTATGAAAATATTTTAATTGCATTTTTGTTTGATTGGTTCATAGTATTATTGGTTTCATTATTGGACGTCTTGGTTTTTTCACTTTTTCCTTGTGCTGCTTCATGCCTTCTTGTATGTGACTTCTATGGATGGTGGTGCATGTGGAGACTCAAGATAAGAAAAATAAACTACGGGAGGTATGCTTGGACACACCTGCATTAGAAAATCTATGGTGGTGGGAGTATAGAGTAGTAGTGTGGTTAAGAACACCTTTCCCTTATATTGTATGCATTGCATTTTATTGATAATTTTTCACTTGCACTTTGGAGCTTTCTCGAATTCATTTTTCTCTTTTTGTGTTGTTCATCCCATTTTCACTAAGTTCATATCTCATCCCACATCATTGTAGCAAACATTTAAATATATCGGAATGTTGAATTTAATGAGAATAATATTGGAGTGTAAGAGGATTGTGCAAATATTGAGAATACAAGAAGCCAATGCTACTCATTCATTAGCTATGCCCAACACACTCACTTCATTATTCAACTATAAATAAAGTATTTATTCAAATTCTCAAATAAACAATTCAAAAGTATTTTACTTTTCTTGCATTATATAAGAAAAATGATACCTTGAAATACATGTGTTAGATTTAAAAATCTAACTTCCATTATACTTTGATTATTATCCATTTCGTGCTTTAAAGCTTCCAAGCTCTTTTCAAAAAAAATGTTTCTTTCCTTGCGCATATCCTACAATTATTAGTGTCTATTAGACCACATAAGTACCATTTGTGCCTTTTTGGGGATGCTTTTGTTAGATCTCAACGCCATGTTTTAAATAGTGATATTATTGGTTTTACCTATTGCGAATTAATTTTAAAAGTAATAAATTTTCAATGATTCATGTGAGCATGTGGTTTTATTTTTTCAAAGCACATGTAAAGTTGTTGTGTACTAGGCATGTAAGGTTTTTCATAAAATTAGTGATGTTATTTGCATTGTATGCCATATCTTTTGACAATGTTTCCTTAGGCTTGGCATGTCCCAAAACGTAATCCTAATTTATATTAAGACACGAAAAATGAACAAAAAAATGTTGTTATTTTAATAGGTTTAACCTCTTGTCTATAAAACACCTTCTTAACTAAATATAAAATATTTTATTATGATGAAATCTTTGTTCTCTGTTTGCATTTTTACTTTTGATTAGTTAAATAACTCATTGAAACCACCTCCTTACGAAAGATAAAAGAGCTACACCTTCGATCTACTAAAAAAATGGATGTTGCTATTTTGGCACACACAAAAATAATTAGGTTAACATTTCCACACCCAGGTATATGCAAATGTGCCTTTGAAGAATTAAGGAAAATAGATGCCATGGTATTTTGAATTCCCCTCCCTCGATATTCTTCTTTGTCACCCTCCTCCTCACAAGCTTATTCATGTCAATTTTAACTCCTTTCATGCATCCCCTTTGGTATTTCGATCACACATTACACGCTGTGATTACTAGCATCTAGATGTCCAATGGATACGGGGCCGAATTAAGGTTTCCGAGCACCCTAGGTAGTACTCAGAGCGTGTGCCCCCCCTCCCACCCGGGACCAACGACCCACCTATATGTGAATGTTTTTAAACAATTATAGACTTAGTATAACTCTTGACACATTTTATTAAAGCTATAAAGGTTTTTTTCTTGCCTTTTCCATAGCAAAACTATCAATGACATCATCATAATTTATTGTTGTAGCGATGTCACATTCAATTGTCAAAATAGAAAGGCTATTCAATCTAGTTTCACCCATTGTTGACCTTAAATTGCTTTTTACTCTTGTTAGAGTGGAAAATGCTCTCTCAGAACTGCAATTTCCAATAGGAATGCAAAGAAACATTCGTATTGCAACATCTAGATTTGGGAACGTGGTGTCTAGTCCACTTTTTCTTAAATATTTTGACATTGATGATATACTTGTCAAGTTTTCACATCTTACTAATGCTTGGAAATGGATGCATTCAATGTCAAGGGAGGTTTCCAAGTTTGTGTTATATATTTTTACTAAAGAATTAGAGCATTTCAATATTGTCTCATTATCAAGATCTTTTAAATTGTTCAAAAATCCAAACCTATCATTTAACACACTATATGCTTCATTTCTTCTTGATAATTCCCTTATTAAGTTGTCTATAATAACATAGAATACCTCCACCCTCATACGATCCCTTCCTGTTTGTGGAATTTCGACATCTCTCATTTCATCAAAGTGAACTTTTCTTTTTCTTTTTCTTTTATTATCAATTTCATACTCTTCTTTTCCACTAATGATCTTAGCATGTTGCTCATATGTATCAAAATTCTCTCTAATATTTTGAATATAATCTATCAATGAATTATACTGAGTCACAACCATGGTTAAGTCAATGTCTACCTTTTGTAGATATTTGCTAGTTGCATCCATTCTTTCAAGAATACTATGCCAAATACAACACATCACACAAGTTTCTAACTTGTCTAGTTTTTCATGAATACACTTTGCTTCATGTCGCATGGTAGTTGTTTGATTTTTTTCTTGTGCTATATTTAGGAAAACATCTTGAATTTTACTATATCCCAAGAAAAGTGCTTTAACTGCATCATCTCTAGCTGACCATCTTGTTTTAGAAAGAGATTTTACAACGGAAAAATTCCATCCAAAAAATTTAATAAAATTTCCCACCAATAAGTTGAGGCACTTAGGAAAGTGTAAATAAGTTGAAGTACTGAAAAAAAATCTATAGTTGTTGTACAACATTCTGCAGCTAAAGATCCAACAAGATTTAAGGAATGCCCTGAACAAGGTACAAACTCAGCCATACAGTTGTGATTTTTAATCCTATTTTGTAGACCTGTGTATTTTCCAGACATGTTACTTGCATTATCATATGCTTTCCCCGACAATCTTTGATATTAATGTCATAGTCATCTAGTGTTGTAAGTACAGAAGCTTCTAAATCACATGATTTGTGTCCAACCGAAGGAATGTATTTTAAAAATCGTTCAACTGGAAATCCTTCTTGAGAAACATACCTTACCACAAATGCTAACTGGTCAGTGTGAGATACATCAGGTGTTGAGTCAACAATAATTGAAAAATATTTTGCGTTGTGGAGTTCTTCAACTATTTTGTTTATAACTTTTTGTGCCATAAGGTCAATAAATTCATTACATGTTGTCGTAGATAAATAAGATGGAACTCCTTTTCCTGCATTTCCATATTGTGAAATGTGATTTGCCAAAAATGGGTCAAACTCTGCAATAAGTTCTAAACACCCTAAAAAATTCCATTTCTAGAAGATCCTAATAAATTGTCACCACCACGAAAGGCAATACCTCTAGTAGCAAGGAATTTCACAGTTGTAACAATACGCTTTAAAAAATTCCTCCAATACTCTACTTCATTTTGGTATTGACTTGCAAGTGTAGAATCAACTCTTCCCAAAACATTACTTCGAGTGATGAAATTAAGAATTGAAGTCCTATGATCAGGGGAATCCTCATGCTCTCTTAAACTAGCTGATGCATTTTTCCAATCATTAAATCCAATTTTGGAAAATGTGGTTGATTTTTCTTGAAAAAGGTGACAAGGAATGCAATAAACAACTCCTTTTGACTCTGAGTAAAGCAACCATTCTCTTAATTTTCGTTCATTGTTTAAAAGTTTTTCGTTGAAACAAATCTTTAGAAACATATCTAAAACAATCTGAGTATTGGCGTTTTGAATTTGAAAAATCAACATTCATATCTTGTTTTGGCGTATTTAAAATTATATATTCTATTGTATCGTTGTCTATTACCCATTTTGTAGGATCAGGATCAACAATGAAATGTTCATTAACGATGGGTTGAACAATAGTATTTTCATTGTTCTCCTCTTGTTGTGTGTTCTCCTTCTCTTGTGTGTTTTCATCTCCTATTGACTTTGATTGTGTATTTTTGTCACTAACCGAAGAATAATTCTCATTTTCATTAAAAACTACATTTGACTTTAAATTTTCATTTGATGCACTTAAAAATATATTTATTTTAGGTATCTTTTTCAAAAGGTTTTTTTCCTCCTCAATTTTTTGTTTAGCTTTTTTTTGAAATTGAGCACCACTTAATTTTTTAGTTTTATCCATTTGAACTAAACAAAATTTAAATCAAAATGTAATAATATAATTGATGCAATTGAAAACAAAATTAATGCAACGCCAACATCAAATGTAAGAATCAAAATGCTAGAGCAATTACTGTTAGAGTTTGATCACTTAGCTGTTAGGGGACCGTGGTTTGATCACTTTGACTTTAAACTTTGAAATTTGAGCCTTGAGGGCCTAAGGAAACGCCAGAGGGGAGAACTTAGAACTTAGACTCAGAATGAGAACTTGAGAAGACTGAATTTTCAAGTTCCATTGTTCCAATCACGATTCACAATGTATTATGTAGGGCCTAGCCACCTAGGCTGTAGCGTGTAAGGATGTAATTCACTAGAGTATGAGTTTGGATGGATAGGGAGTCGGGGGATCAATGTAGGGCACTAGGTAGGTGATAGCGGGAAGTAGGTGTAGCATGGTAGGATGCAGCCTCGGGAGTCACTTTGTCACTCGGTGAGTCAACACTATCGATCTTGTCGGGAGATTCGAAGAAGTAGAAGATATAACAAAAAATGAAAAGGGGCTTCCACTTCCAGGGTCTGTACCATGCCACCACACCCAAATGAATCAATAATGAGTAATCATGAATTTCTATGTTAATGTGATTCATGAACAGGTGAAGTGTGAACTAGAACAATGAATTTCAAAATCGATTCGATCATTTGTGAAAGAAAGTTGAAAACTTGAAATTGTAGACTTTCGACTTTCTGTGTCGTATGGTTTTAATATCAAATTTATTTTTAGAATTTTAAGTTTTAACCTAGCCAATCAGTAGCCACCATCGCCGACATGGAATTTTTTTTCAAAAAAGTGGTGCCCTCCTTTTTGTGCACCCTAGGCAACTGCCTAGGTTACCTAGGGTAAGACACACCCCTGAATGGATATTTATGTATAGATATTTATTATTCTTGAGTATGCACCCACATGTTATATCTAGTAGAAAAATCCTTAACATGGCTCCAATTTCTCTTAGCTAAGGGATGATATAGTAAGACTCATGTTGTGTGACATTTAGTAGAATTTGATGTCACATACTTATTGATGTTGAAAAGGAGAATCACATAAGAGTCATTGATGTGGAATGAGATAAATCCCTTTAAAATGGTTCAAATTTTCTATTAAGATGATGTCAATTTCTTATAACTTGTTACATGATGGAATTGTGTGTTAAATCCCATTACCACTAAATTATATCATAATTTACGCTTAAATTGTTAGGAAAAGTGGGCGATTATCATCAATTGTAACTATTAAATTGGTTACCTTCCTTAATCATTTAACGGAGTCATTTCGTAGGCCAATCCCATCATTTTGTATGCATGCAATGAAAGCCACTTTTCCTAATGGATTCGTGTATCTATCATGTTATGACATTTAACTATCACTATTTTATTGTCTTTTTGTTTGTTTAGTGTTATAATTGAACACCGTCATCATTATATCTTTGAAAGTATTATTTTGCAAGGCATTTTAATATATCGACAATATTTTGTGAGCTCACGATATTTGCAATAGAATCCCATTATGTTCTAGGTACATGTTTTAGCATTTTTAAAAATTGCACTTTGTTTTGCTTGCACTTCCAAGCTTCAATGTTGCATAAGTTTTTGTGTAGCTTTCTTTCCTATGCATGGCTCTAATCCTTTGCAAATCTTTCAAAATTAATGAAACTAAATCTCTTCCAAAAACAAGTAAAGTCTAGATCATAAGTGTAACACCCAAAATTTACACACACAAAATAACAAGACAAATACCGGGATAATTTTTTTTACTTACATTGCTCACTTCACAACGCCACAAGGGCTCCATGTAAATAAACTCAAAGAAGCATATAACAACACTTACAAGTCATCAACTCACATAGACACATGACAACACCATAGACATGTTGATGCCACACTTTTCCTAATGAATGAATGCTAGATGCCTCAACCACAAGAAAAGGACTCAAGGATTGCAAATCCAGAACACATCATTTCTTTAATTGTATCTTAGTTACGATTAACATTCCAAGAACATTATTCTATAAGGATAATTTTCTCCTTTTTCCACCTCTGATTCTTAAGTTCATTCCACAATTAATTGATAGTTCGACCATTTTAAGTTAGATTTTTATCCTTTATTGAAAATTCCATAACTTACATACTTATTTGGCATAATTTAGATTACATATAAAGTACTTAATTATATTGTTTTTATGTTAATAATATGCTTCTCAAATGTTTATTCAATGACTACATGTTACCCTTGCAACTCAAGTGAATCTAACTTGATGTCCAGAAAGGCAATTTAGGATTTAAGGGGGATGGTTTTAGATTCAGATACATTTTTCCCATAACATTCTTTGATCTCGGTATCTTTATTTCCCGATTCAACATTCCCACAACAGAAATTGTATTTAGATTATATATATATATATATATATATCTTTTGTTTTCTCAAAGTTTGATCACACCAAGGCAATTCATATTCTTTGTAACACATGAAAATGTTTAATTAAGTTATAAGGACTCCAAAAGTGACATTATTCCTAATCTCAAATCTTGTTTTACTCTTATATGATTTACTCTTACATTGCACTATGGTCTCATTATTAGCATAGTTTTATAACAGAAGGAGTTATGAAAGTATTTGACTAACATCTTGAAGAAGTATATAATAAGAAGCGCTATAATTGCACATGAACCTCAAGTTAACCTCCCAACCAACTAAGGTTTAGTTTAATTCCAATTGCACCTAAGAATATATGCCTCAACTATAAAAGAGTTTAAGGTGAGAGGACATATTTATGCTAAACAACCTTCATGAAAGACCAAGGTGTTATGTTGTTAGAACCAAGGTAACACATTTAGCTGAGAGGAACTAAGGAGTTCATTAACAAGAGTTTAAGACCTAGAACAACTATTTCACGATCTCCATTTATGTCATCTAGAACCAACAGGGATTTTATTCGCTGATGAAGTTAATTTCTAGATCTAATTTCATAAGACCTGACAATCCAAAAGGATACTAAGGGAGTAATATCTCTACTTACTCCACATATGGTAAGGTTACACCGCATAGTCATTGCTTTGAACAAGGACTCATAAGGTGAATTCCAAGGTGGTCTTCACCACTCAACACGGTGTCGGACATGAAGAGAAGACATTCTCCTTGTGGTTACCAAAACTAGAAGGAAACCACATACTCGGATAAAGTTGGACCATGTCGTTCCTAAAAGATGGGTTCACGACAATGTTGCTAAGCATAATGACTATGACGTAAACCCAAACTAGGGGTTTTATTTACATAAAGCTAGGAGGTTCCATCAAGTGCAAAGTTTAAGTTCATTCTATGGTTTTCAATTTCTTCTATGGTAAAAGGATCACACATGAAGACATGTTACACAAAGATCTTATATTAGGGTTGAGTGTTTCGATTAAAACTCTTTATTACATTTACGAGGTAAGAATACAACCTAGTAATTAATTAATCATTTATTGAACATTGAAAATGCATTACAATATATTAAATTCAAATTCATTTACTATATATATATATATATATATATATATATATATATATATATATATATATATATATATATATATATATATATATATATATATATATATATATATATATATACATATCAAACCCTTTTACCATATCAACTATAAATGAAATTGAACTTGTGATTAATGTACATTTCTAAGATATCCCTAAAAATAGCATCGCATACATATTAGCAAATTTCAAATATAACGTTTCCATAACAAAAGAATACATTATACATACATTCACTTTACAATGACCTATATAAATTACAATAAGAAATAATGAATTACACATCGCCTTTTTGCCATCTTTCTTGCATCTGCAAAACCAGTGAGCATGAAATCAACGATAAATTGTTGGCATGGAATCCACCTAATCTAACATAATTAATGTTTTTAGTTCCCCATTTACATATTGTAATAATTATAATTTACATTCAAAAGAAAAGCTTTAGAAACATGAATTTATTTCATTTCATTTCACTTAATTTTGTAACCAAGGAGAGAGAAAGAGAAAGGAGAGAGAAACACCATTTTGTCAAAAGCTCTATTTCACACAACAAGTTACACTATGGAGTTTTCAAAAAGTTATTTACATGTGTTAAAAGTTTTCCACAGTGGTTTGATAACCCGACAGGGGTCCTACAACTTCCTTTTTACATTTTCCTGCTAGCTACAAAAACGCGTTCAAAACAAAATCAAAGGGTAAGAAACCACTTTCAAACATTGTATTCCAATGAGCAAACACACCACGGTTATCTTTCTACATGCCCACTAATATACTAGAGTTCATAGGAGGCCCGATAGAATTCAGAACTAGTGAATGCTTTACGATTAGCGGCTATTTTTTTTGGGTCTGTCATTCATAAATGAGCTAGTTGTTAATGATCAAAAGTGAGCTTGAGGGCTCAGAAAACCACGTCCAAAATAAATTTCAATGGATGAATATACAACAAGGAACTTCGTACAAGTTCCCTATGTAAGGAGAATTCATCGAGTCGGCAGGATGAGAACTAGAAAACAATTTTCAAACGATAACATGTTTTCTAGAGCGATAAGTCATAATTGGTCCAGTTTGACCTCGTCAACTGCGACGAGGACTACAAAATGCCTTTGCCAAACTAACTTGAAATGTGATTTTTCCAAACCAAAGGTTTCAGGTAATTTTCTAGTAAAATTACTAGAGGTTTACGAAGGCGGATAATAATTTCTCTATCTAGGTTTCAAATGGTGGTTCAAAATGAAAGCCAACTTTTTAGATTTAGTAGCTTCCTACCGCTGCAAAATAGTGTAACAAGGCTCCTATAAGGGCATAAAAAAGGTCACAAATGTTCATTCGGGGTCGATCCAAGGATTGAAATGACACCTCACATAACAAGGTATGCGAAGGAAGCTTAACCTCCTTTTTTGGAGTTACGAAGGTTACTTTGCGAGTCCCCAGAAATTGTAATTTATCTAATTAAACCAGGAGATGGTCAACATATTTACCGGGAAGTCAACCTCAACTTGTCGATAAAACAATATTGTAGTGATCTAGTTTGGTCAGGTAGTTTTCTAAATCACCTCAAAATGAGGGTTGAAGTTCATGGTTGACTAAAAATGGTTATTTTGATTGCGAGTTACGATATGACATTTTATTTTTTGCAACAAATAATTATAAAACAATTAAATATATGATAATGCTAAGCTCTTCAAATTATATTTTGTTGCAAAAGAAAAACTGAAGTACAAGATTTATGAAAGATAAGGAGAGATGAACCATGCGTGGAGGTACGAATCTAGTAAAACCCACGGGATTTGGTTCAACATCTCACTTGGGCATTTCATCAAATAGTTCACGAGCATCCACAACTCCACCATTTTGCATACACATCTATCATAATATTTGACTACACATATGAAACCATTCTGTACTTTTTATACTTTAAAGGATGTCTATACTTTGTTCCATACTTGCATCGACATAGGATGAGAGATGCTAGCAAGGGTTATGGAATATGGATTTAGATTTCTTGTTCTGATTTCTTAGAAGTTTCTAAAGCCTTTTCAAAAAACCCATTTTTGCATATTTTATAGTATAAGCATTCCATGAATGCACATTTCTTCAAGCATTTTGTCAAACATTTCACATGGTTTGTTCTTTCTTCCATTTTTTTCTACATACATATCTACCAGGGCACTTGCTAACTATTTTTTTGACAAAAGTCTCTTCTCCATAATGCTTTGGTGGATTCCCATACCACTGTTTCCAAAGCTACAAATATTTTGGCAGTGGTTGTGTGTATGCTAGAAATCGTGGAACTAATCAGGTTGGACACATGTTCGTTGCATATGGTGAAACAAGGTTGTTTTAACAAACCTATTTTGTGCACATACTGCAATCATTTCCATCCATGAGGCCACATCTCAATGGGCACTCACCGTCAAATAATTCACATGCAAAGTATATACTCCCATGTTTTGCATCCATGACTTTTAGATCATTTTACAACTACAATATTTGACAAAATTACTCTATCTTCTCCTTCTTTTATGTATACAACAACATAATAATAAATGACAGAGGACCCTCTTGCTATAAGAGTCAATGGAACTTGCTTTAGACATAGATATAAATCCAAATCGGTTAATTCACACATAGACAATGAGAAGATATTACGATTCTGATTTATCTTGATGTGCGGGGTTTTCTAACCAATAATAAGAATGATTTTGGGTCATCTTTTGCAAGATCTCCTCTTTTGCATAGACACCCTACATTCCATCTCATGAAACAATCCAATTTCTACTAATTTACAATGTTAACTTGGGTTTCAGATAGGTCAATGCCTTGGATCTCAAAATAAAGTTCTTTTATTATTATGCGAGGAAATGACGAGTGTGTAGGAAGCTTAGGAAAAGTCAATATCCCACTGCTAAGGCTAAAAAATCTTATCTTCCTTCCGACACACGTCATTTTCTGTCTATCTAATCTCACCAAAAGCACTTCACCCACCAGCCCATGCAAATTCCATCGTTTTATTTATTTATTTATTTTTAAATTTTATTTTAGTAATGCGTTAGGCGGTACATTTTCCCTACCCTTATAAGAGCATCATCCTTTATGTGACTTAAATCCAAGGTTAGAATAAGGTACTCATAAGCAAGGAGGAACAATTTGTGACTTATTGGTGCTTAGATTTGTCTTGCCCCATTTGCCATTATTTTCCTCTGATCTGCGTATTGTGAAATTTTCTGTCTCTCGATGTGGGTTTTTTGAAAGCTTTTATTTCCATTTGAGATGCTTTGAGTTGTTTTCAAAATCCATTTTCATGTCCCTCCTTGAAGAAGTCTCTGAGTCTGCCCTATTTTTGCCCCAATTTCTTCAAAATCCGTGGGCTCTGTCATTTTTCCTATTTTTCCTCGACCATGGAAGCTCGAGAATGGTTAATATATATTTGTATGCCTTTAAAAATCCAAATCCATGGTCAAAAATATGCTTATAACAATGATTCACTTGTTTTTTGTTTTAAAAGAAATTTTGATCCTTAGCGAAAAATCGGGTTACGGCATGAATGGTGATTTTACGTATTCGACGGTCTAACGGTTGTCTTTTTCCTATCAAATTTATTCCTCAACGATGGGTGGTCACATGGCTTATTTTGGTTGGTCAAGGGATGACGGACAAATGCTTTAACTTATCACTTTTTGCTTTTTTGGCAAAAAGGCAAATTTGGTCTCATGGCCCCGCTCAAATCTGATTGGTTCTTTTGGTGCTTACGTGGCTTCTTCTAATTGGATGGGGTGCGGTGGGTCTATTTTTGAACTTGTTCTTTTTGGCTACTTTGGAAAAAATTAACCCACCCCGTAGCCACTGCCTGGGTCTAAGTAGAGCAAATTTAAGAGGCAAGGAAAAATTCTCACTTTGACCCCGGAGGAGGACACATGGCAAAGCTAATGGTAGAGGTGCGGACTCTTGGGGAAATTTGGAAAATTTTCCTTTTGGGAGAAAAAGGTTAAAAATGAAAAAGGAAGTGCGGTTCCGCTGGGACCCACATTGGGACATGTGTTATGCTCATTTACCAAGGGCGGAGATGTAAAGTAAAATGGAATTTGTTTCCATTTTTCAAAAGGTTGTAAAAGGTCAAAGGAAACCCCTGAGCCTATTTTAAATTTGAATCTTCCATGTGGATGACCCAAATTCAAAGTAAAGATCAACGACAATTGTGAGTCTAAATCTAATTTTCCCCCATTATTACTAAAACAATCTTGGAAGTGTGAGTCTTCATGATTTCTTGGTATTTCCTACACACCAAACAGAGAGGGAGTTAATTTTGATATCTAAGTTTTGTGGGAGAGATCTGGAGACATCTTTCACCATTAAAATGGTCTAACTATTGGGCTCGATCTGATTTTCCTTTTTTCTTCTCCCAAGCACACAAGGAACTAGATTTGATAGATTAGGGGTAGAAGTGGTTGGAAATTTGAAAGAGGAGTGTTCTACTAGATGAAGGAGTTGAATGCTGAGATTTCCAAAGAGATCTTCCCCATGAGCACCTAACAACTTTTACAGATCTAATTCTAGGAATCGTGATTGAGATCATGGCGAGCACTGGTACATTAAATGTTTTTGTCTTTTGGGGAAGAAGGGGATCTATTGTAAATGTTATAAATAGCAAAAAATTTTCATGAAAATGGTTGGAGTGTTAGAGGTAGAAGAAAATTCCCAAGAGGAAAATTTGAAAAAGCATGTTTTGAGAAGCCTTCTAAGAAGGTTGTATATCCCTTTTGTATTAAGTTTGATCATGTCAAGGTGGTTGCGAGTGTATAAAACCATTGACAAGCTCGATATTGTTCTAGAAAATTTCCATTCTTTGATAAATTTAATCAAACTTGAGTTATTTTGTGTTGATCTTGAGAAAATGTGTTTGTTTCATCTTTGAATGTATGCAAGTAGTTTTTCTTGTTTTTGTTGCAATCTTGTATTAAAAATATGATTTAATCACAAAGGTATCAATCCTTGTGGCAGTTTAGTGGCATATATAATTTCATTTCTTGGAAGAGCCTTCATCACGGGATCGGAATAAATGATTTAAAATCACTTTTCTTTCATTTTGTTTGACAGAGATTGTCTGTAAGCCTTTTGTTGTACCTTAGGCATGATTTGCCTTGGATCCTGATGCTTTTTTGGGTTCTCTAACTCAAGCCTTCGTGTTAGAATCTCGTAGGTTATGTGAAAAAGTGTTGATCTGGGCCTCCATTAAAGCACATATTCTGGTTAAAGAAACATTTTAGTTTCCCCATGACATCATGTTGGTCTAATCTACCATTTTGTAACACTTCTCAAGGATCTAGTGAACCAATTTCATTCTATCTTTCCTCCCACTAAAAATTTATTTAAAAGCAACTAATCCTACTTGTACTACCCTTGTTTGTTGTGTGTGTATGCCAATGCATAATCCTCATAACCAAAACATGCAAAAAAAAGGGTTTTCAATTTCTTTAGTAGCTTGAACCTTTCCCAAAAAGTATCTCCACTATCTAGAGTAACAACTCATCAGAGTTAGATTTTGTTGCATTGATCATATTTTCTTCAAGGTCTCCTAAACATCTTCATCGGGAAGGATATCTCCACCTCCTCCATAACAATAGGCTACAAAAGGGTCCTCTTCCCCTTGTTGAAAGACACAACCTAAAATAGTGAGGATAGAACAAATCCTCTTGTGGGTGCTATCCATTCCTCCACATTTGAGTGACAGAGGGCCAGTTAGATCTCATCCCCAGCTACTAAACAACTCATCATGATCTAATATGTCTCTAAGTTTCTGTCAAACTAGTGATGTTGTTTAGACTTTGAGGAGAATCAATTTGGATACCAAAACGATTATGTCACCAGCGATAAGATACTTGTTGCTAAAGCGATGAGCTATGCAAGGAAAAAGGAAAGGATTGAAAAGTTCTTAATGTTTTGTGAAGATTGATATTTTCAGTTTACATTATTACTGTTTATTATTTTCCTGTAACTGTATTTATCAATCTCAATCTCTTAATATTTCATTGTTTTAAAATTTTAGTTTACTTATTTTTCTTTGTGGCTGCCCAAAAGAAACTAACATCACAAAACCACATCAAATCCAAACACAACACTAATGGTTCACAAGACATATGTCTACATACTTTCATGACTATATCACATCTAAAGAACTATACGCAAAGTATGGAAAGACCATATATAGCCCTTGAACATAGTACTTATCACACATCGCGACACAAATGCACTCATAACATAAGAAGACTACAACAACATGTAATTTCCTCAACAAAAAGAGAGTGAATACTCTCATCACAAACACATAACCATGATAAAAAATACGCATGATAAGTGACATGCACCACATGTGCTTCGATAAGGACACAATTACAACATTGTTCACATCACGCTTATATCATATTACTCTTCCAATATTAACCACCATCATACAACACCTTCACAACTCCAATCTTCCCCAAATTTTTGAGAGCATGAACCTCTGCTCGATAGCAAATGTAATGCCCACAATTTACACACACAAAAATAATAGTAAAAATACCAAGATAAATTTTTTTACTTATATTGCTCACTTCACAACACCACAAGGGTTCCATGTAAAGAAATTCAAAGATGCATACGACACTTAAAAGTCATCAACTCACATAGACACATGAAAATACCATAGATATGTCGATTCCACACTTTTCCTAATGAATGAATACTAGCATGACTTAGCCACAAGAAAAGGAATCAAGGATTGGCAAATCAAGAACACATCATTTCTTTAATTGCATCTTAGTTGCGATTAACATTCCAAGAACATTATTGTGAAAGGATTATTTTCTCCTTTTTCCACCTACATATTCTTAATTTCATTCCAAATTTAATTTACTGATTGAACCATTTTAAGTTGTATTTTTATCCTTTACGGAAAATTCCATAAATTACATACTTAGTTGGCATAATTCAAATTACATATAAAGTACTTAATTATGTTATTCTTATGTTAAGAATATTATTCTCATACGTTTATTAAATGTATACATGTTACCATTGCAACTCAAGTGAATCTAAATCGATGTCCAGAAAGTAATATTAGGATTTAACGGGGTGGTTTTGATTCGAGATACCTTTTTCCCATAAACATTCTTCGATCTTGGTATCTTTATTTCCTGATTCAACATTCCCACAATATAAATTGTATTTAGATTATATATATATATATATATATATATATATATATATATATATATATATATATCTTTTGTTTTCTCAAAGCTTGATCACACTAAGGCAATTCATATTCTTTGTAACACATGAAAATGTTTAATTAAGTTATAAGGACTCCAAGAGTGACATTATTCCTAATCTCAAATCTTGTTTTACTCTTATATGATTTACTCTTACATCGCACTATGGTCTCATTATTAGCATAGTTTTATAATAGAAGGAGTTAAGAAAGTATTTGACTAACATCTTGAAGAAGTATATAATTGGAAGTGCTATAATTGCACATGAACCTCAAGTTAACCTCCCAATCAACTGAGGTTTTAATTCTAATTGCACCTAAGAATCTATGCCTGACTATAAAAGAGTTTAAGGTGAGAGGACATATTTATGCTAAACAACCTTCATGAAAGACCAAAGTGTTATGTTGTTAGAATCAAGGTAACACATTTATTTAAGAGGAACTAAGGAGTTAATTAACAAGAGTTTAAGAACCTAACAACTATTTCACAATCTCCATTTATGTCTTCTAGAACCAACAGGTATTTTAATCACTAATGAAGTTAATTTCTAGATCTAATTTTGTAAGACTTGACAATCAAAAGGGTTCTAAGGGAATAATAGCTCTACTTACTCCACGAGATGGTAAGGTTACACCGCATAGTTGTTGCTTTGAATAAGGACTCATAAGGTGACTTCCAGGTGGTCTTCACCACTCAACATGGTGTTGGATATGAAGATAACACATTCTCCTCGCGATTACCAAAACTAGAAGGAAACCACATACCCGTTATAACGTTGACCATGTCATTCCTAAAAGATGGGTTCACGAAAATGTTGCTAAGCATAACGACTATGACGGTAAACCCAAATTAGGGTTTTTTTACATAAAGCTAGGAGGTTACATCGAGTGCAAAGTTTAAGTTCATTCTATGGTTTTCTATTACTTCTATGGTAAAAGGATCACACATGAAGACATGTTACACAAAAATCTTATATTAGGGTTGAGTGTTTTGATTGAAACTCTTTATTACATTTACGAGGTAAGAATACAACCTAGTAATTAATTAATCATTTATTGAACACTTTGAAAATGCATTACAATATATTAAAAATTCATTTACTATAATATATATTATATATATATATATATATATATATATATATAAAATCCTTTTACCATACGCAACTATAAATCAAATTGAACTTGTGATTAATGCACATTTCCTAAGATATCCCTACAAATAACATCTCATACATATTGGAAAATTTCAAATCTAAATTTTATGTAACAAAAGACTACATTATACATATATTCATTTTATAATGACCTATATAAATTAAAATAAGAAATAACGAATTACACATCACCTTTTTCCATCTTTCTTGCATCTTACAAAACCATGTGAGCATAAAATCAGCAATAAATCACTAGCATTGAATCCACCCTAATCTAACATAATTAATGTTTTCTAGTTCCCCATACACATATAATATAATAATAATAATAATTTACATTCGAAATAAAATGTTTAGAAACATGAATTCATTTCATTTCATTTCACTTCATTTCATAACAAGGAAGAGAGAGAAAGAAAGGAGAGAGAGAGAAAACACCATTTTGTTAAAAGTTATATTTCACACAACAAGTTACACTATGGAGTTTTTAAATAGTTATTTACATGTGTCAAAAGTTAAAATAGTGGTTTGGCAACTGTGAAGGGTCCTACAACTTCCTTTTTACATTTTCCTACTAGCTACAAAAATGTTCAAAACAGGCTCAAAGGCTAAGAAACCACTTTCAAACATTGTCTTCCGATGAGAAAACACACCATGGTTAAATTTCTACGTGCCCACTTATATACCAAGAGTTCATAGGAACTGACAAAATTCAAAATTGGCGAACACTTTATGATTAGTTTTTTTGGGGCCGTTGGTCATAAATGAGCTAGTTAATGATCAAAAGTGAGCTCGAGGGCTCAAAAAACCACGTCCAAAACTAAAGTTCGATGGATGAATGCGCATGAGGAAATTCATACAAGTTACCCTATATAAGGATAATTCATCGATTCGATGAAACTAAGAAGTAGAAAATAGTTTTCAAATGGCAATATGTTTTCTGGAGTGACAAGTCATAATTGGTCCAGTTTGACCTAATCAAATTGCGACTAGAAGCCTACAAAATGCCTTTGCCAAAGTAACTTTGAAATGTGAATTTCTGAACTAAAGGTTTTAGGTAATTCTCTAGTTAAAGTACTAGAGGTTCGTGAAGGCTGATAATAATTTCTCTATCTAGGTTTCAAATGGAGGTTCAAAAGTAAATCCAAGTTTTTAGATTCAAAGAACTTCCTACCATTACAAATTAGTGAAACAAGGCTCTATAAGGGCATTTAAAAGGTCACAAATGTTCATTCGGGGTTGATCCAAGGATTTAAATGACACCTCACATAACAAGGTACGTGAAGGAATCTTAACCTCCCTTTCCTACAGAGTTACGAAGGTTACTTTGTGTGATCCCCATAAATTGCAATTTATCTAATTAAACCGGGAGATGGTCAACATATTTCTTTGGGAAGTCAACCTCAACTTGTCGATGAAAAATATTGTAGTGATGTAGTTTGGTCATGTAGTTTTTGAATCATCTCAAAATGAGGTTTGAAGTTCATGGTTGTTTAATTAATGGTTATTTTGATTGTGAGTTATGATATGACATTTTTATTTTTTACAACAAATAATTATAAAACAATTAAATATATGATAATCTTAAGCTCTTAAAATTATATTTCGTTGCAAAAGAAAAATTAAAGTACAAGAATTATGAAAGATAAGGAGAGATGAACCATGCCTGGAGGTACGAAGCCGGTCAAACCCACGGGATTCGGTTCAACATCTCACTTGGGCATTTTATCAAATAGTTCATGAGCATCCATAACTCCACCATTTTGCATACACATCTATCATAACATTTGCAACAACACATCTGAAACCATTCCTCCACTCTTTATACTTTGAAGGATGTCCATACTCTATTCCATAGCTCGCATCTAGCACAGGACGAGGAGATGATAGGAAGGGTTATAGAATCTGGATTTAGATTTGCGATTCTGATTTCTCATAATTTTCTAAAGCCTTTACAACAAACGCATTTTTTGCATATCCTACAATCCAAGTGTTATCTCAATTTTTTCCCGAACAAAATTGATCAAACACGACCTCATGTAAAAATAAATTTAAGGGACAGGTTATGTTGTATAAGCCCATGCTTCAAATCCAACGAGAAAAGTTGCATGTGGGCTCTACAATGGAGTGGCAAGGTTGGGGAAGGAATAAAACAATGTCAAAGAAACTAGGAGGCTCAAAGGAAAATAAATAGAGAAGGCTCGAAGACTTGGGACCTACAAATGATTCAAAATGAGCCCCAAAATTATCTAAGTATGGAGGAGACAACAGAATCTGCCAAGTGTCCAAATGGCACATCTTCAAAGGTTAAATCCAAAAGCGAGACTCAAACAAGTCCCATGACTCCATGCGTCTAGAGTCCCAAAAGTCGCATTGGCCATTGAAAAGTCTTTGACTCAGCGGAAGGTGATAAGTGTCCAAATGGTGCTACTTCAAAGATAAATCCTAAGAGTGGAGACCCAAATGAGTGTGGTCTCACCACGTAGTCCAAATTAAAAAAGTGGGACGAGAGCGGGCCCAAAATAAAATAAGTATAGAGAACCAGTGGAAGCCTCCACGTGTCTCATTAGCATGATTTCTAAAGGAAAGTCTGGAGTTAGTCCCCAAATAAGCGCGGGCTCGCGACATGTCCTAGGTACGAAAAAGAGACAGAATCAAGGGTTGAATAGTCAAATCAGAGGCAAGCTGACGAAAGGAGATCCAAGTGTCAACATGACGCTATTTCAAAAGTAAAATTCGGAATAGGATTTCAAACAAGTGTCAAGCCTTCACATGTCCGTGGTTAGACTTTTGGCCTTGCCAATCAAAGGACTCAGGAAAAATACAAGGGAGCACTGTGGAGCCCGTGGAAGCCGCCACGTGTCAGCCTAGCTCAACTTCAAAAAAAAAATCCAAAAGTGGTCCCCAAACATGCACCAACCTTCCACGTGTCCAATTTTAAAAAATACCCGGTTCTTGCCATTTTTGTACAAGCTAAATTCAAATATTCAAATGGGCATATCTTTTGATTCAGTACTCGAAATACAAAAAATTTGGCACCGTTGGAAATATCTCGACCCAGTCTATGCCATGGAGATCTGAAACTTTAATTTTGAAAGGGTTATGTGGGTGAGAAATGGGAAAATGTCTTCGGGCCATTAATATAAGATCCATATTCTCCAATAACAAGATTGGATTTGATCGATATCATCCACCGTTCTTCCTCCTTGATGTGCCAAACAAGTAATCAAGGAAAACTTGATAGATTGTAAGAGGATTTGAGAGGGGAATTGATTGATAGTGGTTGAGCTTTCAAAGTAGGATTCAATGCATATCTCAAGGTGGTTGAAGTAGGATTCAATTCTTCCCTCCTCTCTCTCATTCTTCCTATATATTGTAATGAAGGGGCATATTCAAAGGGTTGTTCATCTTTTCTCTCCTACCCCCTCTCTCTTTCTTCCTTAGGGTAGAATGTAGAGTCTAAGCCTCCTTTTAGGGATCTGTAATGGAATTTCCTTTCCTCTTGCCCACTAATGATGTA
This sequence comes from Taxus wallichiana var. yunnanensis, assembly GCA_018340775.1. NCBI lineage: Eukaryota > Viridiplantae > Streptophyta > Pinopsida > Cupressales > Taxaceae > Taxus > Taxus wallichiana. The sequence continues at coordinate 209,503,779 of CM031235.1, read as the reverse complement.
CCGTGTAACATTTTGGAGCAATAAAATCTGTTTCATGATGCATCTGTCCATCCTTGGCTTATTTTTGTCTCTTCTTACCTCTCATCATTGCAGGGTATATTGTGCATACTCTAATGTTTTTTGCATGTTATGGGAGCTGTGCTTAATGGGTTTTGAAGTGGTGTTCCGTGTGAAATCTATCTCTAGTCCATGGTGCATTCTGTCCACCCTCTCCTCACTCACCTCTCTCCACTTCAGGCAGTCGGATATGTGATTCAACCACTTCCTTTTCTAGTGTATCACTACTTAGTGTAGGCTCTTTTACCCTCTCTCTCTCTCTTTGTCCCCTTGGAATGGTTAGATTAGGATAGAATAGGTTCTACCTACACTGGAGTAGCTTGTGGTAGGTAGATTAGGAAGCAAGAACCGAATTTCTCTAGAGGTCCATCTCAAGTTTTGCAAGTCCCACATCTTGAGAGATGGTCCCATGTTGTGCAATCACACCAAATTCCCCACTTCACAATCAAGCCATTCAGGGGTGTTTTGATTTTGTACTAATAGTTTTTACACGCTCAGTGGGACAGGTCTAAAGCACCCTACCACTTCATCTTAGTAGGTTGGTGTGTTCATGTTAAGGTTATTCCTTTTGAGGCACATGTAAGCACATCTTCCAACTCCATTTGGTCAACAACCCCATCTCTCAAGTTTGAGACTTTTCCATCCATTTCACCCATATTCATTCACTTTTCTTTCCATATCTCCCATTTTTCTCCCATTTCATGAAGTTGTGCAATCATGACTTCATTCCCTTCATGGAACTCACACTTATAGCAGAAATGCAATCCACCTCCAATGCATTTCCCAACTCCTCTAGATCAGCATTATGATCAGATCCAAAATAATCATGCTTACCCATATGAGCATTTCCAAAACCAGTTTGGCTATGGAGCTTATCAAGAACAAGGGTATGCATACAATGACAACAGTCAAATGGAAGAAGTTAATCTGCTAGAGAAGATTCAAAAAATGGAGATTGGCATGGTTCATTCAAGGGCCATAGCACAAATGAAGGCATTCAATATTGGTTACAAGGCACCTTGTCCATGGGAAGGCCCTTTTCCAAGACATTACAACCCTCAAGAGAAGCTTGACTTCATGGTTGAAGTGCTGCCTCAACTTATACTGTGGATTGAGGATATTGGCGCTTATGAGAAAAGTGTGAGACATTATTTTCAATGGGTAATTCAATCACCATATCCATGTCCTTCATTTTCTCTTTCTTGATCTTTATCATTTCAGCATGATCAAGATTCAATCCCCTCATCTGTTGCCTCGAGTGTTAATTTCTCTTCTCCATTTCCTGATCTTCCACATCATCTTAGTTCTTCTACCCTTTTCCCTTCAAAGCAATCATTCCCTCTAAATAAAAATAATTTCCACTTCCCTCACCACCAAAAAAAACTACAAAACTGGTTGAAACCCCATCCACCCCTCCTCTTGCCTTCCCAATCCCATGTGGGGAAGATATTCCAAAGACTAGTCAAGGAGAACAACAAGAGGAGGAACCCAACAGAGAAGAAATGATATAAGATCTGAAGTGTTGGGATTTTGGGTTTTGGTTTACAAATATCCCCTTGATGGTTAAGCAAATAGAGGAGCTCAAGGTTAAAGATCCAGTGGTGGCTGAGGCTGATTTTGAAGTAGAACAAGAACAAGAAGGAGAAGGAGAAGATCAGCAATCTATTTTATCTCGAATGCGGTGTCCATGATGGCACTTTGTCGAAGAGGGATGTTGATCTAATCCAAGATGAATAATCAATCAAGAAGGAAGAAGAACATCCAGCTCCAAGTCTAGTTAAAGAGGATCATATGGAGGTGACCAAGATAGATTTAGAGCACTTTGTATCATGAGCCGGTTGTGCGGAAATACGAGACCCCTCTCCCATTCAAACTCTCCAAAAGTATGATTTTTTGGAATAGCCTGAACTCACTAGCTTCATGTTTTAAGATGGAGCTTCATATGGTGAAAATAACAAAGATTTTAAGATCACCATGCAAGAGGGAGAGACCTTGCTACAATAGGAAAGTAAAGAGTTTGATTTCCTATCAGACTCAAAAGAATGTTTTGATAAGAAGGAGCTAGTTGAAATTGTAATCTTTTCTCCCCCATCATTCATTCTTTAACCACAAGAACCTATTGCCATAGAAGAGAACATGTAAGCACAACCTACAGTTTGCAACATGCCTCCTAAATCAAAGTTGGAAGATTTTGATCTTCTAAAGGTCACACCTGCTGCAGAGGAAGAGAAAGAGTATGAGGACATCATCCCTCTCACACCATCCATCTATGAGGTCTGCAAGAAAAATTCATTTTTGGAGTTAAATATCAGAGCGGTGGGTAGATTCAAGGGATTAGACCATGCCCAATCAGATACTTGGCTTCATTGAAGCCAAGGAGAAAACCATAACAAGTCATGCTTGCTTATAAGCATGAGTATGAGTATCAAAGTGCCAAGGATAACCAATAATACCTCTAATAACCATGTAAGCGGGGCTGAAGAGGTATTTGTCTTGTTTCTAGTTGATACCTTGATGATATGGGTGGAGGATTGGCTTAAAGTCAGTTTTTCACTCATCAAGTAGCCATATTCAGTGTCAAATCATTTGCATGGCTGCCCCTTTTGAGAAAAGGAAGCTATTTCTCCTTTCTGTGGTAGGCTTTGTTTAAGCTTTTCTTTCTCTTTGGTTAGTATAGGAGTAGGAGTAGATTTTGTTTTCAACAGAAGAAGTGCTTGTGCACACTCTTCATGTCTCATTTGAGGCATGTATGATTTTTGTCTTTATACATAATTTTTGTTCGTATTACTCCAAAGGTGCATGAGGCTAGGCCCTTTAGTATTCATGACGAGAGACCCATAGTTTCTGTAACAGTTGCTAATTTCAAAATAAAACAAATGCAGAGAAAAAAAAATATTTTCAAGGCAATCCATTTCCAAGGTAGGATCAGGGTCAGCAAGTGTAAGAACTTGGGCTCACGTAGTGGCTCGGGATTAATTTTCAAAGCAAAGGGTCGATGTCGAGGCTATTATTCTTACTCCATGCCCAATGGATATAGTCCCTTCATCTAGCATGCGAGATGTCCCCTATGAGTCGCCAATTGTTATCTCAATTTTGCCTCTAGAAAATTGATCAAACACGATCCCATGCAAAAATAAATTCAAGGGATGGTTCCGTTACGAGCCCATGCTTCAAATCCAACGAAAAGTTAAATGTGGGCTCTACAATAGAGTAGCAGGGTTAGGGAAGGAAGAAAAAAGTGTCAAAGAAACCAGAGGCTCAAAGAAAAAGAAATGGAGAAGGCTCGAAGACTTTGGGCTCTATAAATGATTGAGCAGCCCCAAAATTAGCTAAGTATGGTGGAGATAGTGGAAGCTTCCAAGTTTCCAAATGGCGCATCTTCAAAGTGTTATTTTTGTGAATCCTGTTTTCATGTTAGAGTTTGGTACACCTTCCACTCAAATAATTTTACGGTAGTCCCGCTCGCCGATAAAGCGGGTCAAGGGGGTTTGGGGGGGTGAAACTGAAGCAAATTTTCATGTGTGTTTTATTAACCCATGGGTAATGGGTAAACGTTATGGGCTTGTTTTGGGCCCATGGTTTTTTGGTACCCAGTGTTTTGTAAAGCCACCTCTTCGAATACCTATTGATGTACTTATATATAGATGGACATACAATAGGATTGATATGGGTTTTTGTGAAGGTGAATAGTGTGTGTGAATTCAAGTGTGAATTTTGGAGGTTTGTTGAGCGCAGCTCCAAACAAGATCGATTATTATAATGTGAAGACTATTGGCTTGTAATAAAATCTGAGCAAGTGTTCTTGGTGGATGTAGCCCACATTGGGTGAACCACATTAAATATTGTCTTCATTTTGTGCATATTTCATTTCTGTAATTCTATTCATACTTCTTATTATTGTGATTATGAGGAATTATTCCGCATTAGATTATATTAATTCCTAACAATTGGTATCAGAGCCTGGTTTTGTTTACTGAAGTGTTGAATCACAAGGAAAGTTTTTTAGCTTGAGTGGGAGCTATGGCAGATGATGGAAGATCAAGGGTTGATAAATTCAACGGGCATAATTTTAGTCTTTAGAAGATGCAGATGGAAGATTACCTTTATCAAAAGGATCTTTATACTCCGTTGTCTGAGAAGGTGAACAAACCTTCGAGTATGACAGATGTGGAATGAGATTTGTTGGATCGGAAGGCACTTGGAATGATCCTGCTGTGTCTTGCATCTTCATTATTATTTAATGTTTCAAAGGAAAAGACTACAAAAAATCTAATGGATGCATTAGGGAAGTTATATGAAAAACCCTTTGCCTCTAACAAGATATTTTTAATGAAAAAGTTGTTTAATATGAAGATGTCTGAGAATAGTTTAGTAGTAGATCATTTAAATGATTTCAATATGGTTGTGAATATGCTAGCTTCGATTCAATAGAATTTGATGAAAAAGTTTGGGCTTTATTAATTATGTGCTCTTTACTTGAGAGTTGGAATAGCCTAGTAATGGCGGTAAGCAACTCGTTCCAGGCTAACTCAAGTTTAAGTTTGAGGATGTTGTAAGGGTGATTCTAAGCGAGGAAACACGAAGAAAAATTCTAGGGAATCTTCTACTTTAGGAATTCTTTGACAGTGGAAACTAGAGAGAGACAGAAGAATAGAGGAAACCATGGAAAATAAAAAGATCGGGCAAGGTTAAAATCCAAGAGCAAGATTGTATGTTGGAATTGTGGAAAGTCCATGCATGTAAAAAGGGAATGTTGGGAGCTTCGAGGATAAGAAGAAACAACGGGAAGAAAACAAGGAGGAAAATGTGGCATCGAGGTAATGTATGTCGGGATGCTTTGATTCTTTCTTTGCATAATATTACTTTGAATCTTGGGTTTTAGATTCAGGGCTTCTTTTCATGCTACTCCACAAAGGCATTATTTTGTTGATTATGTTCAGGGATTTTGGGCATGTTTTTTGGTGATGATGAGAATTGCGGTATAGTTGGAAAAGGTTATGTTCAGGTTAAGATTCAAAATGGGAATACATGGCTATTGAAGGATGTCAGACATGTGCCTACATTAAGGAGAAATTTGATATCGGTGGGGCAATTGGGAAGTGATGGTTGTCTTTGATATTTACAAATTGACTCTTGGAAGGTTACCAAGGGTGCTCTTGTGGTGGCAAGAGGTAAAAAGGTTGGAACCTTGTATTTAACCACCGATAGTACTAATGATTGTAATCTTGTGGCTTCAGATGCAGATACAACATTATGGCACTATAGGCTCGGTCATATGAACCATAAGGGCATGGCGATCATAAAGAATAATTTTCCTGGATATAAAGAAATAGGTTTGGATTTATGTGAGAACTTCATATATGGGAAACAAAAGCGAGTAAGGTTTCTCAAGGTTGGACTGACGAAGAAAGAGAGTAAGTTAGAGCTGGTACATTTTGATGTGTGGGGCCAGCTCAGGTATCATCTCTTGGGGGTTCAAGTTATTATATTACTTTTATTGATGATGCAACAAGGAAATTTTGGGTTTATTGTATTAGAAACAAATCTTATGTATTTGACTACTTTTGTTAAATGGAAAGCCTTGGTAGAGAATGAAACATGTCTTAAGTTAAAATGTCCCGGTCGGATAATGGATGGGAGTATTGCGATAAAATTTGATGATTATTATTCTAAGAATGGAATCATGGGCAAAATACGGTTCCAAGAACCTCATAAGCGGTAGAATGGGGTGTCGAAAGGATGAACAGAACAATAATGGAATGTTCTAGGAGAATGAGGATACATGGAGAACTACCTCTTTATTTTTGGGTAGAAGCGATGAGCACAACTATGTACTTGATAAACGAGAGGACCCTCAAGTGCCTTGGATGGAGGTATACCGAGGAGGCTTGGTATGGTAAGAAATTCGATTAATCATTTCTTAGCGTCTTTGGATGTGAGGTGTTTGTTCATATTGACAAGGATGATAGGACCAAGCTAGAGGCTAAATCAAAAAATGCACTTTTATTTGTTATGGTGGTGATGACTTTGGATTTAAATGTTGGAGTATTAAGACAAGAAAATCATTCGGTCTAGGGATGTTGGTCTTTAATGAGAAATTCATGTTTAAGAAATAGTTGCAGGAAAACAGGGAAGAATCCAAGAAAGAATATGCGGTGGTAGAGGATCTTCCGGATGGGACAGTGACACATGAATCAGTTCAGGAACCTACTCAATAGGAACCCCAAACTCCTACGGTGAGGAGGTCTTATAGGGTAAGAAAAGAACACAGAACATTTTTCTCCTTCTCTTTATTATTTATTACTCACCGATAGTGGAGAGCCGAGAGAGATTTGATGAAGCTACGGGTAGATGCAAAGAAGTGGGAGCATGGATGAGGAGTAGAAGTCTCTCAAGTGGGTTTGTGAAGCTACCTGGAAGGAAAAGAACATTGACGAGAGAAGGAAGAATGAGGAAAGAAAAGATATAAGGTGTGATTGGTGGTCAAGGGTTTGCACGAAACAAGGTATAGATTTTGATGAGATTTTTCTCTCCTGTAGTAAAATGACTTTTCTCGTAACTATTCTTGGAATAGGTTCACAAAAGACTTACACTTAGAACAGTTAGATGTAAAGACTGCATTTCTCCATGGTGATTTGGAGGAGGAGCTATATATGTAGCAGCTAGAAGGATATGAAGTCAAAGGTAAAGAGGAGATGGTGTGCAAATTGAAGAAGAGCTTGTATGGCCTGAAACAAGCTCCACGTCAATGGTATAAGAAGTTTGATAGCTTCATGATGGAGCAAGGTTGTATTAGATGTCATTCTGATCATTGCATGTATAAAAAGAAATTTGAGGATGGAATTTATATTATCCATGTTTGTATGTTGATGATATGTTGATTGTAGGTAAAAACATGCATGAAATAAAAGTACTCAAGAAACACTAAGTGAATCCTTTGATATGAAGGATTTGGGGGCAGCCAGAAAATCCTTGGTATGAGGATAGTTGGGGCATAAGTAGGAAGTTGGAAAGCTATATAGTGATAGTCAGAGTGCTATTCACTTAGCTAAGAACTTTGCTTTCCATTCTAGGACAAAGCATATACAATTGAGATATCACTTCATCAGGACAACTTTGGAGGAAGATAAGTTGAAGTTGGAGAAGATTCATACAAGTCAGAATCTTGCAGTAGACATGATGACCAAGGTGGTCACAAGGGATAAACTAAAGCTATGTTCAGCTTTGGTTGGCCTTTGTGGATGACAATGAAGGGTTGAAAATCTTGCTCAGTGGAAATAAGTCTCCAAGTGGGAGATTATTATGTTTGTGGAGCTTGTTTTCATGTTAGAGTTTGGTACACCTTCCATGTGTTACACTCAGATATTTTTATGGCAATCCCGCTCACCGGTGAGTGGGTCAAGGGGGTTCGGAGGGGTGAAGCCCCGAAAAAATTTTCATGGGTGGTTTATTAACCCATGGGTAATGGGTAACTATTATGGGTTGGTTTTGGGCCCATGGTTTTTCGGTACCCATTGTTTTGTAAAAATGACTCTTTGGCTACCTATTGATGTACTTATATATAGATGGACATACGGTAGGATTGATATGGGGTGTTTGTGAAGGTGAATAGTGTGTGTGAATTCAAGTGTGAAGTCTGGAGGGTTTGTTGAGCGTAGCACCAAACAAGATGATTGATTATAGTAACTATGAAGACTGTTGGCTTGTAATAAAATCTGAGCAAGTGTTCTTGGTGGATGTAGCCCACATTGGGTGAACCATGTTATATATTGTCTTCGTGTTATGCATATTTCATTTCGTAATTCTATTCATACTTCTTATTATTGTGATTACGAGGAATTATCCCGCATTAGATTCTATTAATTCCTAACACAAAGGTTAAATCCAAAAGTGGAGACTCAAACAAGTGTCGAGGCCTCCACGCATCTAGAGCCCCAAAAGTCACATCAGTGTTGAAAAGTCTTCACTTAGCGAAGGTGCCAAGTGTCCAAATGGTGCTACTTCAAAGATAAATCCTAAGAGTAGAGATCCAAATGAGCATGGTCTCGCCACGTAGTCCAAATTAAAAAAGAGGGACGGAGTGGGCACAAAATCGACTAAGTATAGAGAACCAATAGAAGCCTCCACGTGTCTCATTAACATGATTTCAAAAGGAAAGTTTGGAATTAGTCCCCAAATGAGTGTGGGCTTACCACGTGTCCCAGGTCTAAAAACGAGATAGATTCGAGGGTTGAATAGTCAAAGTAGAGGTAGGCCGGTGGAAGGAGCCAAGTTTCAACATAGCACTATTTAAAAAGTAAAATTCGTATTAGGCTTGCAAACAAGCGCCAAGCCTCCACTTGTCCAGGGTCAAACTTTTGGCCCCACCAAGCGTAGGACTCAAGAAAAATACAAGGGAGCACCGTGGAGCCCATGAAATCCACCACGTGTCAGCATAGCATAAATTCAAAAGAAGAATTGAAAAGTGGTCCCCAAACATATGCAAGCCCTCCACGTGTCTGATTTGCAAAAAGACCCGATTCCCGCCATTTTCGTATATGCATGATTAAAATATTAAATGGGCATATTTTTAATTGAGTAGTCGAAATCCAACAAATTTGGAACCATCTGGAAAGATATCGACCCCGTCTACACCATGGAGATCTAAAACTTTGATTTTGATAGGATTTGAGGTGAGTGAAAATGGGAAAATGTCTTCTTTCCATTAATATAAGATCTATATTCTCCAACAATCGGATCGGATTTGATCGATCTACCGTTCTTCCTCCTTCAACGCCGAAACAAGTAATCAAGGAAAACTTGATAGATTGTAAGAGGATTTGAGAGGGGCATTGATTGAATGGTTAAGCATTCAAAATAGGATTCAATGCATATCTCAAGGTGGTTTAAGCAGGATTCAAATTCTTCCCTCCTCTCTCTCATTCTTCCCATATATTGTAATGAAGGGGCATACTCAAAGGGTTGTTCATATTTTCTCTCCTTCCACCCTCTCTTTCTTCCTTAGGGTAGAATTAAGAGTCTAAGCCTTCTTCGGGGCTCTGTAATGGAATTTCCTTTCCTATTTCCCACTTGATGATGTACCGTTTAACATTTTGGAGCAATAAAATTTGTTTCATGATGCATCATCCATCCTTAGCTTATTTTGTTGTCTCTTCTTACCTCTCATCATTGCACGGTATAGTGTGCATAATCTGATGTTTGTTGTAGGTTCTGGGAACTATGCTTAATGGGTTTTGAAGTGGTGTTCTATGTGAAATCTATCTCTAGTCTGTGGTGCATTCTATACACCCTCTCCTCTGCTCTCCTCTCTCTCCACTTCTGTAGTCGAGAATCTGTGATTCAACCACTTCCTTCTCTTATGTATGACCAATTAGTGTAGGATCTTTCACCCTCTCTCTCTCTTTGTCCCCTTTGAATGGTTAGATTAGGATAGAATAGGTTTTTCCTGAACTGGAGTTCTTGTTGCGGGTAGATTAGGAAGAAAGAATCGATTTCTCTAGAGGTCCATCTCAAGTTTTGAAATTCCAATAGCTTGAGAGATGGTCCTATTGATGCAAAATCACAAGGCACCACCGGATGCGATCAGGGCTTCAGGTTGATCACTCGGGCATCTAGTGTGATTGCACACACATGGAAACCTCTCTCTAAGCATGGGACTTGTGAAACGAGAGAGGAATCTCAGAGAAGGCTGGTTCCTGCTCCTAAACTACTGCAGTGCATGAGCAAGCTAATCTAATCCTAATCTAACAATGCTAAGGATACTTGAGAGAGAGAGAGAGAAAGGAAAAGAACAAAAGCCTACACTAAAACAAAAAGGATACACCGAGAGAAGGAGAATGTTGAAACTCTATCAAAACTGCCATGGGACAAAGAGAGGTGAGCAATGGGAAGGATGGACAGATGCATCACAGGCCCAAGGATAGATTTCACATAGAAAATGTCCCAAAACTCCATGAACACAGCTCCAGATCTGCAATGAACGTTCAAACATGCACAAATACCTACAATGAAGAGAGGCAAGAAGAAAACAAGCAAAAACGAGAAAGGATGGACAGATGCATCACAAAACACATTTTTGTTGCTTCAGAAGTTTGCACAGAACATCATTTCATTAGTAAAAGGAAAAAACACCATTACAGAGTAGGGAGGAGGTTCGAGCTCCATTTTCAACCCTAGAGAAGAAAAGAAGGAGAATGGCGAGCCGAAAAGATGAACAACTTGTTATCTTTCTTTTAAAATGAGCCAAATGCGGTTTATACAATGCATGGGTCAAGCCAGGAACAAAAAAACATAGGAAAACGTGTAAGCCTATTCCTCATTGACTACGAGATGCATTAAAATGGCATGGGATACCTTACCAACCCATACCCCTGCCATCTCTGACTAATTTGGAGGAGAATGCGACCCATTCTCGCATTAATTTGGTCACTTTGAAATGTCACTTTTGGCCGTCTTTGAATAAGAATGCGACCCATGTGCATTAAAATTGGTTGTTGAAAACGCATAAACCGGCCATTATCACGCGTCAGATCCGTTTCTCAATTTTCTCTCTCCATACTACACCAAAATTCGAGATTGATCCCAGAATCGTGTAGAGAATTTCATAAGCTTTCCGTTGATGTAAAGAACGTGCAAATCCGAGCTCTGGATCAAAAGATATGTTGATCTGAAGATTTAGGGCACAGAATAGACCAAAACGGATTTTGAAATCTTTTCCCGCGCTTCGCCACCTGGACGACACGTGGCAGGCTCTGATTGGATACGTAATTCTCTCTCCTCTGCATTTGCATCGGGTTTGGGGAATGCCTCGACATGTGTTTGATGCTTGTGTTTTCCCGACACCCGCTTCCGCCGGTATTGCCAAGTTTTCCTTTGTTTCGGGTTCGGAAGTGTGACTTGCATTTGCATCGGGTATGGGAGGTGGCTCGACATGTTTTCCTCCCATGCTTTTCCGACTTGTTTCCCCGACTCCAAGACCCGATTTCCTTTGTGTCGGGCTTTCCAACCCCTCCGACACATTTCTTCCTTTGTCGGGTTTTCCAACCCTTCCGGCATGATTTTTTCCTTGTGGGCCCTAGCTTGGACACGTGGCACTATCCCATTGGTTCGGGTCAGTGCTTGAGACCTCGCCCTTTGACTTTTGGACTTTTCCCTGCGACACGTGTCGTGATCTGGTTGGTTCTCGGCCCTTTCGGCTCCTTCGCGCCCTTCGCGTCTTTATGTCCCGAATGTCCCAAACTTTCCGATCCACCGAAATGGGCTTCCTCATCCCTCATTTGGCTGATGATGTGGCGTTGTTTGATTGGCTTTTGGCTCCTTTCGGCGATCAGCGTCCGCGCGTCCCTTCCGTCCGGATGTCCCAAGACGAACTTTCTCTGTTTGCGGCGAACCGTAGGTTCGCGTACTCTTGTCCCAAACTATCCCGCTCAGAACTAGTTTTTTTCTTCCTCTTTCGGCCGGATCGCTTGGAGGATTTTTGGCCGATCGGCGCCTAGATGTCCCAAATGTCCCGACTGCCCCTAGGACTAGGACTTAGTCATTTTTTATGATTTTTCCTGGATCAATCTACATGCTTGGAACTACAAAACTCTGATGCATGTTATCGAAATTTACCCTAGGGGGAAATTTTGACAACAGTCCCATGTTGTGCAATCACACCGAATGCTCCACTTCAAAACTAGGCCATTCGGGGTGTCTATGATTCTTAACTTCAACACCAAGCATTCCATGAATGCACATTTATTCAAGCATTTTGTCAAACATTTCACATGGTTTGTTCTTGCTTCCATTTTTTTACATACATATCTACTAGGGCACTTGCAACTAATTTTTTTGAAAAAATTCTCTTCTCCATAATGCTTTGGTGGATTCCCATATCCTATTTCCAAAGCTACTGACTATTTTGGCAATTTGGCTATGTGTGTATGCTAGAAATCATGGAACTAATCAAGTTAGACACTTGTTCGTTGCATATGGTGAAACAAGGTTTTTTAAAAACCTATTTTGTGTACACACTACAATCATTTCCATCCGTGAGGCCACATCTCAATGGGCACTCTATCAAATAGTTCACATGACAAGTATATGCCCCCACATTTTACATCCACGACCCCGGATCATTTTACATCTACAATATCTAACAAAATTCCTCTATCTTCTCCTTCTTTTCTACATACAACAACATAATAATAACGATTGATGAGAGGACCCCCTTTCTTATAAGAGACAATGGAACCTTCATTAGATGGAAATATAAATCTAGATCGGTTATTTCACACATAGAAAATGAGAAGATATTACGATGTGATTTATCTTGACGTGTAGGGCTGTTCTAACCAATAGTAGGAATGATTTTGGGTCAGATTTTGCAAGATCTCACCTTTTGCATAGACACTCTACATTATCACTCATGGAAACCATCCAATTTCTGCTAATTTACAATGTTAAATTTGGTTTTAGGCAGTCAATGCCTTGGATTTCAAAATAATATTCTTGTATTATTATGCAAGTAAAGGATGGGTGTGTAGGAAGCTTAGGACAAGTCAATATCCCACCTACTAAGGGTGAAAAATCTGATCTTCCTCCCGAAACACATCATTTTCTGTCTATTCTCACCAAAATAACTTCACCCACCACCAACGCAAATTCCAGCCTTTTATTTATTTATTTATTTAATTATTTATTTTATTTTAGTAATGTGTTGGGGATTACATTTCCCTACCCTTATAAGAGCATTGTCCTCGATGTGACACAAATCCAAGGTTAGAATAAGGTACTCATAAGCAAGGAGGAACAATTTGTGACTCATGTCACTAGTGACAAAGATACTCATTGCTAAAGTGTGACTGCGCAAGGAAAAAGGAAAGGTTTCACAAGTTCTTAATGTTTTGTGAAGATTGAGTGTTTTCAGTTTATATTATTACCTATTTATTATTTTCCCTATAACCATATTTATCAATCTCAATCTCTTAATATTTCATTGTTTTAAAATTTTAGTTTACTTATTTTTATTTGTGGCTGCCCAAAATAAACTAACATCACAATCTTGCATCAACACCAAACAAAATACTAATGGTTCACAACACATATGTCTACATACTTTCACGATTGTATCACATCACAAGAACTATACCCAAAGTATGGAAAGACCATACATATCTCTTAACATAGTACTTATCACACATGCGCTACACAAATGCACTCATAATATAAGAAAACTACAACATGGAATTTACAACGTGTACACATACGAAGGTTTCATAAAACTTCAGACCATAAATGTAGCTACATAGAGTCAAGATGGAAACAATGTTGCATCCATAAACTAGAATCTAAAGAGTACACATAAATTCATAATACTAACACCATACACCTCCCAAAACATCACAAAAAAATCCATATACCTCCCAAAGAATCACCAACAACTATATTAAAAAAACTCCAAGTGCACTAATCACACACACACACACACACACAAGTCACTTACACTCCACAAGTTTCATGTCACACACACACACACACACACACAAAAGTCTATATGCCTCCCTCAAGTTTCTTATGTCTCAGCTCTAAACCTCCCAAAATACATCACCTCAGAGAATCACAAGGCAATCTTATACCTCCCCAAGTCTCCTATGCACCCCAAGTATCTTATGCCTCCCCCAAGTGTCTCTATGCCTCCCTCAAGAAATAAAATAAAGATAAGTTTTCCTTCGTGCTCCCCACAAGAGGTCGGTCACCCTATGGCCCAGTGCGCATAGATTCCGGATACCTCTAACCCAAGTGACATAATAAATCGTGGTTCAACACCTTCTAGTTATCTGTAACTCCTTGGGGACGTACCCCCATATAATAAAGCGTCCATAGGTCCCAACACTCCATGGTGAATCTGATGACCCTATTCCAAACATTATGATATTAGAACCAGCATAACAATTCATATCAAATTCCAAGTGGCAACAATCCAATGCCTTGGGCTAGGCTATAAAAATTTTAAACTCGATACACAATTTAAATCTGAAAAAATCAAATGGTTAATTAGCCATGCTTATTACAAAATCTAAATGTTAGTGCAACAACCAAATAAATGCCCAAAATATAAGAACATGTCAGTCAATAAAACTATTGTTTCTAGCAAGAAAGGGAAAGTATTCTATTTATGAATAAAATACATGTATATGAATAGTACATTACGATAATTATGTGGCCTTATACACCACCAAAAGGGGGGGTACTCAACGAGTTTTGGACTCGAGAGACATAGAGCCTCGGCTCGTAAAATAACATATCAAATAATACAATTATCATCATCTCTATCTGAATCATCCCGCCACCACTTTGACAAGGCTCAACATAGTCAAAATCACATAGGTTGAATCCATACAATAACCATATCGGGAGAGAGAAAGGAGTACAAGTCACCATCTACTGAGCCTAAGGTGTCCATGAAACACAATATGCATGACACCCGTTGAGCAAGTGCCACACATACCAAATGAAAAAAGTGGGTTTTCAACCTATATAAGGCTCCACTTCCTATCTCGTACTCGGCTCGAGTGACTGGTCAATGGTACACATTTCCTCACTCCAAACATACACTTTTACCGATTTCCCTTAGGGTCAGTTAGTGTAGGGTCCACAACATAACACATAACTACATCACTAACACAATGGTGATTCACACAAATTAACCATAACGTATTATGCATGGTATATATACAGGGTATAACACAACCATTACTTCTACGGGGTTACGATACATCACATTACCACATTCTGCACCCAAAGTGCAATCACTGTACATTAGGGATCATACACTCACCATATGCCCCTAAATCACGACATGAACCATCACATTTTACATGAATTATACGTATGAGGAACACAATGTATAACCTTACAACATATAGTCAATTCCAATTACAACATGGTGACACACACGATTTATCACAACATGGTGATGACATCACGATAAAATCCAATTCACTTTACAACAATTTTGTCATGCAATACCTCAATACACCTTCATATCACATAATGCCAAAATGCTCCAATACTCCGCAATCCATGATAACATTCTTTTTCACACACAATAAGGTGGTACATAACACATGAATTCCTTATTGAATCAATGAAAAAGAGAGTGAATACTCTCATCGAGCACATAACCATGATAACACAAAGACACTAAGTGACATGCACCACATGTGATTCGATAAGGTCACAATTACCACATTATTTACATCACGCTTATCTCACATTACTCTTCTAATATCCACCACCATCTTGAAACTCCTTCACAAATCTAATCTACCTCGGAGGTTCGAGAGCATGAACCTTCGTTACGATACAAATATAATGCCCACAATTTACACACACAAAAATAACAGTAAAAATACCAAGATAATTTTTTTTACTTACATTTCTCACTTCATAATGCCACAAGGGATCCATGTAAAGAAACTCAAAGATGCATACGAAAATTACAAGTCATCGACTCACATAGACACATGACAACACCATAGACATGTCAATTTTAGCCACTTTTCCCAATGAATGAATACTAGCAATGACTCAGCCACAAGAAAAGGAATCAAGGATTGGAAAATCCACAACACATCATTTCTTTAATGGCATCTTAGTTATTATTAACATTCCAAGAACATTATTGTGCAATGATAATTTTATCATTTTTCCACATACTGATTCTTAAGTTCATTCCACATTTAATTTACAGTTCACCATTTTAAGTTGGATTTTTATCCTTTATGGAAAATTCCATAACTTACATACTTGTTTGGCATAATTCAAATTACATAAAAATACTTAATTATATTTTTTATGTTAAGAATATGTTTCTCATACGTTTATTCAATGTATACATGTTACCCTTACTGCAACTCAAGTGAATCGACTTGATGTCCAAAACCCATTTAGGATTTAAGGGGGCGTGGTTTAGATTCAAGATAACTTTTTTCCCATAAACATTCTTCAATCTCAGTATCTTTATTTCCCGATTTAACATTCCCACAAAAAAAAAATTTAGATTATATATATCTTTTGTTTTCTCAAAGTTTTATCACACCAAGGAAATTCATATTATTTGTAACATATGAAATTTTTAATTAAGTTATAAGGACTCCAAGAGTGACATTATTCCTAATCTCAAATCTTGTTTTACTCTTATATGATTTACTCTTACATCACACTATGGTCTCATTATTAGCATAGTTTTATAACAAAAGGAGTTACGAAAGTATTTTACTAACATCTTGAATAAGTATATGATTGGAAGCACTATAACTACACATGAACCTCAAGTTAACCTCCATATCAATTGAGGTTTAGTTTAATTCCAATTGCACCTAATAATCTATGCCTCGTCTATAAAAGAGTTTAAGGTGAAAGGACATATTTATGCTAAACAACCTTCGTGAAAGACCAAGGTGTTATGTTGTTAGAACCAAGGTAACACATTTAGCTGAGAGGAACTAAGGAGTTCATTAACAAGATTTTAAGACATAGAACAACTATTTCATGATCTCCATTTATGTTGTCTAGATCCAACAAGGATTTTATTTGCTGATGAAGTTAATTTCTAGATCTAATTTCGTAAGACCTAACAATCCAAAAGGATACTAAGGGAGTAATAGCTCTACTTACTCCACAGATGGTAAGGTTACACCGCATAGTCGTTACTTCGAACAAGAACTCATAGGGTGACTTCCAAGGTGGTCTTCACAACTCAACATGGTGTCGACCTAAGAGAAGACATTATCCTTGCAGTTACCAAAACTAGAAGGAAACCACATACTCCGGATAACGTTAGACCATGTCGTTCCTAAAATATGGGTTCATGACAATGTTGCTAAGCATAACGAATATGACGGTAAACCCAAACTAGGGGTTTTATTTACATAAAGCTAGGAGGTTCCATTGAGTGCAAATTTTAAGTTCATTCTACCATTTTCAATTTCTTTTATAGTAAAAATAATCACACATGAAGACATGTTACGCATAGATCTTTCTTAGGGATGAGTGTTTCAATTGAAACTCTTTATTACATTTACGAGGTAAGAATACAACCTAGTAATTAATTAATCGTTTATTGAACATTGAAAATGCATTAAAATATATTAACTTCAAATTCATTTACTATATATATATCAAACCCTTTTACCATACGCAACTATAAATCAAATTGAGCTTGTCATTAATGCACATTTCTTAAGATATCTCTAAAAATAACATCTCATACATATTAAAAAATTTCAAATATAAATTTTCTGTAACAAAAGACTACATTATACATATACTCATTTTCCAATGAACTATATAAATTACAATAAGAAATAATGAATTACACATCGCCTTTTTGCCATCTTTCTTGCATCCTACAAAATCGGTAAGCATGAAATCAGCGATAAATTGCTGGAATGGAATGTTTTTTAGTTCCCCATTTACATATAATAATAATTATAATTTACATTTGAAAGAAAAGGTTTAGAAACATGAATTCATTTCATTTCATTTCACTTCATTTTGTAACCAAGGAGAGAGAAAGAGAAAGGAGAGAGAGAAGCACCATTTTCTCAAAATTTCTATTTCACACAAAAAGTTACACTATGGATTTTTCAAACAGTTATTTACATATGTCAAAAGTTTCCATGGTGGTTTGGCAACCCGACAGGGGTCCTACAACTTCCTTTTTACATTTTCCTGCTAGCTACAAAAACATTCAAAACAAGCTTAGAGGCTAAGAAACCACTTTCAAACATTATCTTCCGATGAGCAAACACACCACGGTTAAATTTCTACATGCCCACTTATATACCAAGAATTCATAGGAACTAACAGAATTTAGAACTAGTGAATGCTTTACAATTAGTAGCTAGTTTTTGGGGCCATCGGTCATAAATGAGCTAGTTGTTAATGATCAAAAGTGAGCTTGAGGGCTCAGAAAACCATGTCCAAAACTAACATTTGATGGATGAATGCAAAAGGAACTTTGTACAAGTTCTCCTATATAAGGATAATTCATTAGAGTCGACGGGATTGAGAACTAGAAAACACTTTTCAAACGATGACATGTTTTCTAGAGTGATAAGTCGTAATGGGTCTAGTTTTACCTCATCAAACTATGACTGTAGGCCTACAAAATGCCTTTTCCAAACTAACTTGAAATGTGATTTTTCCAAACTGATGGTTTCAGGTAATTATCTAGTAAAATTACTAGAGGTTTATGAAGGCGGATAATAATTTCTCTATCTAGGTTTCAAATGGCAATTCAAAACAAAATCCAACTTTTTAGATTTAGAAGCTTCCTACTGCTGCAAAACAGTGAAACATGGATCCTATAAGGGTTCCTAAAAGGTCAAAATGTTTATTTGGGGTCGATCCAATGATTGAAATGACACCTTACATAACAAGGTATGCGAAGGAAGCTTAACATCCCTTTTATGGAGTTACGAAGGTTACTTTGTGAGTCCCCAGAAATTGCAATTTATCTAATTAAACTAGGAGATGGTCAACATATTTACAAGGGAAGTCAACCTCAACTTGTCGATGAAACAATATTGCAGTGATCTAGTTTGGTCATGTAGTTTCTAAATCACTTCAAAATGAGGGTTGAAGTTCATGGTTGACTAAAAAATGGCTATTTTGATTGTGAGTTACGATATGACATTTTATTTTTTTGCAAAAATAATTATAAAAAATTAAATATATGATAATCCTAAGCTCTTAAAATTATATTTCATTGCAAAATAAAAATTTAAGTACAAGAATTATGAAAGATAAGAAGATCTGAATCATGCACGAAGGTATGAAGCCACCAAACCCAGCAGATTCGATTCAACATCTCACTTGGGCATTTCATCAAATAGTTCACGATCATCCACAACTCCACCATTTTACATACACATATATCATAAAATTTACAACTACACATCTAAAACCATTCCTCTACTCTTATACTTTGAAGGATTTCCATACTCATTCCACACTCGCATCTAGCACGGGACGGGAGATGCTTACAGGGTTATGGAATTTGGCTTTAGATCTACCAGTTACATTTTCTCAGAAGTTTCTAAAGCCTTTTCAACAAACCCATTTTTGTAAATCCTACAGTCCAATAATTCCATGAATGCACATTTCTTCATGCATTTTTTCAAACATTTCACATGGTTTGTTCTTACTTCCATTTGTTTTACATACAAATCTACCAGGGCACTTAACTATTTTTTTGTACAAAAGTCTCTTCTCCATAATACTTTGTGGATTCCCATACCTGTTTCCAAAGCTACAACTATTTTGGCACTGGTTGTGTGTGTATGCTAGAAATAGTGGAACTAATCGGGTTGAACACTTGTTCGTTTCATATGGCGAAACAAGGTTGTTTTACCAAACCTATTTTTGAACATATTACAATCATTTCAATCCATGAGGCCACATCTCAATCAACACTCGGTCAAATAGTTCACATGACAAGTATATGCTCCCATGTTTTGCATCCATGATTGCTAGATCATTTTACAACTACAATATCTAACAAAATTCCTCTATCTTCTCCTTCTTTTCTACATACAACAACATAATAACAACTAACGAGAGGACTCCCTTTCTTATAAGAGACAATGAAACCTACTTCAGACACAAATATAAATCTAGATCGGTTAATTCACACATAGACAATGAGAAGATATTACAGTTATTGATTTATCTTGACATGCAAGGTTGTTCTAACTAATAACAGAATGATTTTGGGTAAGATTTTGCAAGATCTCCTCTTTTGCACAGACACCCTACATTCTCTCTCATGGAAACCATCCAATTTCTGCTAATTTACAATGTTAACTTGGGTTTTAGGTAGGTCAATGCCTTGGATCTCAAAATAAAGTTCTTGTATTATTCTGCAAGGAAATTGCAGGTGTGTAGGAAGCTTAGGACAAGTCAATATCCCACCTACTAAGGCTGAAAAATCTGATATTCCTCTTGACAAACATCATTTTCATGTCTATTCTCACCAAAAGCACTTCACCCACTAGCCCACGCAAATTCCAGCCTTTTTATTTATTTTTACTTTTTTAAAATTTTATTTTAGCAATGCATTGGGCATTACATTTCCCTCCCCTTATAAAAGTATCATCCTCGATGTGACACAAATCCAAGGTTAAAATAAGGTACTCATAAGAAAGGATGAACAATTTGCGACTCATGTCACTAGTGATAAGATACTTGTTGCTAAAAGTGTGATTACAAGGAAAAAGGAAAGGTTTGAAAAGTTTTTAATGTTTTGTGAAGATTGAGAGTTTTCGATTAACATTATTACCTATTTATTCTTTTCCCGTAACATTATTTATCAATCTCAATCTCTTAATATTTCATTGTTTTAAAATTTTAGTTTACTTATTTTTTCTTTGTGGGTGCCCAAAAAAACTAACATCACAATACCACATTAGAGAAAAACACAACACTAATGGTTCACAAGACATATGTCTACATACTTTCACGACATGTATCACATCACAAGAACTATACCCAAAGTATGGAAAGAACATACATATCCCTCAAAACAGAATACTTGTCACACATGCTCTGACACAAATGCACTCATAACATAAGAAGACTACAACAACATGGAATTCCCAACAGGTACACATACGAAGGTTTCACAAAACTTCAGACCATAACTATAGCTACATAGTGTCAAGATGGAAACAATGTCGCAAGACATAAACCAGAATCTCAAGAGTACACATAAATTCATAATACTAACACCATACACCTCCCAAAACATCACAAAAAAATCCATATACCTCCCAAAGCATCACCAACAACTACATTAAAAAAACTCCAAGTGCACTAATCACACACACACACACAAGTCTCTTATGCCTCCCTCAAGTCTCTTATGCCTCCCTCAAAGCATCACAAAACAAATACATATACCTCCCAGAGAATCACAAGGCAACTCCATATACCTCCCAAAGCATCAATCACACCCACACAAATCTCTTATGCCTCCCCCAAGTCTCTTATACCTCCCTCAAGTGTCTCTTATGCCTCCCTCAAGTCTCTTATGCCTCCCTCAAGTGTCTCTTATGCCTCCCCAAGAAATAAAATAAACATAAGTTTTCCTTTTTGCTCCTCAAAAGATATCGGTTACCCTATGGCCCCGGGCACATAGAGTCCAAATACCTCTAACCCAAGTGACATAATAACTAATGGTTTAACAACCCGGTAGTTATTTGTAACTCCTTAAGTGTAACCCCATACAATGAAGCGGGTCCATTGGTTACACCACTCCATGGTGAATTTGATGACCCTATTCCAACCCATTACGATATTAGAACTAGCATAACAATCCATATCAAATGCCAATTGGCAACAATCCCAAGCCTCGGGCTAGGCTATACAAATTCTAAACTTGATACGTAATTTAAAATTGAGAAAAAAAATGGCTAATTAGTCGTGGTTAGTAAAAATCCAAATGTTAGTGCAACAACCAAATAAATGCCTAAAATGTAAGAACATGTTAGTCAAGAAAACTACTATTTCTAGCAAGAAAAGGGAAAGTGTTTGATTTATGAATAAAATACATGTATACAAATAGTACATTACGATAACTATGTGGCCTTATATAACCACCAGGGGGTACTCAATGAGTTGTTGGAACTCGGAAACATCGAGCCTCAGCTCATAAAATATCATATCAATAATACAATTGTCATCATCTCTGTCTGAATCATCCCGCCACCACTTTGACAAGGCTCAACATAGTCAAAATCACATAGGTTGAATCCATACAATAACCATATCGGGAGAGAGAAAGGAGTACAAGTCGCCATCTACTGAGCCTAAGGTGTCCATGAAACACAATATGCATGACACCCATTGAGCAAGTGCCACACATACCAAATGAACAAAAGTGGGTTTTCAACCTATATAAGGCTCCACTTCCTATCTCGTACTCATCTCGAGTGACTGGTCAATGGTACACATTTCCTCACTCCAAACATACACCTTTACTCGATTTCCCTTAAGGTCAGTTAGTGTAGGGTCCACAACATAACACATAACTACATCACTAACACAATGGTGATTCACACAAATTAACCATAATGTATTACACATGGTATATAGATAGGGTATATCACAATCATTACTTTTACAAGGTTACGCTACATCACATTACCACATTATACACCCAAAGTGAAATCACACATGTACATTAGGGATCATACACTCACCATATACCCCTAAATCATGACATGAACCATCACATTTTACATGAATTCTACGTATGAGGAACACAATGTCTTACCTTACAACATATAGTCAATTCCAATTACAACATGGTGATGACATCACATGATAAAATGTAATTTCACTTTACAACAATTTTGTCATACGATACCTCAATACACCTTCATATCACATAATGCCAAAATTCTCGAATACTCCACAATCCATAATAACATTCATTTTCACACACAATAAGGTGGTACATCACACATGAATTCCTCATTGAATCAACAAAAAGAGAGTGAATACTCTCATCACAAACACATAACCATGATAACAAATACGCACTAAGTGACATACACCACATGTGCTTCGATAAGGTCACAATTACAACATTGTTCACATCACGCTTATATCACATTACTCTTCCAATATCCACCACCATCATGCAACACCATCATAACTCCAATATTCCCTAGAGGTTTGAGAGCATGAACCTCTACTCTGATACCAAATGTAACACATACGATTTACACACACAAAAATAAAAGTAAAAATACTTGGATAATTGTTTTACTTACATTGCTCACTTCACAACACCACAAGGGCTCCATGTAAAGAAACTTAAAGATGCATACGACACTTACAAGTCATCAAATCACATAGACACATGACAAAACCATAGACATGTCGATGCCACACTTTTCCTAATGAATGAATAATAACATGACTCATTACCATAAGAAAAGGACAAATTTAAAGTGCCTTAGATCTGAAAATGGTGGTGAATATTATAGCAAGGCTTTCAATTATTATTATTCAAAGAATGAGATACATAGAGAAAAAATAGTTCCAAGAACACCACGGGAGAATGGCGTTGCTGAAAGAATGAACAAAACAATCATGGAATGTGCTTTAGAAGTATGAGGATACATTCTAGATTACGCGTGCGATTTTTGGCGAAGTAGTTGATACAACGATTTATTTGATTAACCGTGGGCCTTCAAGTTCACTAGATTGAGGAATACCATAGGAAGATTGGACCAAAAAAGAGGTAGATCTTTCTTTTCTTAAATTTTTGGTTCATAAGCTTTTGTGCATATTGATAAGGAAAATAGGAAAAAATTAGATGAAAAATCCAAGAGATACACTTTCATTGGTTATGGATCTAGTGATTTTGGATTACATTTTTGGGATTTGAAAATTCTAAAATTATTAGGATTTGTGACATTGAATGGAATGAAAAGAAATACACATGGATCAAATTTTGGTACCTAAGGATGAATTGTTTAAGAAGTTTGTGAATGAAAATGAACTCTTAGATTTAAAAATAATAATGACATGGATACATAGTAATCGATGTCGGTTTAGCCACCACCAACACCGGTCGGTAGAACCGATATAAGTTACAAAATATCTAAACCGGCATCGGTTAGCGGAACCAACGTCGGTTATAGGTGACCAATGTCGTTCATTGACAAATTTGGATACGAATGTCCAGGAGGTCTAGAATGAGCCTCAAGGTACCCCAAAATCCTTTGAGAAGGTCATAAAGAGTAAGTAAACCTCCAAAAATATTTACACCTTCTCTATTTTATTTATAATTGATTGATAATGGTGAACAAAAGATTTTTGAAGAAGCAATGTAGGATGAGACCCACGTCCAATGGGAGCATGACATGGATGAGGAGGTGAACTCCTTGGAGCAGAACCAAACTTGGGATTTGGTTAAGATACTTAGGAAGGTAAGAGGACATTACAAAATAAATGGTTTTACAAGATCAAGGAAGAAGAGGGTGGATAGAAAGGTACAAGGCAAGGCTTGTAGTAAAGGGATTTGCACAGAAAGCAAGTATTGACTTTGGTGAAATATTTTCTCTTGTTGTAAAGATGAATTCTATTCGTATTGTATTGATTTTAGTTACGATTACATGATTTGTATTTAGATAAATTAGATGTGAAGATGAATTTTTTCATCGTGATTTGGATGAAAAGATATCTATACGGCGAGTTGGTTGGGTATGAAGTCAAGAGTAAGGATAAATTAGAGTGCGGGTTGAAAAAGAGCCTATATGGGCTCAAGTAAGCTCCAGGAAATGGTACATGAGGTTTGATAGTTTTATGCATGATCATGGTTACTTGAGATGTGAATCCAACCATTGTGTTTATTTTAAGAAGCTTAGAAATGGGAGCTATATTATTTTTTTACCATATGTGGATGATATGCTTATTACGGGATGTACTATGTAGGACATTAGTGACCTTAAGGGAAAGCTAGCTCACACAATTTCTATGAAGGATTTAGGAGCTACAAAAAATAATCCCTTGTATGAAAATACATAGAGACAAGAAGAAAAAGAAATTATATTTCTCTCGGAAGGATTATATCTACGAGGTGCTTAGAAAGGTTCAAGATGGAAAATGTAAAACTGTTAGTACACCTATAGCTACACACTCCAAATTGAGCAAATTAGTGTTCATCATCACATGAGAAGGTCAAATACATGACATGATTTCCATATGATTCAGTAGTTGGGATTCTCGTGTATGCTTATGATTTGTACTAGACCGGACATTACACAGGTAGTGGGAGTTGCGAGTAGATATATGGCCAATCCAGGTAAAGAACATTGGAAAGAAGTTGATGGATACTCGGGTATTTGAAAGGGAATTTTGCATACGGTAAAGCTATAGAGGTTCAAATATTTTATTATGTGGCTATGTTGATTTGGATATGGCTAGAGATCTAGATGGTAAAAGGAGCCCTAATGGATATATTTTCACGGTAGGTGCGATGATAGTTAGTTGGATTTTGAGATTGCGAAAAGTTGTGGCTTTGCTACTACGGAGGCGAGTATGTTGCGGTTAAAAGTATAGCAAGAAGATGATATGGATGAGAAGGTACATGAAAGATTTGGGAAAGGAGAAAGATGATTGAACTATTCGATGACGATCAAAGTGTAATTAATTTGGTAAGGAAATCAGCATTTCATTTAATAACAAAACACATTCGGTTGAGGTATCACTTCATACTGGCGAGGATTGGAGGATGGGCGGTTGAATCGGAAAAGATTCATACAAGTGAAAACCACTGTGGATATGCTAATGAAGCCATTAACAAAGGAAAAGTTGAAGCTACACTCCACATCATCGGTCTTGACTTTGAAACTTAAAGATGAAGAGACAAAGATAAGAAAGGATCCAAGAATGGCGTTGTGCGGGTATAGTGCAATAATTAATCTCCAAGTGGGATATTTTTGAGTTGTGGATCTCAATTACTCTGATTAGCATGCGATATGAAACTTTCTTGAAAACACATGAAATTAGTTATGGAGGGATTCACATTGGTCACCTATGACCGTCATCGATTAGGGTTAACTAGCGTCATTTACTGTGTGTGGGTGTTTTAATTAAATCATGAGAATTAGATCTATTTTTAGTGTTAAAAAATATCTATTGATTGTAATTGCATGGCTAAGTGCCATAAGTTTGTATGTGTCTATATAAACATGAAAGCTAGGGTTTAGAAGTTAGAAGTAAGAATTAATAACTTGCAAAAATTGATGATTATTATGAGAATAATTGTGAGAGAGAATTCTTGGTGAAGAAGCAAAAGCTTGAGAGTAAGACAATCTTTGTAAATACGAGAGGTATGGAATATTGTAAATCTTCGGTGCATATATTTTGAAATCTTTGGATAGTAGATTGACTTATTTCTTGGGGGACGTAGCTCACCTTTGGGTGAACCACGTTAAATACGGTGTTGATTTATATATCTTGTTATGTATATTTCTTCTAGTAGAATATCCACTTTTATTTGCATGTATGCTTAGATATGATGTATTATCTGTACAACCGGTGTGCTAACTTTGACATTGATCTATCATGGTTAATCCTATTTTGCAAGATTATTTGGGAGTGTATTAGAATGTAAAATTATTAGTTAGGCAAAAGAAAAAGGAAAGAGAAAAATGAAAACTAGGTTTTAGACCCAAACACTCCATTATTGATCAATATGTCATAATTATACACCTAATTAAAAATTTTGGGATACAATGATAAGGGATGCATATTTTTGCTTTGTAAACTTCAAAACGTATTCAACGTAGTTCTTAGGAGTACATTGTGGAAAATTGGAGGAATTGAGGGTCACAATGCATTATAGAGTAGTGGCTAGTAGATTATATGGCCACGTCGAGGCTAAAATCAAAAATTAGGAATGTTCGTACTTGTGTTTTGGATGTTTTAAATGCATCAAACAAGGATTCCATTTTCCACATTTCTATTTGGGGTATACGTTAATAAGGAAAAATATTGGATAAACATATTTGGGAGAGAGGGGCTACATTTGGCCAAGTATGCGGTGAAGTTTTCACTACATGTAGACAACCTAATTCTAATGGAAAAAACAATATAGGATTTGAGAGACCGTCTTGATGCTCTAGAGCTCTTTTAAAAAGAAGTAGGGATGGAGGTGAATGTTGGAAGAAAAAATTGTAAGTTTTTAACAAAACCAAAGGTTGAAACCCCCAATTTTTAGTTTGCAAGAGGGCCTCTCAAGGTGGTTTAAGAATTCAAGTATCTTGGCCTTGGGTTTCAAAATAAGCACAATTCAAATATGTGTAGGAAGAAAAATATATAAGGTGGTTGGAGAGATATTTGCGAACTCCAAAACAGGTGTAGGAATGTTGAGTTATCAAATTGAAAGACCTCTAGGGTCTTTTTGGGTTACTTGTCACTCCTTCGTATTATACGGTTATGAGGTGTGGACTAGTGTAACAATGAGTTTGAAATGGAAGAAAGAAAATATCTAAAAGAACCTAATCACAAACAATTATTTAATTAAGGATTCAGTTCCTATGAAATTATCCTTATTAAGACATGTGATTTTATTTTAGAGGAAATTGCTATGACCAATTTATTATGTTACTTGAAAAAATAAAAGCACAAAGATAAATATATAGCCTAAGGGTGTAAGAGATGAAAATTTAAACAGAAGGAAGAACACATGGATGAAGTGGAACAATAATTTGATGAGTATATGGAATATCACCTTAAATAAATGCCCAAATTATAACAAAGACATAAAATATGATAATGAGAAGTTTAGAACAACGATGTGGAGGAAAAAAGAAAGAAGAAAAAGGAAACACTATATTATAGTTTTTGACCCCAACTATGAGCATAGTGAAAAAGTGAACATGAAGGCTAAAATGTAATTGAGAGAAAAATACCCATTGTTTAATTGATTGTTGATCGTAAACAATTTTTACCCCCTAGTTATTGTTTTAAAATTTACCCGATACTTTCAAATTCTGATTTTAAATTGATCAAGAAATTATGATGGGTTCAATTTTATGTGTTTTTCAATCCATCTTTCTCCAATTTCTCTTATTCTATCAATTTCTTTCAAAAACAAGCTGTCGGTAATAAAGAGGGACAATTAAAATTCACTAATAAATGATATTATTTTTCCTCCCCAAATATGATTTTGTAGTGCCCACATTTTTAGCTTTAGTTATATGTTGACTCTATACTCATATTTGATTATTGGACATGGATTTTGGCACCTTGTTGATGTTATGTTATTATATTTAATCATTTGAGGACATGTATGATTATTTGGGCGCGTAGTGCCAATTTAGTTTTGACTAGCATGATAGTTCATTTCAATAGATATTCGAACACTAGCATGTTTTTATGTTGTTGATCTTATTGGCTATATGATGGACATATGGTTGTGTCGTAGATTTTGATATCTTGAATTATTTTGTTATTTGATGTTATCATATTATAGCATGGATGAATGTCGTTATATGTTACTCTGATAATGGCTAACACATGGTGAATTTATGTGAATTTTTGTATGTTTCTCATTTACTATTCCTTATTGATGATGTGTTAGCATAGTTAGCATGTTTACAATTTGATTGGTTTACTGAGTAGTTGATTTATAATTTTATTGGAAAGATGTGTTTAATGTTTGCATGAGTGTGCAGATTATAGGGCACAAGAGAATGTGGGTTTTAGGGTGGCTACACGAATGTGCACAAGTGGCCCATGGGGCTGAGTCTTAGCCATGTTAGTTGTATGAAGCCTTATTGGTTGCATGTAATTGTTTGGGCACCATGAGTGACCCTTAGATTTGTAATGTTGTATATTGTGTAAAATTAATTGTGTTTAGGTTGTTTAATTTTGTAAGAAAACTAGGTTGGGGGACCTAATGGTCCCCACTTACATTAGGAATGTATTTTTTTATGCATTTGTTTAATTAATGAGGATTGAGGTCACATAAGCACCTTGAATGGGCCCCACATTTTCAACCTATGTGTCCTAAAGTTCCAAACCCGAAATTGGGTTATTTTTGCATTTTTAGAGACTCCTTGGTTTTGGGAGTTCTTTTAGCATAAAAATAAGCCCTTAGACTCTACCTATAGGGTAGGGGGCTTAATTGCAAGGAAAAAGGGAGTTTCCCTCCCATTTTGCCTCTCTCTTGTCACCATTAATTTCAGAATGGTTTGGGGTTGTGTGTTTTAAAATATTGCATGGGTTTGTCCTACTTTCTTTTTGGGTAATTTGGGGGAGTAATGTTTAAATGAGGATTTATCTTTTCTTTTTTTTTTTTTTGGAATCTTGGTTTGGAGGGAAGAGAGGGGTGACACATGTCACCCCCTCATTTGTGAGGAAGATTATTTGGTTTTCTTCAAATACTCCCTCATGTGGGAGAAAGAGGACTTTTGCTTGTCATTTTTGCTTGGAATGCTTTTGGAGTTGGAGCTTTTGATTAGACAAGAATTTGGAGAAGCTTAGAGTTGGAGAGATTTTTGGAGGTAGGAGTTTTTATCCTTTTTGTGTTATTTTTGCACATAAATGGTAGATTGCATATTGTTAAATGTATGTTCTTGTTTTACATGTGTTGCATGCTTGCTTGTTCTTGTTCTTTTGATTGTTTCTCCATCCATCATATGGCTTGATGGATTTGGGAGTTTTTTTTGGGGAAGAGGGAGGGATTTTCCCTCTTAAACCTCATGGCTTGATGGGCAAGCCATGTTGGTTCTCTTTTATCCCCTCATATGGTTTGAGGTGGGGAAGGTGGTTCATATGGTTTGAACCCCTTCCCCATCCTTGGAGAGGAAACCCAATGGGTTTGAAAATCCTCCCAAGGAGGAATTTAGGTGAATGGGAGGAGTAATAAGGAGGGATGATTTTTTAGAGGGATGAGAAGGTTTTTAAAGATTTTGTAAGTGTGCATCCTATGGTTGGACCACACTATGGAACTTTTGGATGTCTCATCCACTCTTCCCCCTTATTGAGGATGAATATGGTTTTCTCCTCTTTTTATTTTGGTTGGCATTTTTTGTGTTTTGTGGTGTATGGGTTAGTCTTGTATGTGATATGCTTGTGGTTACCTCTCCCTTTTCTTGTGCACATTTGTGGAAGCTAGCTCTCTCTCCCATGGGCTTGGGGGAGGCTAGCATGTCTTCCAACCTTTGGAAAGACATGTAATGATGCCTATAGGTTGGGTGGTAAATTGGAAATTTCTCCTTATGTAATTGTGAAAGAAAATAATTTATACCCCACAAGAGTTGAAGAAGTTGGAACTTAGTGGTTTGCGAGACTTTGTACTTGCTCTCTCGGAGAGTATTATACATAGCATGAACAAAGAAAGGAGCTTGGTTTCTTTGGGTTTTGTAATACAAAAACTTCCTTCCTCATACATTAAAAAATGAAGGGACATATAAGATTATTCTGAAGCTTTGAGAAGTTTGTATGGAGCATGGTACATTAGGTGAAAGAGTTGCCAACCTTGAGTGGTGTACTTATTATACATGTAATTGTGTTGTTGCTTCTACACCATAATAAGTTGCCATATTGTTATAAGGTTGGGAATTCTTGTATCCATTTACTTGAAAAGATGATGCATTTATTTTCAAGCCATCATCTGTTTAAAATTCAAAAAAACTCTGAATTCACAACATTTTGTTTTATATCTGAAGTTATTTAGTAAACAATAATGTTGGGGGCATTCATAAGTTTTAATTAACTATTACTCTTCCATGGTCCTTCCCCATATCTGATTATTAGATAACTAAGAAAATTAATTCTTTCTTCTTATTTTGAAGTGGGAAAATAATATTAGATGGTATGTGATATAAATGTTGCAATATGAAGATACTGAAAAAAGTGATGTAGATAAAAAAATTCATAGTTCCTTTCTGGGTTGATTGTAGGCTTAAGTGTGTATAGTGTGATAGGCTAATTAACTCAAGTGCATTGTTATACGGTATAATGTCTTAAGCTAATTGTATGCATTTTGATCGCATATATGGTTAAAAAATTAAAGAGTATTGGCATCCAAATATGAAGTTCACAATTACTCAACATGTATAATTATACGACATCAAAAAAATTAATAATTTTAAGCCATCACATCTTGTTCATATCACCTAAACAAAATGTCCATGTTGCTTGAGTTGAATGACGGGCTAGAACTTGCACTTAAAAGGAGTTAGAGAGATTGCACTTGTAGTAAACAGTGTAATTTTTATGTTGATAGTTAAATATATAAAGATTTTGAGAATTGTCAAATTGATTCCAAGATATATTGTCAAAGTATATTCGGTTTGGGTAGAAGGCAGTAAAAATATGTATTCAACAACAAATTGACTATTATGTTAGTGAGAGGGTCATCTCTAGAGTAGTTTCGTCCATATTGACTTAAAGATCATAACATATTATCACATGCCACAACAACCAACCAAAGTGGGATTGATATTTTGATTGTATGAGGATTTTTAGAGTCGTAGAAGAAATTTCAAGATGCACTTAGTCTGCATCAACAACCATGTTACTCAAAGATGGAGGAATGGACATTATATCTTATTCAACACTTTCTTGTGTGTGCTAACTTTGTGTCTGCAAAAAACATGGAACAATTATACTATTTTATGGGCAATTTCTTTGACAATTCATAAAATACATTCATTTACAGAAAGAAAAATGATAAAATTTTCAAATTTCCAAGTGTCGGTGTGTGGATGACACGTGCCATAATATCGTAGGCTTGAATGTACAAATAGTTGTTATGCCAAAAGGTGTGGTATAAGTTAACTTGATTCTCCGAATCGACATGCTCAGGTCATCACGTGGCTGGAAATGGACGGTAGGTGCGGTTGATGTATGACGGGTTCTATGCCATCCACGTGGTGTGATTGATAGGCAATGTGTAAGGTAAGCATTAGTGGGGCTAACTAATGCCCAACGGCTCTCCGTAACAGATATGCCACACACACAACATTTCGTTTCATCTTCAGAAATGACTTCCTCGAATTTCCGCTACATGTGCACCGTATGAGAGGAATCGACCAACAATATTTGAGCTAAAAACAATGAAAAACCCTACCCATTCAAGAGTATGAAAACTTCAGCCAAACAACGTAAAGTGGGAAAAACATTTTGGCTAAGAATTTCCACAAAATGAATA
The DNA here is from genome assembly GCA_018340775.1 of Taxus wallichiana var. yunnanensis. Taxonomy (NCBI): domain Eukaryota; kingdom Viridiplantae; phylum Streptophyta; class Pinopsida; order Cupressales; family Taxaceae; genus Taxus; species Taxus wallichiana. The sequence goes on along the minus strand of CM031235.1, from coordinate 209,471,993 downwards.
TGTTCTTGGCTCGCCTTTTTTTTATATTCTGTTTACATCATGGAAGCAAAGAGGATATATCTGATTTCCCGCCATCTATTAATCCAAAGGTAGACCCCACCATGGTTTTGTAATCATACTAAAGCCTTGGTCGTACATTTGAACATTTAATACTTAATGGGAAGGAATGGGTAAAATAATGGTGACATGTGACACAAAGGACACCACAAATATAGACACGATCAACGAGCAGGATAAGGTGAATATTTAAATTGAAAGGCATGTTATAAGTTAAATTGAGTCTCCCAAATCGACATGCTCCTGGTCTTCACGCCTCTGGAAATGGAGGGCAAGAGACATTGACGTGGTGTGATTAGTAGGAAATGTCGGGAATGTGTCAGTGGTGTGGTTGACATGTAGTAAAATCGAGTTCGTAGTTTTCTCGACTCGGCAATACCCATAAGTAAACTATAATGGGAGGCATGTTTCTGTGTTTTTGGGTCCTAGGCATTATAAAAGGGACTGCGAAGGGAGGAGCTCTTGGTATTGGCCTTCTTATTTACAAAGCTTTAGGGTGGGATTATGTAACAATTTTGATTTGCTTTGCCTTCGATGATGTCACCCAGGACAACACCGATATAATATCCATTGCAATCGGGCATTCAAGGCCATGAATTTTTGAAGATGCGATAAACATAGTGTCTTTCCATGCATTGATAAGGGATCCCTTGTTTCAGGGTCAGATGGGAATGATGGGTTATGCAACACCATTGGATATGTGGCTCCTTGGATTTTCACGGCTGTTGATCTAATCCAAGCTACATAATCAATCAGGAAGGAAGAAGAACATCCAGCTCCAAGTCTAGTTAGAGAGGATCATATGGAGGTGACCAAGATAGATTTAGAGGCTCTGTATCATGATCCGGTTGCACAAGGAAATATAGACCCCTCTCCCATTCAACTTCTCCAAAAGTATTATTTTTTGGAAGATCCTGAACTCACTAGCTTCGTGTTTTAAGATGAAGCTTCATATGGTAAAAATAACGAAGATTTTAAGATCACCATGCAAGAGAGAGACCTTGCTACTGATGGGACAGATAAAGATTTTGATTTCCTATCGGACTCAAAAAGAATGTTTTCATAAGAAGGAGCTAGTTGAAACTATAATCTTTTCTCACCCACCATTCATTCTTTAACCACAAGAACCTACTTCCATGGAAGAGAACATGTAAGCACAACACTGTAGTTTGCAACATGCCTCCCTGAATCAAAGTTGGAAGATTTTGATCTTCTAAAAGTCACACTGCTTTGCGAGAGGAAGAGAAAGAGTTAAATATCATAGCATGTGGGTAGTTTCAAGGATCGGACTATGCCCAATCGGACACTCGGATTCATTGAAGCCAAGGAGAAACCACAAAAACTCATGCTTGCTTCTAAGCATGAGGATGAGTATCAAAGTGCCAAGGATAACCAAAAATACCTTTGGGAATAAAGTAAGCAGCCGGTGAAGAGGTATTTGTCTAGTTTCCGATTTGATACCTTGATGATATGGGTCGAGGATTGGCTTAAAGTCAGTTTTCACTCATACAAGCAGCCATATTTAGTGTCAAATCATTTGCATGGCTGCCCCTTTTGAGAAAGGGAAGCTATTTCTCCTTTCCTGTGGTAGGCTTTGTTTAAGCTTTTCTTTCTCTCTGGTTAGTATAGGAGTAGGAGTAGATTCTGTTTTCAGCAGAAGAAGTGCTTGTGCACGCTCTGCATGTCTCATTTGAGGAATGTATGATTTTTTTCTTTATACATAATTTTTTTCATATTGCTCCAAAGGTGCATGAGGCTAGGCCCTTCAGTATTCATGATAGAGACCCATAGTTTCACATGTGATTTGCTAATTTGAAAATAAAACAAATGTAGAGAAAATAAAAATATTTTTGAGGCAATCCATTTCAAGGTAGGCTCAAGGTTAGCAAGTGCAAGCGATCGGGCTCACAAAGTGGCTTAGGGATTAGATTTTCAAAGAAAAAGGGTCAGTATCATGATATTATTCTTGACTCCATGCCCAATGGATGCTTCAAGGCTACTAGTCCCTTCATCTAGCATGCGCAGATGTCCCAGCAGTCGCCAATTGTTATCTCAATTTTTCCCAGAAAAATTGATAAAACACGACCCGTGAAAAAAATAAATTCAAGGACAGGTTACGTAATATGCGATCCCATGCTTCAAATCCAACGAGAAAAGTTAAATGCGGGCTCTACATAGAGTAGCAAGGTTGTGGAAGGAAGAAAAAAGTGTCAAAGAAACTAGAGGCTTAAATGAAAAGAAAGCAGAGAAGGCTCAAAGACTTGGCTCTGCGAAATGATTGAGCAGCCCCAAAATTAGCTAAGTATGGAGGAGACAGTGGAAGCTTCCAAGTGTCCAAATGGCACATCTTCAAAGTGTTATGTTTATGGAGCTGTTTTCATGTTAGAGTTTGGTACACCTTCCATGTGTTACACTCGAATATTTTTATGGCGGTCCCGCTCACCGATGAGTGGTCGATGGGGTTTAGGGGGTGAAGCCCTCAAAGCAAATTTTCATGGGTGGTTTATTAACCATGGGTAAGGGTAATGTGTAACCGTTATGGGCTGGTTTTGGGCCCATGGTTTTTCGGTACCCATTGTTTTGTAAAACCACCTCTTCGGCTACCTATTGATGTACTTATATATAGATGGACATACAATAGGATTGATATGAGTGTTTTGTGAAGGTGAATAGTGTGTGTGAATTCAAGTGTGAATTCGGAGGGTTTGTTGAGCGTAGCTCCAAACAAGATTTGATTATTGTGATTGTGAAGACTGTTGGCTTGTAATAAAATTTGAGCAAGTGTTCTTGGTGGATGTAGCCCACATTGGATTAACCACATTAAATATTGTCTTCATGTTATGCATATTTCATTTCTATAATTCTATTCATAATTCTTATTATTGTGATTCTAAGGAATTATTCCACATTAGATTCTATTAATTCCTAATAATTAGTATCGGACCACTGGTTTGGTTTCTTTGAAGTATTGAATCATAGGGAAAGTTTTTAGCTTGAGTGGGAGATATGGCGAGATGATGGAAGATCAAGGGTTGATAAATTCAACGGGAAGAATTTTAGTCTTTGGAAGATGCGGATGGAATATTACCTTTATCGAGAGGATATTTATACTCCATTGTGCGAGAAGGTGAACAAACCCTCAAGTATGACAGATGCGGAATGGGATTTGTTGGATCGGAAGGCACTTGGAATGATCTGTCGTGTGTCTTGTATCTTTAGTATTATTTAATGTTTCAAAGGAAAAGACTACAAAAAATCTAATGGATTCTTTAGGGAAGTTGTACGAAAAACCCTCTACCTCTAACAAGATATTTTTAATGAAAAAGTTGTTTAATATGAAGATATTTGAGAATACTTCAGATGTCGGATCATTTAAATGATTTCAATACGGTTGTGAATATGCTAGCTTCGATTCTGATAGAATTTTATGAAGAAGTTAGGGCTTTATTAATTATGTGCTCTTTACCTTAGAGTTGGAATAGCACAGTAATGGCGATGTAAGCAACTCGGTTCCAAATTAACCTAAAGTTGAATTTTGAGGATGTTGTAGCGGTGATTCTAAGCGAGGAAATGTGAAAAAAAATCTGCAGGGAATCTTCTACTTTAGGGAATGATTTGATAGTGGAAACTAGAGGAGACGGAAGAATAGAGGAAGCCGTGGAAAATTGAAAGATCGGGCAAGGTTAAAATCCAAGAGCAAGATTGTATTATGAAATTGTGGAAAGTCTGGGCATGCAAAGAAGGACTTTTGGGAGCTTCAAGATAAGAAGAAACAATAGGAAGAAAACAAGGAGGCAAATGTGGCATCGGGTAATATATGCCAGGATGCTTTGATTCTTTCTTTGCATAATATTATTGAATCTTGGGTTTTAGATTCAGGGGCTTCTTTTCATGCTACTCCACATAGGCATTATTTTGTTGATTATGTTCAAGGGGATTTTGGGCATGTTTTTCTTGGTGATGATGAGCCTTGCAGTATAGTTGGAAAAGGTTCTATTCAGGTTAAGATGCAAAATGGGAATATATGGCTATTGAAGGATGTCAGACATGTGCCTACATTAAGGAGAAATTTGATATCGGTGGGGCAATTAGGAAGTGATGGTTATACTGTGATATTTATAGCTGACTCTTGGAAGGTTACCAAGGGTGCTCTTATGGTGGTAAGAGGTAAGAAGGTTGGAACCTTGTATTTAACCACTGATAGTACTAATGATTGTAATCTTGTGGCTTCATATGTAGATACAACATTATGGAACAATAGGCTCGGTCATATGAGCCATAAGGGCATGGACATCATAAAGAAGAATTTTCCGGATATACTGAAAATAGGTTTGGATTTCTATGAGAAGCTGCATATATGGGAAACAAAAGTGAGTAAGGTTTCTCAAGGTTGGACCTGATGAAGAAAGAGAGTAACTTAGAGCTAGTAAATTCTGATGTGTGGGGGCCGACTCAATATCATCTCTTGGGCGTGCAAGTTATTATGTTACTTTTATTGATGATGCGACAAGGAAAGTTTGTGTTTATTGTATTAGAAACAAAACTGATGTATTTGATATTTTTGTTAAATGGAAAGCCTTGGTAGAGAATGAAACAGGTCTTAAGTTAAAATGTCTCAGGTCAGATAATGGAGGGGAGTATTGTAGTAATGAATTCGATGATTATTGTTCTAAGAATGGAATCAGAGTAGGCAAAATATGGTTCCAAGAACCTCGCAGAGAATGGGGTGTCGAGAAAGGATGGACGAGAACAATAATGGAATGTGCTAGGAGCATGAGGATAAATGCGAGAATTGCCTCTTTATTTTTGGGTGCGAAGCGGTGAGCACACCTATGTACTTGATAAACAGAGGACCCTCAAGTGCCTTGGATGTAGGCATACATGAGGAGGCTTGGTATGGTAAGAAAGTTGATTACTCATTTCTTATAGTATTTGGATGTGAGGCATTTTTATATTGACTAGGATGATAGGACCAAGCTAGAGGATAAATCGAAAAATGCACTTTTATTGGTTATGGTGGTGATGACTTTGGATTTAAATGTTGGATTATTAAGGACAAGAAAATAAATTGGTCTAGGGATGTGGTCTTTAATGAGAAAGTCATGTAAAAACAATATTTGTAGGAAAAACAGTAAGAATCCAAGAAAGAATATGCGGTGGTAGAGGATCTTCCGGATGGGACGGTGACCCATGAATCAATTCAGAACCTACTCAACAGGGAACCCCAAACTCCTACGGTGAGGAGGTCTTCTAGGGTAAGAAAAGAACCTGAACACATTTCTCTGTCTCTTTATTATTTATTACTCAATGATAGTAGAGAGCTAGAGAGCTTTGATGAAGAAATGTAGGTAGATGCTAGTAAGAAGTGGGAGCAAGCCATGGATGAGGAGATTAAGTCTCTCATGGAGAACCATACTTGGGATTTTATGAAGCTAGGAAGGCAAAAGATCATCTCGGAACAAGTGGGTGCATAGAGTTAAAGATGAAGAAGGAGGAAACAAAAGATATAAGGCCCGATTGGTGGTCGAGGGGTTTGCATGACGAAACAAGGTATAGATTTTGATGAGATTTTTTCTCATGTAGTAAAAATGACTTATATCAGAATTATTCTTGAAATAGCGGTATGCGAGAGACTTGCACTTAGAATAGTTAGATGTAAAGACTGCATTTCTCCATTGTGATTTGGAGGAGGAGCTATATATGTAGTAGCCAGAAGGATATGAAGTCAAAGGTAAAGAGGAGATGGTGTGAAAATTGAAGAAGAGCTTGTATGGCTTGAAACAAGCTCCACATCAATGGTATAAGAAGTTTGATAGCTTCATGATGGAGCAAGGTTATATTAGATGTCATTCTGACCATTACGTGTATACAAAGAAATTTGAGGATGGAAGTTATATTATCTCGTGTTTGTATGTTGATGACATGTTGGTTCCGGAGGTAAAAAAATGCACGAAATAAAATTACTCAAGAAATAGCTAAGTGAATCCTTTGATATGAAGGATTTGGGGTAGCAGAAAAATCCTTGGTATGAGGATAACTCGGGATAGGAAGGAACTATGACTGAATTTATCTCGGGAAGAGTACATTAAGAAGGTATTGGATAGGTTTAACATGTAGGATGCTAAACCGGTTGGGACTCCTTTGGTAGGCCATTTTAAGTTATCAAAGGATCAGTGTCCCAAGATAGAGCAGGAAAGAAACCAGATGTCCAAGGTGCCTTACTCATCGAAATTGGTTGTTTGATGGATACTATGGTATACACTAGGCAAGATATTTCCGATGCGGTCGGAGAGCGTGGAGTAGCTTTAATGAGAGTGATCCAAGAAATGAGCACTGAGAAGGCAGTAAAGTGGATACTTCGGTATTTGAGAGGGACCATGGGTACTGTTTTGTGTTACAGTGGATCAGACACTACTTTGTGTGGATATGTTGACTTAGATATGGCTGGAGATTTGGACAACAGGAGGAGCACAACAGGTTATGTATTTACTTATAGGTGATACAACAGTGAGCTGGATTTCACGGTTACAGAAGGTTGTGGCTTTGTCAACCACTGAGGCTGAGTATGTTGCTGCTACAGAAGCTAGCAAGGAGATGATTTGGCTACAAAAATTGCTTGATGAGTTGGGGCATAAGCAGGAAGTTGGAAAGCTATATAGTGATAGTCAGAGTGTTATTCACTTAGCTAAGAACTCTGCTTTCCATTCTAGGACAAAGCATATACAATTGAGATATCACTTCATCGGGACAACTTTGGAGGAAGATAAGTTGAAGTTAGAGAAGATTCATACCAGTCGAATCCTACTAGACATGATAACCAAGGTGGTCACAAGAGGATAAAATAAAGCTATGTTCAACTTTGGTTGGCCTTCACAGATGACGTGAAGGGTTGAGAATCTTGCTCGGTGGAAATCAATCTCCAAGTGGGAGGTTATTATGTTTGTGGAGATTTTTTCATGTTAGAGTTTGGTACACCTTCCATGTGTTACACTTAGATATTTTTATGGTGGTCCCGCTCGTCGGTGAGCGGTTGAGGGGGTTCGGGAAGTAAATCCCTTGAAGCAAATTTTCATGGGTGGTTTATTAAGCCATGGGTAATGGGTAACCGTTATGGGCTAGGTTTTGGGCCCATGGTTTTTCGGTACCCATTATTTTGTAAAAATGATTCTTCGGCTACCTATTGATGTACTTATATATAGATGGACATCTGATAGGATTGATATGGGTGTTTTGTGAAGGTGAATAGTGTGTGTAAATTCAAGTGTGAATTACGGAGGGTTTATTCAAAGTGCAACTCCAAGCAAGATCTGATTATTGTAATCTGTGAAGACTATTGGATTGTAATAAAATTTGAGCAAGTGTTCTTGGTGGATGTAGCCCACATTGGGTGAACCACGTTAAATATTATCTTCTTTTGTTGCATATTTTATTTTGGTAATTCTATTCATACTTCTTATTATTGTGATTCTGAGGAATTATTCCACATTATATTCTATTAATTCCTAACACAAAGGTTAAATCCAAAAGTGGAGACTCAAACAAGTGTCGAGGCCTCCATGCGTCTAGAGCCCCAAAAGTCACATCGGTTGTTGAAAATTCTTCAACTCGGTGGAAGGCGCAAGTGTCGAAACGACGCTACTTCAAAGATAAATCCAAAGAGGGGAGACCTAAATGAGCATGGTCTCGCCACGTAGTCCAAATTAAAAAGAGGGATGGAGCGGGCCCAAAATCGACTAAGTATAGAGAACCAATGGAATCCTCCACATGTCTTATTGACACGATTTCAAAAGAAAAGTTTGGAATTAGTCCCCAAATGAGCGCGGGCTTGCCACATGTCCCGTGTCCAAAAAGAGATAGAGTTGGGGGTTGAATAGTCAAAGTAGAGGTAGGTTGGTGGAAGGAGTCAAGTTTCAACATAGCACTATTTCAAAAGTAAAATTTGGATCGGGCTTATGAACAAGTGCCAAGCCTCCACTTGTCCAGAGGTCAAACTTTTGGCCCCACCAAGCGCAAGACTCAAGCAAAATACAAGGGAGCACCATGGAGCCCATGGAAGCCGCCATGTGTCGCATGGCATAAATTCAAAATAAAAATTGAAAAGTGGTCCCCAAACATGCGCCAACCCTCCACGTGTCTAATTTGCAAAAAGACCCGTTCCCACCATTTTCGTATAGCCACGATTCAAATATTCAAATGGGCATATCTTTTAATTGAGTAGTCAAAATCCAAAAATTTGGCACCGTTGGAAAGATATCGACCCCATCTACACCATGGAGATCTGAAAATTTAATTTTGATAGGGTCAGGTGGGTGATAAATGGTAAAATGTCTTCGTGCCATTAATATAAGATCTATATTCTCCAACAACCAGATCGGATTTGATCTGATCCACCATTCTTTCTCCTTCAACGCGTGGAACAATTAATCAAGGAAAAATTGACAGATTGTAAGAGGATTTGAGAGGGGCATTGATTGATAATGGTTGAGCATTCAAAATAGAATTCAATGCATATCTCAAGGTGGTTGAAGCAGGATTTGAATTCTTCCCTCCTCTCTCTCATTCTTCCTATATATTGTAATGAAGGGGCATACTCAAAGGGTTGTTCATCTTTTCTCTCCTTCCCCCTCTCTTTCTTCGTTAGGGTAGAATGCAGATTCTAAGCCTTATTTTAGGGCTCTGTAATGGCATTTCCTTTCCTCTTTCCCACTTTCAGATGATGTATTGTTTAACATTTTAGAGCAATAAATTTTTTTCTTGATGCATCTCCATCCTTAGCTTATTTTATTGTCTCTTCTTACGTATCTCTCATCATCATTTTACATACATATCTATCAGGGCATTTGCTACTATTTTTTTTTACAAAATTCGCTTCTTCATAATGCTTTGGTGGATTCCCATACCTTGTTTCCAAAGCTACAACTATTTTGGCATTTGTTGTGTGTATGCTAGAAATCGTGGAGCTAATTAGGTTGGACACCTGTTTGTTGCATATGGTGAAACAAGGTTATTTAAAAAAACCTATTCTATGTTCATACTGCAATAATTTCCATCCGTGAGGCCACATCTCGATCGGCACTTTGTCAAATAGTTCACATGCCAAGTATATGCTCCCACATTTTGCATCCATGACTACCATATCATTTTACAACTACAATATCTAAAAAATTCCTCTATATTCTCCTTCCTTTTTGCATACAACAACATAATAGCAGCTGATAGTGGACCTCCTTTCCTATCAAAGACAATGGAACCTCCTTTAGACATAGATATAAATCCAAATCGGTTAATTCACACATAGACAATGAGAAGATATTACAGTTAAATATTTATTTTGACGTGCAAGGATGTTCTAACCAATAACAAGAATGATTTTAGGATGGCTTTTGCAAGATCTCCTCTTTTGCATAGACACCCTACATTCTCTCTCATGGAAACCATCCAATTTCTGTTAATTTACATTGTTAAGTTGGGTTTCAGCCAGGTCAATGCCTTGGATCTCAAAATAAAGTGCTTGTATTATTATGCAAGGAAATGATGAGTGTGTAGGAAGCTTAGGAAAAGTCAATATCCCACCTACTAAGGCTAACAACTCTACTCTTCCTCCTAACACACGTCATTGTCCTATCTATTCTCACCAAAAGCACTTCACCCACTAGCCCACACAAATTCCATCCTTTTATTTATTTATTTATTTTATTTTTAAAAATTATTTTAGTAATGTGTTGGGTACTACATTTCCCTCCCCTTATAATATCATCATCCTCGATGTGACACAATGCCAAGGTTAAAATAGGGTACTCATAAGAAAGGAGGAACAATCAATGACTCATGTCACCAATGACAAGATACTTGTTGCTAAAGCGCAACTGCAAGGAAAATGAAAAGGTTTGACAAGTTCTTAATGTTTTGTGAATTTTGAGAGTTTTCAATTTACATGATTACCTATTTATTCTTTTCCCATAACCGTATTTATCAATCTCAATCTCTTAATATTTCATTGTTTTAAAATTTTAGTTTATTTATTTTTCTTTGTGGGTGCCCAAAAGAAACTAACATCACAATACCACATAAGAGCTAAACAAAACACTAATGGTTCACAAGACATATGTCTACATACTTTCACGATTATACCACATCACAAGAAATTGTACCCAAAGTATGGAAAGAACATACATAGCCCTTGCAACATAGTACTTATCACACATGTCGCCTGACACAAATGCACTCATAACATAAGTAGATTACAACAACATTGAATTCCCAACATGTACACATACGAAGGTTTCACAAAAATTCAAACCATAACTATAGCTACATAGTGTCAAGATGGAAACAATGTCGCAAGACATAAACTAGAATCTCAAGAGTAAAGATAAAGTCATAATACTAACACCATACACCTCACAAAACATAACAAAAAAACTCCATATACCTCCAAAATCATCACCAACAGATACATAAAAAAAAAATCCAAGTGCACTAATCACACACACACACACAAGTCTCTTATGCCTCCCTCGAGTCTCTTATGTATCCCTCAAAGAATCACAAAAAAATACATATACCTCCAGAGAATCACAAAGCAACTCCATATACCTCCTAAACCATCAATCACACCCACACAAATCTCTTACACCTCCCCCAAGTCTCTTATGCCTCCCTCAAGTGTCTCTTATGCATCCCTCAAGTCTCTTATGCCTCCCTCAAGCAATAAAATAAAGATAAGTTTTCCTTTTTTCTCCCCAAAAGAGGTCAGTCATCCTATGGCCCTAGGCACATAGAGACCAGATACCTCTAACCCAAGTGACGTAATAAAAAGTGGTTCAACAAGCCACTAGTTATCTATAACTCCGTGGGGCATACCTCCATAAAATGAAGCAGGGTCCATAGGTACCACCACTCCATGGTGAATCTGATAACCCTATTCCAACACATTACGATATTAGAACCAACATAACAATCCATATCAAATGCCAAGTGGAAATAATCCCAAGCCTTGGGCTAGACTATAAATATTTTAAACTTGATACGCAATTTAAAACTGAGAAAATAAAATGGCTAATTAGCCATGGTTAGTACAAAATCCAAATGTTAGTGCAACAACCAAATAAATGCCCAAAATATAAGAACATGTCAGTCAAGAAAACTGTTGGTTCTAGCAAGAAAAGGGAAAGTGTTTGATTTACAAATAAAATACATGTATACGAATAACACATTACGATAAATATATGGCCTTATACAACCACCAAGGGGGGGTACTCAATGGGTTGCTGGAACTTAGAAACATCTCATCATCCAATATCATAAACAAATCATAAAATATCATATAGATAATACAACTATCATCATCGTTGTCTGAATCATCCCATTCCCACTTTGACAAAGCTCAACATTGTCAAAATCACATAGGTTGAATCCATACGATAACCATATCGGAGAGATAAATGAGTACAAGTCACCATCTACTGAGCTTAAGGTGTCTTTGAAACACAATATGCATGACACCCGTTGAGCAAGTGCCACACATACCAAATGAACAAAAGTGGGTTTTCAGCCTATATAAGGATCCACTTCCTATCTCATACTCATTTTGAGTGACTGGTCAATGGTACAAATTTCCTCACTCCAAACATACACCTGTTACCGATTTCCATTAGGGTTGGTTAGTGTAGGGTCCATAACATAACACATAACTACATCACTAACACAATGGTGATTAAAAAAATTAACCATAATGTCTTACGCATGGTATATATATAGGGTAAAGCACAAGAATTACTTTCATTGGTTATAATACATCAAATTACCACATTCTACACCCAACGTGCAATCACTGTACAATAGGTATCATACGCTCACCATATGCCCCTAAATCATGACATGGACCATCACATATTACCATAATTATACGTATGAGGAACACAATGTCTAAATTTACAACATATAGTCAATTGCTATATAACATGGTGATGTGCATGATTCATCACAATAAGGTGAAAACATCATGATAAAATCCAATTCACTATACACCAATCTTGTCATACAACATATCAGCACACCTACATATCACAAAATGTAAAAATGCTCCAACACTCCGTCATAAAAAATAACATTCTTTTTCACACACAATAAGGTGGTACATCACACGTGAACTCTTCATATAATCCATAAAAAGGATAGAGAATACTCTTATCACAAGCACATCAACATGATAACACATACACACTCAGTGAGATACAAAACATGTGTGTTCAAAATATCACAATTATGACATAGTTCACATCATGCTTATATCACATTACTCTTCCAATATCCACCACCACCATGCAACATCATCACAACTCCAAATTTTTCCTAGAGGATCAAGAGCATGAACCTCCACTCTGATACCAAAATGTAAAGGGCACATTTTTTACACACAAATACAATAGTAAAATACCAGGATAATTTTCTTTGACTTACATTGCTCACTACACAACAAAAAGGGCTCCAAGAAAAGAAACTCAACAACGCACAAGACACTTACATAAGTCATCGAATCACATAGACACATGAAAACACCATATGCATTTTGATGTCACACTTTCTCCAATGAACAAATCCTAGCAATAACCAAACCATAAGAAAAGGGACTCAGGGATTAACAAACCCATAACACATCATTACCATGATTACATCATTTTTGCGATTAACCTTCCAATAACATTATTATGTAAGTATAAATTTCTCCTTATCCCACCTACAGATTCATAATTTCATTCCACATTCAACATATAATTCGACCATTTAAGTTTTCTCTTTATCCCTTTTGACAATATCCATAACTTACATAATTAATTTCCATATTTCAGATTGCATACAAATTTCCTACTTCTCTCATTCTTATGCTAAAGGGTTGTATCTCAAAATATGTTTAGTTGATGTTTAATTTTACCCTCATTAAGAAAGGGGACCAACCATAAGTTTTCAGGGATAAATAATATGATTCAAAGGAGGTGAAGGTTCAAGTTTCCCTTTCCTATAAACCTCCTTCCATTCGAATCAAATTTTTTCTCGTACTATGGTGGTTTCAGTTCCAAATTTAGTTTGATTCAATTAAGAATTTACATGACATAATTTTATTTTATTTTATTTTTAGTGGACTCTATATTGTCTCAAATGCCTAGTCCCACCAAGAAAAAATTGTATCCATTCTTATCAAAAGTCATTATTTAAACTAGCCATAAGGACTTCAGCTAAACAAATTTGTTCCTAAACCATTATCACATACTCTTGTTTCTCATTTCATTTACGTTGTTTATTATATTTTTTTGGCCTCACTTTTTAACATAAATAGTTACAAAAGTACTTGTCTAACATCTTGAAGAAGTAAAAGGTCGGAAGAACTATAACTACACATGAACCCCAAGTTAACCTCATAATCAAATTAGGTTTAGTTTGATTCCCATTGCACCTAAGGATCTACGCCTCAACTATATATGAATTTAAGGTGAGAGGAAATATTTACTAAACAAACTTCATGAAAGGCTAAATATACTTCGGATAAAGTTAGACTATATCGTTCCTAAAAGATGGGTTCACAACAATGTCACTAAACATAACGACTATGAAGGTAAACTCAAACTAGGGTTTTATTTACCTAAACTAGGAGGTTCCATCGAGTGCAAATTTTAAGTTCATTTTACGGTTTCAATTCTTCTAGGATAAGAAGGATCACATATGAAGACATGTTGTGCACAAATCTTATACTAGGGTTGAGTGTTTCGATTATATCTCTTTATTATTTTTACAAGGTAAGAATACAACACACTTAATTAATTAATCATTTATTGAGAATGAAAATGCACTACAAGATATTAAATTCAAATTCATTTACAATATATATATCAAACCTTTTACCATACATAACTATGAATCAAATTAAACCTATGATTAAATGCACATTTCCTAAGATATCCGTAAAGCTAGCATCTCATGCATATTAGAAAATTTCAAATATAACTTTTCTGTAACATGAGACTACATTATACATATAGTCATTTTAAAATGACCTATATAAATTACAATAATAAATATGAATTACACATCGCATTTTCACCATCTTACTTCCATCCTGAAAAACAATGTGAGCATGAAATCATTGATAAATCACTAGCATGGAATCCACCCTAATCTAACATAATTAATGTCTTTAGTTTTTCCATTTACATATAATAATAATTATAATTTGAATTCGAAAGAAAAGGATTAGAAAGATGTATTCATTTCATTTCATTTCACTTCATTTTGTAACAAAGGAGAGATAAAGAGAAACAAAGAGAGAGAAACACCATTTTGTCAAAAGTTCCATTTCACACAACAAGTTACACTATAGAGTTTAAAATAGTTATTTACATTTGTCAAAAAATTCCATGGTGGTTTGGTAACCCAAAAGGGGTCCTACAACTTTATTATTTTACATTTTCCTCCTAGTTACAAAAACCCTAAATCTAGACTCAAAGGCTAAGAAACCACTTTCGAATGTTGTCTTTCAGGGAGCAAGCATACCACGGGTAAGTTTCTACGTGTCCTCCTATAGACCAATAATTCAATGAATTGATGGATTTCAAAACTAACGAATGGTTTACGATTGGCGGCTAGTTTTTCTTGGCCATCGGTTGTAATTGGCCTAATTGGAATCGATCAAAAGTTACCTCGAGGGCTCAAAACCACCTCCAAAACTAACGTTAGATGGAAAAATTGCAATGATAAATTTATTACAAGTTCCCCTATATATGGAGAAGTTTTCTGAGTTCGACGGAACTGAGAATTGGCAAATGGGTTTCAAATAGTGATAGGTTTTTGGAGCCACCAGTCGTAATTTGTCCAGTTTGATCTAGTCAAACTGTGACCGGAGGCCTAAAAAAATCCCTTTCCAAACTATCTAGAAGATTGTTTTTCCCCAAACTAGAGGTTTCAAGCAATTATCTAGTAAATATACTAGAGGTTTGCGAAGGTGGAAAGACATTTCATTTCTCAGGGTTTAAACGGTGGTCTAAAATGAAAGCCAACTTTTTCAGTTTTTGAAGCTTCCTAAAAGTACAAAATAGACCAACAAGGCTCCTAGAGGAGCTATGAAGAGAGCACAAACAATCAAATGAGGTTAAGACATTGAATGCTGTAACTCTCTACATAACAAATAACACATATGATTCTTGACATAACCTTTACGGGGCTCAGATTCTTGTTTTTCAAGTCTCTCAAAATTGCTTTTTCTAACTTTGCAAGGTAGATAGAAATGGTTGTTTCAGTTAACTCATCTTGCTCTCACAAATACCAATAGACACGAACTCCAAATTTTGATACCCTGTGTCTAACAATGGATAAGGTTGAGGTAGCAAGCACAATTGATGGTTAAGCATAAATCAGTTACGTAAATCATGAGGTGGGGGTTTTATCGTTTAACACTAATTTTTTGTTAAAATATCCAATAGTTTAAGCATCTAATGGTTACTATTTATAAAATAATGCAAATGAAGAACCAAATTAGATAGAAATTATACAAGATGAAGGTAAGAGAGCATTCCTTCTTTAAGTAGAATCACAACATCGCATTTGATGGGACCCATCTTCCTTTGTATTTGATTAGACAAATCATGGGCTCCGTAAAATCTTCCACAATTTTCAAAATGTTCTACCAGAGCACGAGAAACTGCAACATCTAACAATGTTTCTCTAACATTATCAAAGAATGGGATGCCCATATCCTAAA
Source organism: Taxus wallichiana var. yunnanensis (assembly GCA_018340775.1). Lineage (NCBI taxonomy): Eukaryota > Viridiplantae > Streptophyta > Pinopsida > Cupressales > Taxaceae > Taxus > Taxus wallichiana. The sequence goes on along the minus strand of CM031235.1, from coordinate 209,456,185 downwards.
ATCCCCTCAGTCCATCAATCACATTTCTTTTAGGCATTTATTCAAATAGTTGCATTCTAGTTGAGGGTGTCCATGACAACACCTTTCTTTTATGTTTTTTTTTTAATTTTATTTTTGAAATCCACACATGTGGTCTTTATTTCCCTTCTCTCTCTCTCTCTCTTTATTTATTTATTATACTACACCCAAATCAAAAAATAGTGAGACGTTCATTTCCCATCTCCATCACTAACACTATACAATGGCCAATGGAAGGAGGTGATAGTCAGAGTTTGTGAAGTGAGGATTTCCACCTGTAAATTGCATTTTCTTGAAAGTTTCTAAGACTTTCCAAAAAAACCCATTTTTGCATATCCTGCAGTCCAAGAATTCCATGAAAGCACATTTCTTCAAGTATTTTGTCAAACATTTCACATGGTTTGTTCTTGCTTCCATTTGTTTTTGCATACATATCTACTAGGGCACTTGCAACTAAAATTTTCAACAAAAGTCTCATCTCCATATAAATTTTGTGGATTCTCATACCCTCTTTCCAAAGCTATAACTATTTTGGTACTGGTTGTGTTTGTATCCTAGAAATCGTGATACTAATATGGTTGGACACCTGTTCATTGCATATGGTGAAACAAGGTTCTTTTAACAAACCTATTTTATGCACATACTATAATAATTTCCATCCGTGAGGCCACAACTCAATGGGCACTCTATCAAATAGTTCACATGCCAAAGTATATGCTCCCACATTTTGCATTCATGATTGCCAGATCATTTTACAACTACAATATATGAAAAAATTCATCTCTCTTCTCCTTCTTTTCTACATACAACAACATAATAACAGCTAACAGAGGACCCCCTTTCCTATCAGAGACAATGGAACCTACTTCAGACACATATATAAATCCATATCGGTTATTTCACACATAGACAATGAGAAGATATTACAATTACAAATTTATCTTGACATGCAGGGTTGTTCTAACCAATAACAAGAATGATTTTGGGTCGGATTTTTCAAGATCTCTTCTTTTTGAGTGACACCATACATTCTCTCTAACAAAACCACCCAATTTCTACTAATCCTCAATGTGACACAAAGCCGAGGTTAAAATAAGGTACTCATAAGCAAGGAGGAACAATTTGTGACTCAGTCACCGGAACAAGATACTTGTTGCTAAAAAGGGATGATTGGAAAAAGGAAAGGTTTGACAAGTTCTTAATGTTATATGAAGATTGACAGTTTTTAGTTTACATTATTACCTATTTATTATTTTCCCGTAATAAATATTTATCAATATCAATCTCTTAATATTTCATTGTTTTAAAATTTTATTTTACTTATTTTTCTTTGTGGGTGCCCAAAAGAAACTAACATCACAATACCACATTAGAGATAAACACAACACTAATGGTTCAAAACACATATGTCTACATACTTTCACGACCGTATCACATCACAAGAATCGTACCCAAAGTATGGAAAGACCATACATAACCCTTACTGAACATAGTACTTATCACACATGCGCTTGACACAAATGCACTCATAACATAAGCACACTACAACAACATGGAATTTCCAACATGTACACATATGAAGGTTTCGTAAAAACTTGAGACCATAACTATAGTTGTATAGTGTCAAGATGGAAACAATGTCGCAAGACATAAACTAGAATCTCAAGAGTACACATGAATTCATAATACTAACACCATACACCTCCCAAAACATCACAAAAAAATCCATATACCTCCCAAAGCATTACCAACAACTATATTAAAAAAACTCCAAGTGCACTAATCACACTCACACACACAAGTCTCTTATGCCTCCCTCAAGTCTCTTATGTCTCCCTCAAAGCATCAGAAAACAAATACATATACCTCCAGAGAATCACAAGGCAACTCCATATACCTCCCAAAGCATCAATCACACCCACACAAATATCTTATGCCTCCCCAAGTCTCTTATGCCTCCCTCAAGTGTCTCTTATGCCTCCCTCAAGAAATAAAATAAAGATAAATTTTCCTTTTTGCTCCTCAAAAGAGATCGGTCACCCTATGGCCCTAGGTGCATAGATTCTAGATACCTCTAACCCAAGTGACATAATAAATCATGGTTCAACAACCCGCTAGTTATCTGTAACTCCTTGGGGCGTACCCCCATACAACGAAGTGGGTCCATAGGTTCCACCACTCCATGGTGAATCCCATGACCCTATTCCAACACATTACGACATTAGAACCAACATAACAATCCATATCAAATGCCAAGTGGCAACAATCCCAAGCCTTGGGCTAGGATATAAAAATTTTAAACTTGATACACAATTTAAAACTGAGAAAAGAAAATGGCTAATTAGCCATGGTTAGTGCAAAATTCGAATGTTAGTGCAACAACCAAATAAATGCCCAAAATATAAGAACATGTTAGTCAAGAAAACTACTAGTTCTAGCAAGAAAAGGGAAAGTGTTTGATTTATGAATAAAATACATGTATAGGAATAGCACATTACGATAAATATCATATCAATAATACAATTGTCATCATCTCTATCTGAATCATCCTGCCACCACTTTGACAAGGCCCAACATAGTCAAAATCACATAGGTTGAATCCATACGATAACCATATTGGGAGAGAGAAAAGAGTACAATTCACCATCTACTAAGCCTAAGGTGTCTACAAAAACAATATGCATGACTCCGTTGAGCAAGTGCCACACATACCAAATGAAAAAAGTGGGATTTCAACCTTTATAAGGCTCCACTTCCTATCTTGTAATCATCGTGAGTGACTGGTCAATGGTACACATTTCCTCACTCCAAACATACACCTTTTACCGATTTCCCTTAGGGTCGGTTAGTGTAGGGTCCACAACATAACACATAACTACATCACTAACACAATGTTGATTCAAAAAAATTAACCATAACGTATTACGCATGGTATATATAGGGTATGAAACAATCATTACTTTTACGAGGTTACGATACATCACATTACCACATTCTACACCCAAAGTGCAATCACTTTGTACATTAGGGATCATACACTCACCATATGCCTCTAAATCACGACATGAACCATCACATTTTACATGAATTTTATGTATGGGGAACACAATGTCTAACCTTACAACATATATTCAATTCCAATTACAACATGGTGACACACACAATTTATTATAACATGGTGATGACATCACGATAAAATGCAATTCACTTTACAAAAAAAAATTCATGCAATACCTCAATACACCTTCATATCACATAATGTCAAAATGCTCCAATACTTCGCAATCCACAATAACATCATTTTCACACACAATAAGGTGGTACATCACACATGAATTCCTCATTGAATCAATGAAAAGAGAGTGAATACTCTCATCACAAGCATATAACCATGATAACAAGTACACACTAAGTGAGATGCACCACATGTTCTTCAATAAGGTGATAATTATAACATTGTTCACATCATGCTTATATCATATTACTCTTCCAATATCCACCACCATCTTGCAACACCATCATAACTCCAATCTTCCCCGGAGGTTCGAGAGCATGAACCTCCGCTCGATACCAAATGTAATGCATATGTTTTACACACAAAAATAACAGTAAAAAATACCAAGATAATTGTTTTACTTACATTGCTCATTCACAATGCCACAGGGCTCCATGTAAAGAAACTTAAAGATGCATACAACACTTACAAGTCATCGAATCACATAGACATGTTGATGCCACACTTTTCCTAATGAATCAATAATAGCAATGACTCAACCATAAGAAAAGGAAAAATTTAAAGTGCCTTAGATCGTGACAATGGTGGTGAATATTATAGCAAGGCTTTCAATGATTATTAGTCATTGAATAAGATACATAGAGAAAAAATAGTTCCAAGAACACCATAGGAGAATGGTGTTAATGAAAGAATGAACAAAAAATCATGGAACATGCTTTAGAAGTATGAGGATACATTCTAGATTACCCATGCGAGTCTTTGTCAAGTAGTTAATACAACGATTTATTTGATTAACTATGGGCCTTCAAGTTCACTAGATTGAGGAATACCATAGGAAGATTGGACTAGAAAAGAGGTAGATCTTTCTTTTCTTAAAGTTTTTGGTTCGGAGCTTTTTGCATATTGATAAGGAGAATAGGAAACATTTAGATGAAAAATCCAAGAGATGCACTTTCATGTGTTATGGATCTCAGTGATTTTAGATTTTGTTTTTTAGGATTTGAAAAATTCTAAAATTATTAGGAGTCGTGACATTGAATGGAATGAAAAGATAATGCACAGGGATCAAATTTTGGTACCCAAGGATGAACCGTTTAAGAAGTTTGTGAATGAAAATGAACTCTTAGATTTAAAAATAATAATGACATGGTTACATAGTAACCGATGTCAGATTACCCTTGACCGACACGGTCGTGAGAACCGATATAAGTTACAAAATATCTAAACCGACATCGGTTAGCGTAACCAACATTAGTTAAAGGTGACCAAAGTGTCGTTCATTGACAAATTTGGATACGAATGTCCGGGAGGTCCAGAATGAGCCTCTCGGTACCCCAAACTCCTTTGAGAAGGTCATAAAGAGTAAGTAAACGTCCATAAAGATTTATACCTTCTCTATTTTATTTATAATTGACTTATATTGGTGAACCGAGAGTTTTGAAGAAGCAATGCAATATGAGACCCACATCCAAAGGGGAGCATGACATGGATGAGGAGGTTAAATCCTTGGAATAGAACCCGAGACTTGGGATTTGATTAAGATACCAGCGAGGTAAGAGGACATTACAGAATAAATGGTTTTACAAGATCAAAGAAGAAGATGGTGGATAGAAAAGGTACAAGGCAAGGCTTGTAGTAAAGGGATTTACAAAGAAAGTAAGTATTGACTTTGGTGAAATATTTTCTCTGACACATGCAAAGATGACTTCTATTCGTATTGTATTGATTTTAGTTGCGAGTACATGATTTGTATTTAGAGAAATTAGATGTCAAGATGAATTTTCTTCATGGTGATTTGAATGAAGAGATATCTATGCAAATGATCGCTTGGGTATGAAGTCAAGGGTAAGGATAAATTAGTGTGCGGAGTTGAAAAAGAGCCTATATGGGCTCAAGTAAGCTCCAAGGAAATGGTACATGAGGTTTGATAGTTTTATGCATGAGCATGGTTACTTGAGATGTGAATCTAACCGTTGTGTTTATTTCAAGAAGCTTAGAAATGGGAGCTATATTATTTTCTTACGTATGTGGATGATATGGTTATTACAAGATCTACTATGTCGGACATTGGTGAGCTTAAGGGAAAGCTAGCTCACAAATTTTCTATGAAGGATTTAGGAGCTAAAAAAATCCTTGTAGGAAAATACATAGAGACAAGAAAGAAAAATAAATTATATTTCTCTCGGAAGGATTATATCTACGAGGGTAATAGAAAGGTTCAAGATGCAAAATGCAAAACTTGTTAGTACACCTATAATAGACATTTCAAATTGAGCAAAGATTAGTGTTCATCATCACATGAGAAGGTCAAATACATGACATGATTTCCATATGATTTAGTAGTTGGGAGTCTCGTGTATGCTATGATTTGTATTAGACCGGACATTACACAAGCAAAGTGGGAGTTGTGAGTAGATATATGGCCAATCCAATTAAAGAACATTGGAAATAAATTCAATGGATACTCGGGTATTTGAAAGGGGCATCTAGCATACGGTTATGCTATAGAGGTTTAGATATTTGATTATGTGGCTATGTTGATTTGGATATGGCTACGGATATAGATGGTTGAAGGAGTACTAATAGATATATTTTCACAATAGGTGCGATGATATTTAGTTGGATTTTGAGATTGCGAAGGTTGTGGCATTTTCTTCTGCGAGAGGTAGAGTATGTTGCAATTAAAAGGATAGAAAGAAGATGATATGGATGAGAAGGTACATGAAAGAGTTGGGAAAGGAGAAAGATGATTGCAAACTATTCGGTGATATCAGAGTGTAATTAATTTGGTAAAGAAATCAGCGTTTCATTTAATAAAAAACACATTCAAATGAGGTATCACTTCATCACGATGTATTGGAGGATGGGCAATTGAATCTGGAAAACATTCATATGAGTGAAAACCCTACGGATATGCTAATGAAGCCATTAACAAAGGAGAAGTTGGAGCTACACTCCACTTCTGCATTGGTCTTCAACTTTGAGACTTGAAGAGGAAGAGACAAAGATAAGAAAGGATCCAACAATGATGTTTTATAGGTATAGTGCAATAATTAATCTCCAAGTGGGATATTGTTGAGTTGTGGATCTCAATTACTCTGGATTAGCATGCAATATGAAACTTTCTCGAAAACACCCTAACCGACATTAGTTATGGAGGGACCGACATCGGTCACCTATGACCATCCTCGGTTAGGGTTAAACGGCGTCATTTACTCAGTGTGTGGGTGTTTTAATTAACTCATGGGAATTAGATCTATTTTTAGTGTTAAAGAATATCTATTGATTTTAATTACGTGGCTAAGTGCCATAAGTTTGTATGTGTCTATATAAGCATGAAAACTAGGGTTTAGAAATTAGAAGTAAGAATTAGGAACTTGCAAAAGTTGATGATTATTGCATGAGAATAATTGTGAGAGAGAGAATTCTTGGTAAAGAAGCAAAAGCTTGAGAGTAAGACAATCACTGAAATCCGAGAGGTACGGAATATCAGAATCTTCATTGTATATATTTTGAAAGATTTGGATAATAGATTGACTTGTTTCTTGGTCAACGTAGCTCACACTGGGTGAACCACGTTAAATATGGTGTTGATTTATATCTCTTGTTATGTATATTTCTTCTAGTAGAATATCCACTTTTATTTGCATGTATGCTTAGATATGATGTGTTATATGTACAACTCGGCATGCTAACTTGACATTGATCTATCATGGTTAATCCTATTTTTGCAAGATTATTTGGGAGTGTATTAGAATGTAAAATTAGTAGTTAGGTAAAAGAAAAAGGAAAGAGAGAAAATGAAAACTAGGTTTTAGACCCAAACACTCCATTATTGATCGGTATGTCACATTATACACCTAATTAAAAATTACGGGATACATAAGGGATTCATATTTTTTCTTTGTAGACTTCAAAAGGTATTCAATGTAGTTCGTAGGAGTACATTGTGGAGAAAATTGGAGGAATTTATGGTCACAATGCATTATAGAGTAGTGGCCAGTAGATTATATGGCCACATCAAGGCTAAAATCAAAATGTAGGAATGTTTGTACTTGTGTTTTGGATGTTTTAAATGCATGAAACAAGGATTCCATTTTCCACATTTCTATTTGGGGTATACGTTAATAAGGAAAAATATTGGATAAACATATTTGGGAGAGAGGGGCTACATTTGGCCAAGTATGTGGTGAAGTTTATGTTGTACACTGACAACCTAATTCTAATGGCAAAAACAATATAAGATTTGAGAGACCATATTGATGCTCTAGAGCTCTTTTAAAAAGAAGTAGGGATGGATGTGAATGTTGGAAAAAAAAATTGTAAGTTTTTAACAAAACCAAAGGTTCAAACCCCCAATTTTAGTTTGCAAGAGGGCCTCTCAAGGTGGTTTAAGAATTCAAGTATCTTGGCCTTGGCTTTCAAAAAGAAGCACAATTCAAATATGTGTAGGAAGAAAAATATATAAGGTGGTTGGAGAGATATTTACGAACTCCAAAACAGTGTAGGAATGTTGAGTTATCAAATTGAAAGACCTCTAGGGTCTTTTTGGGTTACATGTCACTCCCTTCGTATTATACGATTTTGAGGTGTGGACTAGTGTAACAAATGAGTTTGAAATGGAAGCAAGAAAAGATCTAAAAGGACCTAATCACAAGCAATTGTTGAATTAAGGATTCAATTCCCTATGAAATTATCCTTATTAAGACGTGTGATTTTATTTTAGAGGAAATTGCTATGACCAATTTATTATGTTACTTGAAATAATAAAAGCACAAAGATAAATATATAGCCTAATGGTGTAAGAGATGAAAATTTAAATAGAAGGAAGAACACATGGATGAAGTGGAATAATAAGTTGATGAGTATATGGAATATCACCTTAAATAAATGCCCAAATTATAACAAAGACATAAAATATGTAAATGAAAAGTTTAGAACAACGATGTGGAGGAAAAAGAAAGAAGAAAAGGAAATACTATATTATAGTTTTCAATTAACTATGAGCATAGTGAAAAAGTGAACATAACAGCTAAAATGTAATTGAGAGAAAATACCCATTGTTTAATTGATTGTTGATTCATAAACAATTTTGACCCCAAGTTACTTATTTTAAAATTTACCCAGATACTTTCAAATTCTGATTTTAAATTGATCAAGAAATTATGATGGGTTCAATTTTAGGTGTTTTTCAATCCATCCTTCTCCAATTTCTCTTATTCGATCAATTTATTTCTAAAAACAACTTTCTGATAAAGAGGGACAAAATTCTTAAATGATATTATTTTTCCTCCCCAAATCTGATCACAATATGAGGTGCCCACATTTTTAGCTTCAGTTATTTTTTTGAAATATCATATTTGATTATTGGACATGGAATAAATGATATTGTATTTTCATTTGAGGACATGTATTATGATTTGGGCGCGTAGCCTAATGATAATCTGATCACAATATGATTTTGTAGTGCCCACATTTTTTAGATCTTATTTTTGAATATATCTCATGATTATCGACATGGATTATGACACCTCTCTTGAATTTTATAAAATCATTTGAGGACATGTATTATGATTTGGGCGCAGTAGCAATTTAGTTTTGACTAATATGATAGTTCATTTCAATAGATATTGTGAACACTCAGCATGTTTTTATGTTGTTGATCTTATTGGCTATATGTGTAATGCAACCCTTGTGTCTTCAATCCTCTGATTATTGTAGCAAATAAATACTAGCTGCTCTCCTCTATGTGCTTGAATTCTGGTTTTGCCATGGGGATGCTCTTGAAATAAAGAAATTTCTTGCTTTTACAAATTCAAATAGTTTTCTTCTTAACAAGTATTATTACTTCAAGAGCATTCTTGTATGCAACTAGGTCTGATTTTTCAGATTGATATCTGTTTAGATCTGAATTGCAGCGTATGTGGTTAATTGTAAGTGCATTGTTAATGTAAACCTACTTTCCTTATCTACTTTTTGAAAACCATTATGAGGCACCTAGGTTTGCAAAGTAATAAAGAAAAGGATTGGGTTTTGGGTCTATGGCACGCAGTGAAATGCAGAGCTTCCTTGATATACATTTCATATGCACATAAACACCTAAAAGTGGCCTTGAGGCATTAGTCATGAAATTGCATGATTCAAGTCTGTGTACTTGTAATGCCTCGTAGGGCATCGAATCCTATTTTTGCCACCTTGGCCTCCTCCCAACCACCCGGGCCTGCAGATAATTGACCACCGCGTTTTCTTTTCTGTCCTTGCGTGAGGGAGACGGAGTGGGTGGAGCCCCGTTTTTCTTCGCCAAGATCTCGTGCTGATTCTCCTTCAATGCGTGCAGGTGGGTGCGGGTCTCCAAAATCGTAGCTTTGTCTGCATGCGGCTTCAAAGGAGTGCAGAACTGATCTTCACCTGAAAGTGCCGTGAGGAAGTGGTTCACTATTTGCAGCAGCTACAGGGTAGAGAAGTAAACTTATCTCAGGAAATCAGTGGCCTCCAGAGTGAGTAAGTGCGAAAACTCTTTGCAGGCGAGCCAAGGGAACCGTGGTGTTGATCCCATTGTTGATGCAGTTGCACACGACCACGGTCGTGATCGGTGTTGCAAGATCTTGCACTGTAGTAGAAAGCCTTTTGAGCGCTCCAACAAGCAGGTGGTCCAACTTCGTGGTTATCTGTTCAGCTTCGACTGCATCCTCTGGTTCGGGATTCTCCTTCAAGATATGTTTCTCAAAATCGATTAAGTGACAGTGTGAGTGTTACCAGGAGACCCGATGAAATTTATTACAGAGATTCTCTTTTGAGACGTTACTTGTTTTACGATGTAACTCATGGGAGAGAATCTCATAGACATGGATCTGTGTACTCTCCTGGCTGTGGCTCTGGATCCACCTTTGGCTACGGCTCATCTTCAAAAAAAACTCTATTTCTGTGGATTTTTCTACCAAGGCTGAACCAGATCTCTGCAATATATTAGCATACAGTATTTCCAAGGGTACGGTGCGTCTGAAGGCTCATCTTCATATAGTAGTGAAGAGGGAAGGTCGTGAAAGAAGAAGAAACGACGGAGCAGGCGTGAGGAGCCTAAAAAGAATTCAAAGAAAAAGGTTGGCAGGTCCAAAAGGTCCAAAGCAAGGAGCAACAGAGATAGTTCAGAGAGTGCATCAGGATCAGAAGATGGTACTGGTTCTTTTGATAAGGAAGGGAGTGACGGGCAGAAATCTAAACTGGCCGTATTAAAAATCTCCGATAGCAGGAAACTTGTGCAACAGTCACCTTTTGAGAGTAATGACTTGTCCGAACATAGTAATTCTGAGTCTGAACCTGTTGGCACTGAGGAGGGAAAAGAGGATAATAGCCAACCTGTTGAAATTGACAGTGAGGCTCTTATGTTTAAAGAAATGATTGAATCTCAGAAGAAATCAGCAACTGGAGGTCTTGAGAATGAGCCATTTGTGGGCCCAGCACCAGCTCCAAGAGCTGAGGGGCATATCAGCTATGGAGGTGCCCTTCGGCCTGGAGAAGGAGATGCAATTGCGCAGTGTGTGCAGCAAGGGAAACGTATTCCTCGAAGAGGAGAGGTGGGGCTGTCAGCTGATGAGATTCAGAAGTTTGAGTCTCTGGGTTATGTCATGAGTGGAAGCAGGCACCAACGTATGAATGCTATCCGTATCAGGAAGGAAAACCAAGTGTACAGTGCTGAGGGCAAACGAGCATTGGCAATGTTCAATTATGAGGAGAAGTCAAAACGTGAACATAAGGTTATGTCAGATCTACAGCGCTTGGTACAGAGGCATATTGGGCAAGATGTTGGCCCAACACATGATCCTTTTGCAGCTAAGGATTCAGAGGTGGCAGATGGTTAGGTTTTTGCAGAGGATGTCTTAAACTTTAATGGTGTTTTGTACAATTTCTAGACATTTTCATAAATTGGATGGAATGAGAGCCCAGGTAGTGAGATGAATGGAGGTGCGTATGACTTTAGTACCAAGCTGCTTATAAAGCCGTATTGGAAGATGGTAATGTTGTTGCAGTGAAGAGATTAAAGGAGGTGCAAGGGTCAGGTAAAAGGGATTGTGAGCAGCATATGGAACTTGTTGGAAGGTTGCAGCATTTGAATCTAGTCAGCTTGAAGGCATACTAGTATGCAAGAGATGAGAAGTTGCTTGTTTATGACTATATGGAAAATGGAAGCCTCTATTTCCTTCTTCATGGCAATCGCGGTCCGGGACGAACCCCACTTGACTGGACAACTCGACTGACATGTTGGCTGGTGGATTGACCTACGGGCTAATTTGGAGCGGTGTTCGGAGGATTTTGTATCTACTTCTGAGAAACCCAGGGATGCATGGCAACAATCTTTGGGAAGAGGAGATAGGGTGTTGCCAGAGGATCAGCGAGGGAATGATAATCGGGTGTCAATGCGACCCGACCGAACTATGGGCAGAGATGCACATTTCGGACTATACAATTGATTTTATGAAGTCAAGAGCATGGCCGTTAACAGAGTTTGGACCTTCAGCAGGCTGAGGAAGAGAAGTTGCGCAGGTTGTGTTGCTGTTGCCCAAGCCCTGGTCGACGTGCTTGTTGGGTTGGAAGAATTCTAATCAGGCATGTTAACTATACTCTTTGTAGTAGTTTTCTACCTTCTTTCAGTATCTTGAAACGAATTTTCTTTCCTCTTGAATGGCACCTAGACTAAATGTTTTCGTGGATGTTTATATCGCTGCATGATTGTGTTGGTTGTTCCTTTAAATCTCGTTCCTAGTTCGTTGGTATTGCTTGGAATGTTCTTTCCCCTCTTATAGCTTACTCTGTTTATTTTATGTCTAAATGGGCTACTGCAATATTGAGTGATGCAGTTTAGTTCGTAGGGAAGGAAACATTATCGAGTCTTGTTTGCTTATATGACCCTCTTTAAAAAGAATTTTGTGATGGTAATTATAATAGAAGGCTTACTATATGGAAGGTTAAGCCTTCATACCTCTATTTGGTTGAGTAAATACGTATTTCCTATTTAGGGCTCTCCTGTTTAGCTAAAGGTACATTAATAGTGACGTTGGGTTCTAAAACTTGTTTAAGCCTGTGGGCATTCCTTACTTTTTGTTTTATTAGAATATGACATTAGGGTTTTACCTTAGAACTGTACATGGTTGACTTTTGTACCCAGTTCTAGGGGATGAATAACCTGACATCTATTGTGGCCTCTACGTGTTGAGAAAATTACTTACCTACTATCTGGTTCAAACTCTTGTTTGATTAAAGTAAGGGGAAGACATTGTAAGTTTAATTGGATGAAATCTCTACAATTTTATTAAGGGTCGCAAGCAAGCTATTAATAGCTGGACTGAAACAAAAGTTGTAGGTGAATCCATGGGATTGGACTCGTGAACTCGTTTCCTGTCAGATGACAGCTGATTTCAGTGATAATATAATAGGTGGCGGTTATATTTATCTGTTTGATATTTGCTAGACTTTTCCTTGATAAGCCCACATGGTTCGGGTAAAATTTTCCATCTTCTATACCATTGGCAAGGAGCTCATAGAACTTCTAGGCCTGACTACACTGCGTAACCTTCCTGATGGATATGTGTGTTGGTTCTTATTTTTGTGCTTGCACTCGTGGTAGGGTCCTTTGAGTCTGGGGCATCGTTGGTGTTTTACCCTCTGCGTATCGAATCCCTTTGTTTTCGAACTCGAATATCTTATACTTCAGATTTGGTTACTAAAAGGTCCCATTTTGTGGCCTTGTTAAGGAAATCAATTTTTTATTTTAATACTTATTGACATTGTCGGAAATATATAAAAATTATTAACGACCTTTGGGTTTAGCCTTCCCTCATATTATGTAGAGAAGTTGACGATTAGGATAGGGTTTGTTGGTAGAATAATGGCCCTTTCTGTGTCTCTTTTGTACGCTTTTGGAAAAGTGGATTTGTTTTGGTTAACTAGTACTACGTTTAAGAAATCCTAAAAGGAGGTAGTGGTAAACTCCTTGGTTAAAACCGAAACTATGGTTGTGTTCTTTTAAGGGTGTCGAACCCATATTACTATGAAGCCCCCCTGGGAGAATTGGATAACGTCGTTTTGCTTCGCGCCTACGATCATAATTAGTACGTTTTGTCTTATCTTAGACCCCTTTAGTTGGATGGAGTAAGTTTTGGATTCCAATCACGTAATCCATAGGATTACATGAAGGAGATATCAACACTCTTGACCTTCTTGTTCCTAACCCATAAGGTCTTGCCTTGTTTTATGTGATTTTGTTCTTACTGGTATTTTGACTTTCTCCTTGCTGGATGGTTAGATTTCTTTCTCATGCAAATAATTTTGGAGTTGTGGGTTGTGTTTTAATCCATTTTTGAATTAGAATTTTCCTTTCTTGATATTGTTAAATGTTAGCTTACTGTTGCAATGAGTAGCCTTAACATGCTCAGTTCTCGCGAACTGATTCCAGCTAGTATTTGTGCAGATGGATTATGCGAGTAGATTAAAGGAAAGAGTTGTAAAGGTTTCATCAGTGCAATTTATGAAGTTCCTTGTAAAAATGTCCAATGTGTTGTAAATTGTGTAACATTGCTTGTAAAGAGAGTTGATATGACCTCTTGCCTTGTATTGTTTGGTAATGGTGAAATAAAGTGTCTTGTTCTTGTGTAGTTAAACTTGAAATTATCCTTGTGAGAAATGGCATTCAATCTTTACATTGATATGAGTATCAGAAACTTTTTTCTTGAGAATAAATTGTTAAGTTAAATCTTTCTAAGACTTAGTGACAATATTTTATAAGTAAAGTAAAATGGGTCGGTTAACCCTTAAGAAGCTAAACAAATAATAATTTTATATTCAACAAATAAATGTAGAGGTGATCTACTTGAAATCAAATAATTCCATGAGTGATCAAAATGAAACCATCCTTTGAGAAGTAAATTCTTTTTTTTTATATAAATTGATATCCCTAGCTAAACTAGTGAACACTACCCCTTTTGGATGAACTCTTAAACAAGCTTAAGGGAAAACAATGGTTATTTTCTGGAAGATAATAAGATTTAGCAAGTAGGAGAAGACTTTAAGTGAACTACTCTACAGTGTATAAGAAATTAACTCAGTTGGTGAGATGAATTTGTGCGAATCATATATTGAATCCTTCTGAAAACTTAAGTCATGAGCTAAAGGGTGTCTTACCAAAATAAATAACCTCCAATCAGTTCTTACTGTGGCTTGCCCTAGCTGTAAGTGTGTCATGTGGTTGGACTTCCATGTTGTCTTGTCAAAAGAAGAGTAAATTGTCCTTGATAGGTGTGATCGTTTCCGTGCTGCCTTTACGGCCATCCTTGTATTAAAATTGTTCACAGTGTTAGTTGCATCCTTGGTGACGACATGATGCATCATGTTATGTGTCAAGCAAGTCAAAAAAATAAATCCTGTCTTTTACTGTGTTGTTTGTGCGTGAATTTTTTTCGGTCATTACAATATGATGGACATATGGTTGTGTCGTAGATTTTGATATCGTGAATTATTTGGTTACTTGATGTTATCATATTATAGCATGATGAATGTCATATATGTTACTACAATGGCTAACACATGGTGAATTTTGTGAATTTGTGTATGTTTCTCATTTACTATTCTTTATTGATGATGTGTTAGCATAGTTAGCATGTTTACACTTCGATTGGTTTACCTGAGTAGTTGATTTATATTTTTATTGGAAAGATGTGTTTAATGTTTTGCATGAATGAGTGTGTAGATTATAGGGCACATAAGAACATGGGTTTTAGGCGGCTACAAGAATGTGCACAAGTGGCCTATGGGGTTGATTCTTAGCCATGTTAGTTGTATGAAGCCTTATTGATTGCATCTAATTAATTGTTTGGGCACCATGAGTGACCCTTAGATTTGTAATGTTGTATATTGTGTAAAATTAATAGTGTTTAGGTTGTTTAATTTTGTAAGAAAACTAGGTCGGGGACCTAATGGTCCCCACTTGCATTAGGAATGTATTTTTTTGCATTTGTTTAATTAATGAGGATTGAGGTCACATAAGCACCTTGAATGGGCCCCACATCCTCAACCTACGTGTCCTAAAGTGCCAAACCTGAAATTGAGTTATTTTTACATTTTTAGAGAGTCCTTTTGGTTTTGGGAGTTCTTTTAGCATAAAAATAAGCCCTTGGACTCTACCTATAGGGTAGGGGGCTTAATTGCAAGGAAAAGGAGTTTCCTTCACATTTGACCTCTCTCTTGTCACCATTAATGTCATAATGGTTTGGGGTTGTGTGTTTTATATAATTGCTTGAGTTTGTCTTACTTTCTTTTGGGTAATTTTAGGGAGTAATGTTTAAATGAGGATTTATCTTTTCTTCCATTTATTTTTGGAATCTTGGTTTGGAGGGAAGAGAGGGGTGACATATGTCACCCATCATTTGTGAGGAAGATTATTTTTTTTTTTCTTCAAATACTCCCTCATGTGGTAGAAGAGGAATTTTTGCTTGTCATTTATGCTTGGGATGCATTTGGAGTTGGAGCTTTTGATTGGACAATAATTTGGAGAAACTTAGAGTTGGAGAGCTTTTCGAGGTAGGATTTTTTAATCTTTGTTGTGTTATTTTTGCACATAAATGGTAGATTGCACATTGTTAAATGTATGTTCTTGTTTTACATATGTTTCATGCTTGCTTGTTATTGTTTTTGGATTGTTTCTCCATCCATCATATGGCTTGATGTATTTGGGAATTGTTTTATGGGAATAGGGAGGGATTTTCCTCTCAAACCTCATGTCTTGATGGGCAAGCCATGTTGGTTCTCTTTTATCCCCTCATATGGTTTGAGGTGGGGAAGGTGGTTCATATGGTTTGAACCCCCTTCCCTATCCTTGGAGAGGAAACCCAATGGGTTTGAAAATCCTCCCAAGGAGGAATTTAGGCAAATGGGAGGAGTAATAAGGAGGGATGATTGTTTTAGAGGGATAAAAAGGTTTTGAAGATTTTGTAAGTGTCCATCCTATAGCTAGACCACACTCTATGGCACTTTTTGATGTCTCGTCCCACTCTTCCCCCTTATTGAGGATGAGTATGGTTTTCTCCTCTTTTATTTTGGTGGTTATTTTTTATGTTTTGTGGTTTATGGGTTAGTCTTGTATGTGATATGCTTATGGTTACCTCTCCTCCTTTTCTTGTACACATTTGTGGTAAGCTAGATCTCTCTCCCATGGGCTTGGGAGATGCTTGATGTCTTCCAACCTTTGGAAATATATGTAATGATGCTTATAGGTTGGGTGGTAAATTGGGAATTTCTACTTATGTAATTGTGAAAGAAAATAATTTATACCCCACAAGAGTTGAAGAAGTGAACTTATTGGTTTCACAGACTTTGTACTTTCTCTCTTAGAGAGTATTATACATAGCATGAAAAAAGCAAGGAGCTTGGTTTGTTTGGGTTTTGTAATACAAAAAAATCCTTCCTCATGCATTAACAAAATGAATGCACATCTAAGATTATTCCAAAGCTTTGAGCAGCTTTGTATGGAGCATGGTACATTAGGTGAAAGAGTTGCCAACCTTGAGTGGTGTACTATTATACATGTAATTGTGTTGTTGATTCTAAAGCATAATAAGTTGCCGTCTTGTTATAAGGTCGGGAATTCTTTTATCCATTTATTTTCAAGCCATCATCTGCTTTAAAATTAAAAAAACTCGAATTCACAACATTTTGTTTTATATCCAAGTTATTTAGTAAACAATAATGTTTGGGGCATTCATAAGTTTTAATTAACTATTACTCTTCCATGGTCCTTCCCATATCCGATTATTACATAACTAAGAAGCTTAATTATTTCTTCTTGTTTTGAAGTGGGAAAATAATATTAGATGGTATGTGATATAAATGCCGTGAATATGAAGATACTTAAAAAGTGATGTAGATTAAAAATTCATAGCTCCTTTCTCGGGTTGATTGCAGTTTATATGTGTGTATAGTGTGATAGGCTAATTATCTCAAGTGCAATTTGTTATAATGATATAATGCCTTAAGCTAATTATACGCATTTTGATAGGATATATGCTTTAAAAAATAAAGAGTATTGGCATCCAAATATGAAGTTCACAATTACTCAACATGTATAATTGTATTTACATCAAAAAAATTAATAATTTTAAGCCATCGCATCTTGTTCATATCACCTAAACAAAATTTCCATGTTGCTTGAGTTGAACGGGCTAGAACTTGCACTTAAAAGCGATTCATGTAGATTGCACTTGTAGTAAATAGTGTAATTTTTATGTTCATAGTTAAATATATAAAGATTTTGAGAGTTGTCAAATTGATTCCAAGATATATTATCAAAGTATATCCGGTTTGGGTAGAAGGCAATAAAAATATGTATTAAACAAAAAAATTACTATTATGTAGTGAGTGGGTCACCTCTAGAGTAGCTTTGTCCATATTGACTTAAATGTCATAACATATTATCACATGCCACAACAACCAACAAAAGTGAGATTGATATTTTGATTGTATGAGGATTTTTAGAGTCGTAGAAGCAATTTCAAGATGCGCTTAGTCCGCATCAAAACCATGATGCTCAAAGATGGAGGAATGGACATTATATCTTATTCAACACTTTCTCATGTGTGCCAACTTTATGTCTCTGCAAGAAACATGGAACAATTATAATATTTTATGGGCAATTTATTTGACAATTCATAAAATACATTCATTTACTGAGAAAGAAAAAGGATAAAATTTTCAAATTTCCGTTGTCGGTGTGTAGATGACACATGCCATAATATCGTAGGCTTGAATGTACAAATAGTTATTATGCCAAAAGGTGTGCTATAAGTTAACTTGATTCTCCTGAATCTGACATGCTCTAGGTCATCGCGTGGCTGGAAATGTACGACATGCGACGTTGACGTACGACGGGTTCTACGCCATCCACATGGTGTGATTGACAAACAATGTGTAAGGTAAGCATTGGCGGGCCCAACTGATGCCCAACGACTCTCCTGTAACAGTACGCCACACACACAACATTTCGTTTCATCTTCAGAAATGACTTCCTCAACTTTCCTGCTACGTGTCCACTGCATGAGAG
This sequence comes from Taxus wallichiana var. yunnanensis, assembly GCA_018340775.1. Classification (NCBI taxonomy): domain Eukaryota; kingdom Viridiplantae; phylum Streptophyta; class Pinopsida; order Cupressales; family Taxaceae; genus Taxus; species Taxus wallichiana. Next base: position 209,437,847 of record CM031235.1, on the reverse strand, counting down.
GAATCCGACCGACAATATTTGAGCTAAAAACAATGAAAAACCCTACCCGTTCAGGAGTATGAAAACTTCAACCAAACAATGTAAAATGGGAAAAATATTTTGGCCAAGAATTTCCACAAAATGAATATGTTCTCGGCTCGCCTTTGTTTTTATATTCTGTTTACATCACGGAAGCAAAGAAAATATATCTGATTTCCTGCTGTCTATTAATCCAAAGGGTGGACCCCACCACAGACTGTAATCATACTAAAGCCTTGGTCGTACATTTGAACATTTAATACTTAACGGGAAGGAATGGGTAAACTAATGGTGACATGTGACACAAAGGACACCACAAATATAGACACAATACAACGAACAGATAAGGTGAATATTTAAATTGAATGGCATGTTATTAGTTAAATTGAGTCTCCCAAATCTGACATGCTCTTGGTCTTCACGCCTTTGGAAATCCACATGGTGTGATTAGCAGGAAATGTGTCGGTGGCGTGGGTGACATGTAGTAAAAATCAGAGTTCGTAGTTTTTTCGACTCCGCAATACCCATAAGTAAACTGTAATGGGAGGCGTAGGGTAAAAGGGTAAAATGTAGGAAATGTGTAGGTGAGGGTGACCGATGCTGGTCAAGGGTATTCAACGTCCGTATAGGTAAACCGGACGATGGTAAGGTAAGGTATGCAACTGATGTCGATCAAGGTAACCGACGTTGGTTAGGTCGAGTTTGTTATAAAAATAAAAATCTGCGTGTTTTGTTATTCATTTGTCTTTTAGCTAATTGAGAAAATGACAAAAGAGAGAGAAAATTTCTCGTATGGAATAGAGCATTGAGTCAAGGCAGTGTGAATGACAGTGATCGGTTGGTGAGAAGTGGGTCCACAGGATCAATGTGAGGGATTTGATTGGTTAGAGGTCACGGGTAGCAATTTTGTGATGGAGGACGCCAAGAGGGATTCGGTGGGCCACCGGTGTAGTGGTCGACATGCCACCACGATGATGGCGGCATGATGAGGTAAGCACCTACTCTACGTGTATTTGAGTAGATAGAGTAGGGGATTAGGAAATTTTTTATTGTAGTGGTGGTTTGTTTTGTTTTTTTTTTGTTTTTGTGGGTGGGGATGTATTAAATTTGGGAATGGGGGTAATAAATGGGATAGGGGTGGTGGGTGGTGGTCCAAGGGTTGTTTAGGTCATCAGAGGTGGGTAAAAGTGGCAAGGGGAAGATTTTTAAGAGGGGGATTTTGGAAAATCACAGTGTTTTACCGCAATGTGATCGCGTTGTCAAGTTTAGTCGGCATCGTGAGGGTGAACCGCAGATCGGCCACCAAATAGGTGACTCGACGCCAATTAAGGGGTGACCGAGGTCGGTAAGGGTGAACCTGTATCGGTCACCAAACAGGAACTCGATGTCATCTAAATGTCGACTGGTCTGTAAAGATGAATCGGACTCGGCCGCATTATCGGGAACAAGGGTCCAAAAGTGATGTGGGCTAGGTGGTTGAGATAGTTAGGTACAAATAGGGTGTGGGAAAAAAATAATTAGTAAATATGGATATGATAAATGTAGATTAATGTTTTGTTTTTATCGATGCAGGGAGATATTAGCTACGTATGTGGGATAGGCTTTTGCCTCTACCGGGTGATAGTATGTAGCACAAAGTGACCTGAGGAGTCAGCAACATGTGGAGGTAGTTGGTTTCAGTGGGGTTCATTGCTATGTATTTGGGTCCTAGGCATTATAAAAGGGATCATGCAAGGGAGGAGCTTCTGGTGTTGGCCTTGCTATTTACAAAGCTTTCAGGTGGGATTATGCAACAATTTTGATTTGCTTCCCGCCTTCGATGATGTCACCCAGACAACGCCGATATAATATCCATTAATCGGGCATTCAAGGCCATGAATTTTTGAAGATGCAAAGAAACATTGTGTCTTTCCATGCATTCAATAAGGGAACCCTTGTTTCGTGGTCGATGGGAATGATGGGTTACGCAACACCATCGGCAATGTGACTCCTTGGATTTTCACGGCTGGGGCCTTGTCCATCGACAAAAGCTTTAATGCTAACATATTGTTGGGAAACAACATGACGTTGAAGGTAAATAAAAGTAGCTTCCTCACCAAGTATATTTAAGTATATATGAATGAAATCCAATCGATCCCCCGATAAATGTGTAATATTCGATTTTGACTCCACACACAAAATGGTAGTGGGGAGCACTGGGTTCCCTTGAGTTTCTCACACAAATGCAAGGTAATATAAAATAATTTAAATATTACCAATGCTTCATATTAATTATCAAGATTATGGTTATCCCATCCTTATTCCTTCCCTTATCTTCCTATAATTATTTGAATCTATCATGCCTATCGCAATGCAAGTCAACGAGAAATCCAATCTAATACAAATACCTAACTCTTATCACTTTTTTTTGACCTAATCAATACAATGTAATAAATGTCAGAATGCTCGTCCATTGTTCACTCCAGCAGTGGCCTTTCCCCACAAAGACGGGCTCCAAAATGATAAAATAAAATTTTTGGCCTTGGTTAGCTGGCAGTTAGGTGGCGAATCATGTTTCCTGTTTGGCGTGTTCAGTTTTTCTTCCTGGTTGGTGGCCGCACCTGCCCTAGTCTTTAATTCTTTTGACTTACCTTCTCCTGTCACGTGGTCTGCCCCTTCTGCCCAAAACCACGAATGCTTGTTTTGCACTCCATCGATGTCACAAGTGAATGATGAATTACTACAAGCACGCTGCTCGACAAAGGATTCTCAAAATGGTGTCAGTGACAGCAAGATTCAGCTGGAGTCGTAGGGCTTTGTGCTCTTCCTTGGTTGTTTCTCTCCTTGCCATGGCTGCGCAGGCTGTTTTTGAAATGATTTTCCCCGCTTTTTCGCAGTTGCACACGACCCGACTGTGATCAGGCCAGTGCAAAATATTGCAGCTGTAGTTGAAGAACGAGATAAAGTTTTAGTTGAGCTGTCGTTCCTTTTCATTTTGGGAAGTCGATCTGTCCAGGTGGCGGATCTAACATGGAAGAAGCTCGATCAAATTGGAGGCGCACCGCCTCCCGTTTAGGCCGCAGGAGGCTCGGATCATTTTTTTATTAACTCCTGTGCATGCGTTTGCTTCTTCACTCATCTCACTATCGCTTGGATTTCTTGCAACCAAATCTATCGGCTTTTCTTACGGAGATTTCAGATCTCGCCACATTTCCTTCACAAATTCGCCACAGGCGTAAAGTAGGATACCCATTTTGTGAGGATGGGTAAGGGATCGATGAAGTGCGAGTCCTGCAGCTGACAATGTTCTAAAGAAGGTTTTACCGAGCTACACCTATGTGGCCATCCTGGATCTTCCCGAGATTCACCGTGATTGTGTTCAACAAGTATATTTTGGATAAAAAGATGTACAACCTGTCCCTTTCCTATTACTCTAACTATGATCCACATGGCATTTTGTTCTCCCCCCGGCCGCATTGCATGGTCGTGGTCTTGAAACTTGTGGAGCCAATCGGGATGACTAAGGAGGTCTGCTTTTCCTCCATTGTGCCCATTGGAGCCTTGTATTCAATGAGCCTCTCGGTACTCAAATTCTACCTACATTTATCTCTGTCTCGTGTCATTTATCAAGATGCTTAAAGCCCTCATGCCCGTGGTCATGTATTCCATTGAGTTGGGTTGAAAAGGAGAACTTTAAGTCTAATACTATGGCAAACATGATTGGGATTTCAGCTGAGGTGGCCATTGTAGCATATGGAGAGGCCAAGTTTAATACATGGGGTGTGATGCTTCAGCTTGGGTGCGAAATGGTTTTGAGGCCATAAGGTTGGTTTTGATCCAGATCCCGCTTACTTCAAAGGGAATCACCTTGAATCCCATCACCTCATTGTACTATGTTACACCTTGTTGTCTTGTGTTCTTGACTGTACCCTGGTTGTTTGTTGAATTCCCTTTGCTCAAGGATAACTCTACATTCCACTTGGACTACGTCGTGTTTGGCACAAATTATGTCTGTGCCTTTGCCCTTAACCTTGCAGTTTTTCTCCTGATCGGAAAGACTTCAGCTTTGACAATGAATGTTGATAACAGTGCTTTGAAGCAAAGAATTGCTGCTCTTGCACAAGACAAGAATTTTTTTAAGAATGCACACTGTGAAGCATTGAAAAAGGAGGTGTCAAGGCTAAGACAGCTATATCACGAGCAGCAGCAACATTTGCAAAAAGAAATGCATGCATCCTCAACAGGGGCATATGACTTACAATGCCAGCAGCTTGGTAAGCTAGAGCAGGGTTCATCTTCACGGATGATGGATCAAAAACCCGAGATCTCTGATCCTTCTCCAAGTCATCCAAAGAATTCATCAGGGATTCCAGACCATAGAGAAAACAATGCTTCCCACAGCCATACAGCCCCTGGTTTTCAGATGTTGAAAAGCATGATGCCTTCAAGCTGCCCTATGGGAGAGAGCAACAAGAGCTTGGAAGAAAGAACTATAATCAGGCATGTTAATTCTACTCCTCGTAATAGTTTTCTACCTTCTTTCAGTATCTTGAAATGAATATTCTTTCCTCTTAAATGGCGCCTAGACAAGATGTTTTCGTAGTTGTTTATATCACTGCCTGATTGTGTGGTTGTTCCTTTAAATCTCGTTCCAATTTCGCTGGTTTTGCTTGGAATGTTCTTTCCTCTCTTATAGCTTACTCTGTTTATACTTGTCTAATGGGCTACTACAATTTTGAGTGATGCAATCTAGTTCGTAGGGAAGGAAACATTATTGAGTTTTGTTTGCTTATATGACCCTCTTTTAAAAGAATTTTGTGATGGTATTTATAATAGAAGGCTTACTATATGGAAGGTTAAGCCTTCATATCTCTTTTTGGTTGAGTAAATATGTATTTTCTGTTTAGGGCTCTCCTGTTTTGCTAAAGGTACATTAATAGTGACATTGTGTTCTAAAACTTGCTTAAGCCTATGGGCATTCCTTACTTTTTGTTTGATTAGAAATGGCATTAGGGTTTTGCATATAGAACGCACATGGTCAACTTTTGTACCTAGTTCTAGAGGATGAATAACCTGACTTCTAATTTTGGCCTCGACGTGTTGAGAGAATTACTTTACCTTCTTCCTGGTTCAAACTCTTGTGTGTTTAAAGTAAGGGGGAAACATTGTAAGTTTAATTGAATGAAATCTCTACAAATTTTATTAAGGGTCATGAGCAAGCTATTAATAGCTAATGAAAACAAAAGTTGTAGGTGAATCCATGTATTGGATTCGTGAATTCGCTTTCCTATTAGATGACAAATGATTACAAAGTGATAATATCATAGGTGGCTTTATATTTACTCGTTTGATATTTGCTAGACTTTTCCTCGATAAGCCCACATGGATCGGGTAAAATTTCCATCTTCTATACCTTTGGCGCAAGGAGTTCATAGAACTTCTAGGCCCGATCGCACCGCGAAAACTTCCCCAAGGATATGTGCGTTAGTTCTTATTTTGTGCTTGTACTCGTGGTAAGGTCTTTTGAGTCTGGGGCATCGTTGGTGTATTACCCGCCATGTATCGAATCCCTTTGTTTTCGAACTCGAATATCTTATTCTTCGAACTTGGTTACTAAAAGTCCCTTTTCGTGGCTTTGTTAAGGAAATCAATTTTTATTTTTATTTTAAAGTACTTATTGGCATTGTCGGAAATATACAAAAATTATTAACTACTTTTGGGTTTAGCTTTCCCTTATATTATGTAGAGAAGTTGACGATTAGGATAGGGTTTGTTGGTAGAATAATGACCCTTTCGTGTGTCTCTTTCATACGCTTTTAAAAAGTGGATTTGTTTGGGTTAACTAGTACTATGTTTAAGAAATCCTATAAGAAGGTAGTAGTAAACTCCTTGGTTAAAACTGAAACTATAGTTGTATTCCTTTAAGGGCGTCGAACCCATATTACTTTGAAGCCCCCGGAAGAATTGGATAACGTCATTTTTGCTTCACACCTACGATCATAATTAGTACGCTTTGTCTTCTCTTGACCCCTTTAGTTGATGGAGTAAATTTTGGATTCCAATCACGTAAACCATAGGATCACATGAAGGAAATATCAACCCTCTTGACCTTCTTGTTCCTAACCCATAAGGTCTTGCCTTGATTTATGTAATTTTTTTCTTACTGGTATTTTGACTTTCTCCTTGTTGGATGGTTTAGATTTCTCTCTCATGTGATTAATCTTGGAGTTGTGAGTTGTGTTTTAATCCATTTTGAATTAGAAATTTTCTTTCTTGATATTGTTAAATGTTAGCTTACTATTGCTATGTGTAGCCTTAACATGCTCAGTTCTTGCGAACTGACTTTAGTTAATATTTGTGCAGATGGATTATGCGAGTAGACTAGAGGAAAAGAGTGTTAAAGGTTCATCTGTACAATTTATGAAGTTCCTTGTAAAAATGTCGAATGTATTGTAGAGTATTGTTGTTGTAACTGTTGAAACTTTGGCTTGTTTGGTTATCATGTGAAAGATGAAACTTGATTACCGCTTGGTTATGGGATATTCTAGTGTTTTTTTTTAAAATCCTTAGAATAGTAGCGTGGCATGTTCCATGTTATTACGCTCTTGTTCCCTAGTCATGGGTTAATAGAGATAGTATGTCCCTTTGGTTTGTGCATCGTGTTGGAATGAATTGATGTAACCTTGTTTTGTTTCGCAAACGAGTACTGTTAAACTTTGCTCTTGAGTTAAAATGTTGAGTTGTAAATCCTCCTAAGGCATAGTAGCAATGAGTTTGTAAGCACTATAAAGTGAACTGGATAGTCCTTATAAAAGTAAAACTAAAATTTATATATATGAATATATTAATGTAGACGTGATCTACTTGATAACCTTTGAGACCTGGAACAATCAAGAGGAAACTATCTTTTGTAACGGAATATGATAACTTATTATTTTATTTTATTTTATTTGAGCCAAGCTAATAAACACTATCCTTTTACAGTGAAACCTTAAATGATCTCATGGTGAAATCAATGGTTAGATTATAGAAAATGATAGGGTTTAATAAGTAGGAGTGAAAGTGATTAATAAAACCTTAAATCTCTCTCTATCGTTTGGAATGTTTTCCTTTGTCAAACTTAATTAAGTAAAGTCTAGATGGAACATTTAACCAATCTTGATAAACCCTTAACCTCAATAAAAGACAGGATAGTAAACCATGTGACCCCTCGAAGCTAAATTCTCGTTGTCTTGTTCATTTAACCCATGCCTTAATTCATGGTGATATTCTTAAGCAAGGTCAAAATTCAATCTTTAAACAAGAAGGCTATTATTATGAACCCTAAGCGGTACTTTTCACTCAATCGGAGCTTATGCCTTCACCTGTGCAATAGAGGTGTGGAACATGTTTTAGTAAAGTGAATAAGATTAATTAACCTTGTAAGAAATGGAAAATGTTCTAAAATAAAATGAATAAGAAAGATTTGGACATCAAATTGATGATCCCGAGTTTAGAAAGCTTGACCTTAAGCTATTTAGTCAATCATTGAAAATAAAGAAGTTCTCCTTGTGAAAAAGTTGTGTGAATCATTAAATGAAATTTTATAAGAATGTAAGTTAAGAATTAAGAGACACTTTAGTAAACAAGAAAATTTAACAAGAAATTCCTCTTGGGATGCCCTAACCGTAAGTGTGTTTTGTGGTTGGTCTCCAATGTTGTTTGTCAAGAAGAGAAAAGTAGATTGTCCTTGATAGGTGTGAACGCTTCCGTGCTTTGACCTTGTGGTCTCCCCCAAGTGGTTCCTAGTGTTGGTCAGAACCTTGCGACGACGACATGTTGTGTCGTGTTAAGTCAAAGCAAGTAAAAAAAAAAAAATGTTATCATGTATTTCACCGTGTTGTCTTGTGTTGGTTTTTTTGGTGTGTTACATTTTGGTATCGAGCGTAGGTTCATGCTCTCAAACCTATGGGCCGGATTGGTGTTGTATGGTGATGTTGCATGTAGGTGGTGGTGGTGTTACATGATGATACCGCATGATGATGATGATGATGCATGATGATGATTTATATTGGAAGAGTAATGTGCTTTAAGCGTGATATGATTATTGTCGTAATTGTGATATTGTGAACGCACGTGATGTGTATGTCACTCGGGCGTGTTTGTCATCATGTTGATGTGTTGGGAATGAGAGTATTCTCTCTCCTTCTTGTGGGTTCTAGGAAGAATTCACGTGTGAATTATTGTTTGTGATGTGTGAAAAGAATTCTAATGTGGATGACGTAGTGTTGGAGCATTGTGGCATATTGTGATATGTGGGTGTATCAATGTGTTGTATGACTAGTTGATGTTAAAAGAAATGAGTTGTATCATGATGTTTTTACCATGTTTTGAAGAAACGTGTGTACCACCTTGTTATGTTGCAATGTATGTTATGTTGTGATGTACTATGTTCATCGTATATATGAGTTGTGTAATATGTAATGCTTCATGTTGTGATTTTGGGTCATACGGTGAGTGTATGAACCCTATCGTATGGTGCTTGCACTTTGGGTGCAGAATGTGGTAAAGTGATGTATTACACCTGTGGATGTATGATTTGATCTACCAAGATAAGCATACCATACGTGAGATGTTATGGTAGTTATGTGTGTGCCACCATTATGTTAGTGATGTTGTTACATGTTATGTTGTGAACCTTACACTAACCGACCCTAAGGGAATCGGTAGAAGTGTATGTTAAGAGTGAGGAATGGTGTACCATGGGTCAATAACTTGAGTCAAAACTCGGTTTAGTAGATTACATGTGACTCTTTCCTCTCTCCCTATGTGGTTGTATGTACACAACCTTAGTGTATCTATGACTATGTTTAGCCTTGTCAAGGGGTGGCAGGATGGTATTGATATATATGTTTTTATGAGCCGAGGCTCGATGTTTCCGAGTGCCAACAACTCATTGAGTACCCCTTTGGTGGCTAGATAAGGCCACACAGTTATCGTAATGTGATATTATTATAAGTTGATTTTATTCGTAAATTGAGCTTTTACTTTATTTTGCAAGGACCAAAGATCTTTTCTTGATTGCAATGCTTTACAATTTTGGGCATTTCCTTGGTTGTGCACTAACATGGGATTTTGATACTAACTTTGGCTATTTGGCCATTTATTTTAGCTTGATTTGGGGTCTTCTTTTAAATTTGGAATTTTTACCGCCTTGCCCAAGGCTCGTACTTTGCCACTTGGCACTTTGACCGGATTGTTGTCTGGTTCTAATGTCGTGATGTGTGGAATAGGGTCATGGGATGCACCATGATTGGTTGGACCTATGGACCCGCCGTTGTGGACCCGCTTCGTTGTATGGGGAGTACGCCCAAGGGGTACATATAACTAGCAGGTTGTTGAACCACGCGTTATTATGTCACTTGGGTTAGGAGTGTCCAAACTCGATGTGTCTTGGACCATAGAGACAACCGGCCTCCTTGAGGGAGGCATAAGAGTTTGAGGGAGGCATAAGAGACTTGAGGGAGGCATAAGAGTTTGAGGGAGGCATAAGAGTTTGAGGGAGGCATAAGAGACTTGAGGAGGCATAAGAGTTTGAGGAGGCATAAGAGTTTGAGGGAAGGGGGAGGCATAAGAGTTTGAGGGAGACTGATATTTGTTTATATGGTTGATGTTTCATGATATATGTTGAGTTATTGTGATGTTTGGTAGTGGTCTTTTGATGTATGTGTTACTCATGTCAGATGGATATGTGTTGTGATGTTGTGGTTATGTCATTGATCCCCTTGTGGACACTATGTACCTGTGGCATTTGTTTGGTGTTATGTGAGTTTTCATTGATGCAAATTGAGAAAATGTCCGTGGATTGTAGTACTCTTTTGTTTGAGTATTTTGGTATGTCACCATCATGATGTGTGAGTACTATGTTATGTGGAGTGTACCTATTCTATTCCGTAAATGTGTAACCTTTTGTGGTGTAATACAATCATGAAGAATATACTTGTGTGCTTGTGAATCTGTAGTGTCTTTGAACCTGATAGGGTGTTGTATTAGCTGTTCATGTTGGGCACCCACAATAAGGAATAAATCAAAACTCTTCCATGATGATATTTTATTTTAAAAGAAATTAAACTAGAAATAATGATAATGGAAAGAGACTAATGAAATGATGAACAAGAAAGAACTGCCAATCTTCACAGAACATTGAAAGTTAAAAAAAAAAAAATTCTACCAAATGTTCCTAAGGCTACCTTGTGACCGTGCTTTAATCAACTAAAATTTTAAACCTTAGGGTGTAATGTCTCCTCTACCTGTCCTTGGTTGCGAACCACTTTCCTTTCCTCTGTGTAATGTCGCATCGAGGACGATGCTTTCTTAAGGGGAGGAGAATGTAATGCCCGTCCATTGTTCACTCCAGCAGCGGGCTTATCCTCATAAAGCGGGGCTCTCAAAATAAAATAAAATAAAAAAATTTTTTTTGCTTGGTGAGTCAAGTGGCAATTAGGTGGAAATCATGTTTCTTGTTGGCATGGGTGTTCATTTTTTCTTCCCGGGAGTCGGTGGAGTGGGGCGCACCTTCCTGTTATTTAATTTTTTTTACCTTCTCTGATTTGCAAATCTTCGCCCAAAACCATTCGAATCACGTGGTCACTCCATCGATGTTTCAATGCCCAAAATTGCCACGGATGCTTCCTTGGACAAAGTGGATTCATCAAAATGGTGAAGCAGAATGGAGTCTCGAATTTTGCTACGTGTTCCTTGGTGTGTTTTCTCCAAAAACGGTGTTATACAGCAGATGTTTTCTGAAATGATTTTCCTTTTTTGTTCGTTGCACGTGACCACAGTCGTGATCAGTTGTTGCAAAATCTTGCAGCTGTAGTAGAAGAACGAGGTAAAGCTTTAGTTGAGTTGTCTTGCCTTTTCATTTTGGAAGTCGCTTCTGTCCAGGTGGTGAATCTAACATGGAAGAAGCTCGATCAAATCTGGAGGCACAATTCTGCCTCCTGTTTAGGCCGCAGGAGGCTCAGATCATTTTTGTTAACTCCTGTGCATGCGTTTGCTTCTTCACTCATCTGCTACTGTTTGGATTTCTTGCTAACCAAATCTGTCAGTTTTCTTACTGGAGATTTCAGATCTGCCAGATTTCCTTCACAAATTCGCGCAGGGCAGAAAGTAGGATACCCATTTTGTGAGGATGGGTAAGGGATCAGTAAAGGGCGAGTCTGTCAGTGACAATGTTCTGAAGAAGGTTTTACTGAGCTACACCTATGTGGCCGTCTGGATCTTCCTGAGCTTCACTGTGATTGTGTTCAACAAGTATATTTTGGATAAAAAGATGTACAACTGGCCCTTTCCTATTACTCTAACTATGATCCACATGGCATTCTGTTCTGCCCTGGCTGTTCTGTTGGTCAGGGTCTTGAAACTTGTGGAGCCAATTGGGATGACTAAGGAGGTCTATTTGTCCTCCATTGTGCCCATTGGAGCCCTGTATTCAATGAGCCTCTGGTTCTCAAATTCTACCTACATTTATCTGTCTGTGTCATTTATCCAGATGCTTAAAGCCCTCATGCCCGTGGCTGTGTATTCCATTGGAGTTGGGTTGAAAAAGGAGAACTTTAAGTCTAATACTATGGCAAACATGATTGGGATTTCAGTTGGGGTGGCCATTGCAGCATATGGAGAGGCCAAGTTTAATACATGGGGTGTGATGCTTCAGTTGGGTGCAGTCGGTTTTGAGGCCACAAGGTTGGTTTTGATCCAGATCCTGCTTACTTCAAAGGGAATCACCTTGAATCCCATCACCTCATTGTACTATGTTGCACCCTGTTGTCTTGTGTTCTTGACTGTACCCTGGTTGTTTGTTGAATTCCCTTTGCTCAAGGATAACTCTACATTCCACTTGGACTACGTCGTGTTTGGCACAAATTCTGTCTGTGCCTTTGCCCTTAACCTTGCAGTTTTTCTCCTGATCGGAAAGACTTCAGCTTTGACAATGAATGTTGATAACAGTGCTTTGAAGCAAAGAATTGCTGCTCTTGCACAAGACAAGATTTTTTTAAGAATGCACACTGTGAAGCATTGAAAAAGGAGGTGTCAAGGCTAAGACAACTATATCACGAGCAGCAGCAACATTTGCAAAAAGAAATGCATGCATCCTCAACAGGGGCATATGACTTACAACAGCAACAGTTGGTAAGCTAGAGCAGGGTTCATCTTCACAGATGATGGATCAAAAAACCCGAGATCTCTGATCCTTCTCCAAGTCATCCAAGGACTTCATCAGGGATTCCAGACCATAGAGAAAACAATGCTTCCCACAGCCATACAGCCCCTGGTTTTCAGATGTTGAAAAGCATGATGCCTTCAAGCTGCCCTATGGGAAAGAGCAACAAGAGCTTGGAAGAAAGAACTATAATCAGGCATGTTAATTCTACTCCTCGTAATAGTTTTCTACCTTCTTTCAGTATCTTGAAATGAATATTCTTTCCTCTTAAATGGCGCCTAGACAAGATGTTTTCGTAGTTGTTTATATCACTGCCTGATTGTGTGGTTGTTCCTTTAAATCTCGTTCCAATTTCGCTGGTTTTGCTTGGAATGTTCTTTCCTCTCTTATCGCTTACTCTGTTTATACTTGTCTAATGGGCTACTACAATATTGAGTGATGCAGTCTAGTTCGTAGGGAAGGAAACATTATTGAGTTTTGTTTGCTTATATGACCCTCTTTTAAAAGAATTTTGTGATGGTATTTATAATAGAAGGCTTACTATATGGAAGGTTAAGCCTTCATATCTCTTTTTGGTTGAGTAAATATGTATTTTCCTGTTTAGGGCTCTCCTGTTTTGCTAAAGGTACATTAATAGTGACGTTGTGTTCTAAAACTTGTTTAAGCCTGTGGGCATTCCTTACTTTTTGTTTGATTAGAAATGGCATTAGGGTTTTGCTATAGAACTGTACATGGTCGACTTTTGTACCTAGTTCTAGAGGATGAATAACCTGACTTCTAATTTTGGCCTCGACGTGTTGAGAGAATTACTTTACCTTCTTCCTGGTTCAAACTCTTGTGTGTTTAAAGTAAGGGGGAAACATTGTAAGTTTAATTGAATGAAATCTCTACAAATTTTATTAAGGGTCGCGAGCAAGCTATTAATAGCTGGACTGAAACAAAAGTTGTAGGTGAATCCATGGTATTGGATTCGTGAACTCGTTTCCTGTTAGATGACAGCTGATTACAGTGATAATATCATAGGTGGCTGTTATATTTACCTGTTTGATATTTGCTAGACTTTTCCTCGATAAGCCCACATGGATCGGGTAAAATTTCCATCTTCTATACCTTTGGCAAGGAGTTCATAGAACTTCTAGGCCTGACTGCACTGCGAAACCTTCCTGAAGGATATGTGCGTTAGTTCTTATTTTGTGCTTGTACTCGTGGTAAGGTCTTTTGAGTCTGGGGCATCGTTGGTGTATTACCCACCGTGTATCGAATCCCTTTGTTTTCGAACTCGAATATCTTATTCTTCGAACTTGGTTACTAAAAGTCCCTTTTCGTGGCTTTGTTAAGGAAATCAATTTTTATTTTTATTTTAAAGTACTTATTGGCATTGTCGGAAATATATAAAAATTATTAACTACTTTTGGGTTTAGCTTTCCCTTATATTATGTAGAGAAGTTGACGATTAGGATAGGGTTTGTTGGTAGAATAATGGCCCTTTCTGTGTCTCTTTTGTACGCTTTTGGAAAAGTGGATTTGTTTGGGTTAACTAGTACTACGTTTAAGAAATCCTATAAGAAGGTAGTGGTAAACTCCTTGGTTAAAACTGAAACTATAGTTGTGTTCTTTTAAGGGCGTCGAACCCATATTACTATGAAGCCCCCCTGGAAGAATTGGATAACGTCATTTTGCTTCGCGCCTACGATCATAATTAGTACGCTTTGTCTTCTCTTGGACCCCTTTAGTTGGATGGAGTAAATTTTGGATTCCAATCACGTAACCCATAGGATTACATGAAGGAGATATCAACACTCTTGACTTTCTTGTTCCTAACCCATAAGGTCTTGCCTTGATTTATGTAATTTTGTTCTTACTGGTATTTTGACTTTCTCCTTGTTGGATGGTTTAGATTTCTCTCTCATGTGATTAATCTTGGAGTTGTGAGTTGTGTTTTAATCCATTTCTGAATTTAGAACATTCCTTTCTTGATATTGTTAAATGTTAGCTTACTGTTGCAATGTGTAGCCTTAACATGCTCAGTTCTTGCGAACTGACTTTAGTTAATATTTGTGCAGATGGATTATGCGAGTAGACTAGAGGAAAAGAGTGTTAAAGGTTCATCTATACAATTTATGAAGTTCCTTGTAAAAATGTCGAATGTATTGTAGAGTATTGTTGTTGTAACTGTTGAAACTTTGGCTTGTTTGGTTATCATGTGAAAGATGAAATTTGATTACCGCTTGGTTATGGGATATTCTAGTGTATTTTAAATCCTTAGAATAGTAGTGTGGCATGTTCCATGTTATTACTCTCTTGCTCCTAGTCATGGTTCAATAGAGATGGTATGTCCCTTTTGTTTGTGCATCGTGTTGGAATGAATTGATATAGCCTTGTTTTGTTTCTCGCAAATGAGTACTGTTAAACTTTGCTCTTGAGTTAAAATGTTGAGTTGTAAATCCTCCTAAGGCTTAGTAGCAATGAGTTTGTAAGCACTATAAAGTGAACTGGATAATCCTGATAAAAGTTAAACTAAAAATTTATATATATGAATATATTATGTAGATGTGATCTACTTGATAACCTTTGAGACCTGGAACAATCAAGAGGAAACTATCTTTTGTAACGGAATATGATAACTTATTAATTTATTTTATTTTATTTGAGCCAAGCTAATAAACACTATCCTTTTACAGTGAAACCTTAAATGATCTCATGGTGAAATCAATGGTTAGATTATAGAAAATGATAGGGTTTAATAAGTAGGAGTGAAAGTGATTAATAAAACCTTAAATCTCTTTCTATCGTTTGGAATGTTTTCCTTTGTCAAACTTAATTAAGTAAAGTCTAGATGGAACATTTAACCAATCTTGATAAACCCTTAACCTCAATAAAAGACGGATAGTAAACCATGTGACCCTGAAGCTAAATTCTGTTGTCCTGTTCTGTTAACCCATGCCTTAATTCATGGTGATATTCTTAAGCAAGGTCAAAATTCAATCTTTAAACAAGAAGGCTATTGTTATGAACCCTAAGCGGTACTTTCCACTCAATCGGAGCTTATGCCTTCACCTGTGCAATAGAGGTGTGGAACATGTGTTAGTAAATTGAATAAGATTAATTAACCTTGTAAGAAATGGAAAATGTTCTAAAATCAAATGAATAAGAAAGATTTGGACATCAAATTGATGATCCCAGTTTAGAAAGCTTGACCTTAAGCTATTTAGTCAACTGTTGAAAATAAAGAAGTTCTCCCTTGTGAAAAGAGTTGTGTGAATCATTACATGAAATTTTATAAGAACGTAAGTTAAGAATTAAGAGACACTTTAGTAAACAAGAAAATTTAACAAGAAATTCCTCCTGGGATGCCCTAACTGTAAGTGTGTTTTGTGGCTGGACTTCAATGTTGTTCTATCAAAAGAAAAAGTAGGTATTGTCCTTGATAGGTGTGAACGTTTCCGTGCTGACCTTGTGGTCTCCCCCATAACAAGTGGTTCCTAGTGTTGGTTGTAACCTTGTGACGACATGTTGTGTCGTGTTGAGTCAAAGAAAGTAAAAAAAAAGTTATCATGTATTTCACTGTTTTGTCTTGTGTTGGTTTTTTTGGGTCGCTACTGAATGTTAGGACAAATGTTATACTTCTATTATTATTAGGCCCTTTGATGGAAGTTTCGTATCTTATCGATGTATATAGGGTATTAATTTATTTGTGCACTTTTGTATGTTGTTTGAAGTTAGTTATGGTTTTTGTTGACCTCACTTCATGGGTTTTCATTCTTGAATATTTGAACCGATCATATGTTTGAGTTCCATTACTTGTGTTGTGAAAGAGTTGTTATCTATTATGTTATGGGGGAAATGATTAGGATTATGGCCATCCCATCCTTCTTCTTCCCTTTCTCTTATTATAGTTATTTGAAACTAGCATGTTAGTGAGTGAGTAGTCCAATCTAATACAAATAACAAAACCATTATCACTTTCATTGACCTAGTCAATTATACAATGTAATAAATGCTTTGACACTTTTCAAATTTCTTTAAATGTTTGAATGTCACACTAAATACACATAGTTATTTTTTATAAAGGATGTCTCTCTAATTACTCAAGTAATCTCTATTCATTTAATTGTCTTAAATGTATTAATATACCTATATATTTATAGATTTTTTAAATTCAAAACAAAAATTTATTAGTACCCATAAAGAAATTGATAAAAACTAAAAATTCTCACAAATCCAAAAATAAATTCACATAAAAACAAAAGAAAAAGAATTTTTTTAAAAAGAATTTTTTTTTTTTTAAATGAAAAAAAAATCGTACAAATACAATATAACAATATAAATTTATAACAAATTAGACTATAAACAATATAACTTTATAATAAATAACAATAACTTTACACATTACAAAATTAAAGGTTTGTCAACTCACTCTGAAATCAAATCCCTGATCAATGATTGAACAACAATTCAACATATTTCATTTTCTTTCCTTGTTTTTTCAATTTTTTCCCCTTAATTTAATTTTTCCACTCAAATAATTCATTTCTCAGTGACTATTGGAATTTTTACATCAACCATGTCTGAAAAAGGGGTTGCACATATATTTAATGTGGAATATGTGCATTTTGACAGCTAGAAAGTTTAGGGAAGTATCCAAAGCCTTATTAAAAAGAAATATTAGTGGGTGGTGATTTGAGTGCACACAATTTTAAAGCCCTTTTTTGGCCCCCACACGGAACTAATGTTCCTCAAAAGAAAGGGGCCCTTGTATATATAAATGTTACAATTGAAAAGAGATTCGAACTTTTGGGCTCAAGTGTTTGGAACTAAGAAAAAAAAGTACAAACCCATAATACAACTATACAACTAATCTTACCTTTAAATATAGTGCATGCATAATTTTGACATGTTTGTCTCTATTTATATATGTAGAAAATAATTTTGGCCCAAAAAAAAATTAAAATAACTTCAATTAATTGTAATCAGGGATTCAATATGAAGTGATCATTGCTTTTTCAAAATGCCCCCATTATAGCTGACTTAAAAATGTTAAAATTAAAAATTGAATATCAATTTTGAAACACACTTAAATAAGTTTAATTTTTTTAAAGTTAAAATTAAAAATTGAATATCAATATTAAGAAGCACTCAAATAAGTTTAATTTTTAATATAAAGATCCAAATATTTTATTTTAATAAAATAATTAAATGAATATAGTATGATATAATATTATTCTATATTAATTGTTTTTTTTAATTTAATTTTTAAGGTTTATATTTACTTTACAAATTTCTTTATTATAATTTAGTAAAATAAAATAATAATAAAATTTAATCCAAAGTGGACAACATCATGTATATATGTAATAGCCAACTAAAATGTAAGCTTGTCTACATTTTTCTAGTTAATTTATTTATCTATGTTGTAAGAAGCCGTCCAAACTACATCTTACATTAAAGTTAAATCAAGACATGTTAATTTACAATTTATCTTGAAATAAAACAAATGAATTATTAATTAAGTTATTTCACATGATGTTAATTATTTTGTTGGATTCTTTATTCCTCACTTTACAAATTAATGTAAATAACTATTACATCATATAGAAAAAGTAAGAGTGTCATTCTAATTTTATTTCTCTTTTAGTATTATATATTCATATTTTATGAAATTATGAAATTATGATTCGAAGATAAACTATGGACATCTCATATTTTTAATGTTTGAAAAAAACTACAAAATTGATTTTATAAAATTAATTACAAATTTAAAATGTTTATATTAAAATTTATTTATTTATTATTTCATTTGAAAGGAAATATAGTGTAATTTATTACTTATGACTTATGAAGGGTCGAGTTAAGTTAACCTTTCAAATTTAATCACCAATTGTAATTACTTGCCATATAACAATGAAAAATGTTGTAGTTGAAATTAAATATGTTCAATTGTGATTAAAAATGTTAAACTAACAATTTTCATAAAAATATATACCTTATAAAATGTGATTTTTCAGAAATATGAATAATTTTAAAATAAAAAAATTCAAATATAAAATATTATTATATTTAAATAAATTTTTTGTTAAATATAAAATATTATTATATTTAATTACATTCAACAAACATTATATTAATTATACTAGTAATTTTAGTAAAGATACAAAATATACAATAACTCTCCATAATCGAAGAATACTACTATAATATTTACATTTTTTTTTCTTCTCAAGAGAGTGATTCCATACCATTCACAATTTTATCTTTACTACCATGTTAGTTACCGAGTGTGGATGAATTGCTTGTGTTTGAAAGGTTAGACTATCTCATGTTAATGAAAGATTTCAATGAGGCTCCTCTGCTCCTATAAACTTTGTACGTCTTAATAGTCTAATTTTTCTTCCAAAATGAATGTCGTTTAATGTGGTATAAATTAAAACAAACTTACTGAAACTAGTCCTGTTTAGAATTATTATATTCGGTTGGAGATCCTTTTTCAGTAAGGTTCTTCGGATAAAACTCTAAGAATTCGACACACTCACATACACAAGGGCTCCATGTCGGTCGGGGCTTGAACCCGGGTCTTATGCATGGTGATTCCCCGTCTCAACTTGAATTATTAAATTAATTATTCCGGAGTCTCAAGTTGCAGTGCATATCTTACGGTTGTTGGTAATAATTTACCAATGTCCATTTGGGATTTATCTAAGATGAAACCCTGAAAAGTACCTTGCCACGTGCATAAATAAACAAGACTGAATTTGAGGCGACGTTGGTTATTTCTGGAAAACTTTAAGAAAATGATGTGACAGGAGGTTGATTGGATTTAGTGTTACAGAAATCTAGTTTAAAAAACATTTGGATACTATTAGGGTTGCTTATAATATTTTGAAATACAGCAATGTACTGTAAAATGATATTATCTCAAAATGTTAAAGTAAATTATATATATAATTCTGTCCACCTCGACTGTTTGTCGGATCCTGGAGACATGTGGCTTGTTGCATGAAATAGGGTTCCTTGTTTGCTACGGAAATGTTTTTTTAGAATCTGTTTGATTTTCGACCTGTATTTTCATGAGCATGGTTTCACAAGGAAAGACAGTCCACTCTTTCATTGCTCACAGGTGATACAATTATTGCAGCATACAGAAGACATGGTTATCCTCATGAGGCAGTCACACTGTTTCACCATATGCAACAAATAGGCCTTCAACCCAATCAGTTTACATTTGCCAACATACTCTCAGCCTGTGCCAAAATGGGAGCTTTGGAACAGGGTATGGACATCCATCAAAGCATAAAGGATAGAGGAATTTTGTCAAATGTGGTTGCAAATGTCTTGGTAGACATGTATGCAAAATGTGGAACCGTAGACAAGGCACGTGAACTGTTCGACAGAATGCCTCAAAAAATGTGGTATCGTGGACAAATCATGATTGCAGGATATGTGTAGTGCCCACTTTCCTTCGACACATTTTGATTATTATTATTTTTTCAATATTGTCATATGCACTTATGGATATATTATAGTTTTGATATAGCATGTTAATATATATCAGAGATAATGAACTATTATTGATTTGATTCTTATATGATGCATATGGACTACTGGAGACTTTTTTTGTCGATATTGATACACTTTTGACATGGTTATTTATCCGTGTAATTCGACATGTGATATGTTTAAGTCATACTTGAGTAGATATTAATAATTGGATTAATGTGATGATCGTTTTGACATGAATGAAATGTGTAATAGAAATGTGCTAGAAATTGTAAGTGATATCATATTTGCATAGATGATAATAATTCATATATAGTTGATTTTAGATTTATATCACATAGTTTAGATTTATATCTAGTGGGAAGTGGTTCCAACTCCGAATACCAGGGATCATGGGTGATGTGGCTGTAGCGCCATGAAAATGGCGACGATGACAACGAACCAAGAACTTGCTTCCACGAACATGAAACCCAAAACAATACGAATAATTTTTTTATTTTTTTATTTTTTGATAATGTATTTGGGTGTATGATTAGAAATCACTCCTCTTATACAAAACTAAGTGTACTAAGCGTTAGTAAAAAGGAATAGAAGAATCTTAATTTATACTTAATCATATAGGTGTATGAAGTTTAGCCAAAATACCTATTTCATTGTTAATTATGAAGTTCGAAATCCATCTTTCATACTAGGTTACATGTACTAAGAATGTGAAAATGTTTATAATACTGTAATCATTCAAATTTTCTTTCTTTAATTACAGATAAAGATGACATGTAAAGGC
This sequence comes from Taxus wallichiana var. yunnanensis, assembly GCA_018340775.1. NCBI lineage: Eukaryota > Viridiplantae > Streptophyta > Pinopsida > Cupressales > Taxaceae > Taxus > Taxus wallichiana. The sequence continues at coordinate 209,417,367 of CM031235.1, read as the reverse complement.
ATATACTAGAAGTTGCTTATTTTTCACAGTTCAACAGAACGGATAATTTTAAAGGGACCATTGCTATGAACTTTACAAAGGTGTCTTCATTTTCAAAATTTATTAGTGAAAGAAGAAACAAAGAAAATCATTTTTTTTTGGAAGCACATTATATATAAAAAAGAAGAAGGGATTTAACTCTGTTGTAAGATTTAGAACAGCGTGAGTAAAACTATAAAGAGAGGAGTAGCTGCTTGAAAAATTATTGCGCCTAATGGATCAGATAAAGATGACAATAGTTTTATTAGAGGAAAAACATTCAAATTTATGCTTGAATTTATGGTGGTGGGTGGATGGCTACTGCCATAGCATTAAAAACTCTATCCCCCTTGTGTGTTGAAGACTTCTTACTGAGCCGCGCATCCCCATTAATTCCTCCTTGGATTTGCAAATCTTTTCCTTTTTCTTTTGTGGTCGGCCACCAGTATAATCTATCCCGAGCCACGTGAAAAAGTTGTGGTGGTTAAAGATGAAGCTACAAATGTACTAGCAGGTAGGTGTGTTACTCCACTTCCATTGGGTCTTTGCAGTGCATTGTTCTTGCCAGGATCCATGGCCGCGGCCTTTACGGGAGACAGCTGGGTCGCAGCAACAAAACAAAGTCCCCTTCTTTTTTTTTTTTTTGAGCGCTTAAAACAAGCGAGTTGCCAACTAAGTTGTTATCATTCGGCGTAATCGTATCCTCAAAAAAGAATTCTCCTTCGAGATATTTTTATCAAAATCGATTAAGGGACAGTGAGAGTGTCATAAGGAGAACAGAAGAAGCTTATTACATGATTTTCTATAGTGATCTTACCAGTTTTAAGGTGGAGCTCGTGGGGGAGAAACTCTATATAGGCGGATCTATTCCATATCAGAATATTCATGAAGTAGTTTGCTTTGCAAATTAGTGAGAACGTTTCAGGGTAGAGGTGGGTCCGTTTCACATCAGAATATTCTTGAAGCACAGGCTGCTTTGCAAATTATATGAGCATTTTTGCGTGTATTTTATTACAGTCTTAATACACGATGATTATACAGAGATGTATCATCATCTAAATTATTTTATATTACATGTATGTAGGATTTTATATGTATCCTAGCACTGTTTGTTTGGCATTGGTATGAACGTTTAAGACCTTGGGAAGCGCCGTAAACACTAATACATACGCAGGTTCCTTTGCTTATATTTAATTAATATTATGTCTTGGCTGAAGTTTATAATAATATACTTTGTTAATATAAAGGGAATACTAATAGTATATTGTTATAAATAGAATTTAATAATAGTAAATCCATTAGTTTTAATAACACTTAAATATGAATAATATTTAGAATATTAGTTTCCTTATTACTGAAATGTGGGTAATGAACTAAATAAGCTTGGAACTTTTACATTAAAATCTCTTTCTACATATTTTAATAGGGGCATTTGTATGGGATTTCAAGTAGATTTGATTTCCTTTCCCTTACTAATTTGCAAATAATTTTACAATGAATTCTTAAATGAAGATAAACATAATAGAGCTAGGACATAAATTACTTTATTGGCATATTGGAAACCATTTAAAACTTAAGTCTTTCCATCCACAATACAAGAAGAGAATATGCACTAATATTCTCACTTTTCAATACATCTCTTTTAAGCAACAAAATGAAATCTAATATGTATATTTTTGTAAATTTCCTAACATTCCACAAAAGAGTCCAACAATATTTCCATTAAGTTTTAAAGCAAGAACTACTAACATGTCAACAAGATCAACATACTCATATGAGGTTCCAAGCCAAGTTAAAGGAGAATAAATAGATTGTCTTTCTTTCAACTTTTAATTCCATCCACATTACAACCTTACTAATGAAGTTCAAAACAAACTTTCCTTCAACATCTTGTTACAACATTTTCTACTTAATGTGGGAGCAAATTTACAATGATGGAAGCTAAAATACAAAGCAATATTACATTTTTCCTCCACTCAAGGTGGGTAAAAATACAAGGTGGTTTCACATTGTCATCAACAAGGCTCCAATGCTTCAAACATCAACAAGGTAGCTCCTCCAATAGTTTTCTTGATTCACAACAAAATAAGGGGAGAGGCAACACTCTCCTCCCAACCAAGATACCCAATGGAGAAGAGAAGCCATCCTCTCCATTAGCCCCCGAGCCCCAACCACATCACAATGGGAGAAAATCCAACTCATGGCAACTACTAGCTTCCACATAACTAAACATAACATTTCACATGCATTCCATAATCCTTCAAAACAAAAGAATCAACAACTCAACAAGAGGGAAACCATCAAAACAACAAATTCACAAGGCTTATCAAGAAAGCCATAAGAGTAAGACCTATGGGGAGGCCACTTATGCCTCCCAATGGGAATGGGTGCCACCTAAAAGCCTCCAATGTAAAACACAATACCCCTAACAACTCTTATGCCTCCCTCAAGTACCCCTTATCCCTCCATCCACTCTTATGCCTCCCTCAACTCTTATGGCTCCCTCAAAGTAAAACAAGAAGAAAATGCAAGCATTTCTCTTACAAGGTGGGCACCCAACCCAAACTCCTCCTCAAGAAAATGATCTCTTATGCCTCCCTCAAATAAACTCCCCATAGTCTCCTCCCACTCCCAACTTAGGCATTCTACCCATTCCCAATAAGCATTTCAAACAACAACATTCAACACAACATAAATATACATTCATATAACAAAAAAGAAACATAATGCAAATGAAGGTGAAGCTCCTACCTTTCCATGGTAGAGATTGCTCCAAGTATGAAGTCTCAATCCCTCCAAAGACCAAGAAATCATCCACAAGCTCCAAAAAATTCCCACAAGTATCAACAAGCTCCAAAATTCCACAAACTCCTTCAAAATCCTCTCCTCTCCAAAATACCCAAGACTAAAAATGAAACTTCCAACCCCCAAAACAAACAAGAGGATCAAATAAATAGAGAAAAAGAGAGGGAGGGATGATGTGGCTCCAAGTAGGATGCCACCTCCTTTCCCTCCACTCCACATCATTTGGTCAACCACATATTCCAATGCACCATTAATAAGTGGTTGAAAGAAAAGCAAGAACCTTACACACTCCAACTAAGCCCACTCCCCAAAGGAAAAATTAAATTTTGAAAGAAAGTGCAATTAATATTTTTACCCTTTTATCCCCCCAAAACACCTAAAAGACCCTAAATTTGGCCTTCCAACCCATAGGTAGGGTTGGCATGGGGTTTTAAGAGGTGTGGGACAAGTTTGACTTGTCCCACAAGCTTTGAAATTTGGCCTATAAGGCCAAATTCGAGTTTCCCATGTGGGGTAGAGTGTGCTACACTCAAAACTCAAACACACATCAATCCACACAAAATCCCAAGTAAATCAAGTCCTAATAAATGAACTCTCTTTGGTCATATCCTTTAATTAGTTTAGGAAAATTCAAATTAGTTTAATTAAGACACTACAACCCATGACTAATAAAGGGGTAACACCAATCCAAAGAATATGAATAATAACACAAGTAAAATTTCACTTACTAAGAGAAACACATACTAACATAATAAAAGGGAAAATTAAAACAAGGCAACACATGACCCCTAGGTCACAATTTTTCCCTAACCAAATGATTCCAACACACACACAATTACTTGTTGCCATGGTGACCTTAGCTGGATTCTTCTCGAATTCCGATGTGGTTGGTCTCCACTCCCCAATATTGTTGTGAATATAATATACCTGCAGAACAGAGAATACCTCCTTCGGCCTGTTGGCCGCATTAAAACATTCATGCCAAATATACAATATAATCTAAAATAAACGACACATGATTTACTATCATCTATGCAAGTACGATATCACTTACACTTTCTAGCACATTTCTATTCCACATTTCATTTATGTCAAAATGATCATCACATTAGTCAAATTATCAAGTTCTACTCAATATGATTAAACATATCACATGTCATAATTAAGATAAATAACCCTGTCAAAAGTATACAAATATCGTCATCAAATGTCCACCAGTAAACCATATGCATCATATAAAGATCAAATCAATAACAGTCCAATGTCTATGATATCTACTAGCATGCTAAATCAAGAAGCCATAATAATCCATAAGTGAAGTAATTTGTCTCGAAAAAACAAAAAAAATGGTGTCGAAGGGAAGTGGGTACTACATGAACATGGTCTTGGACTGCAAGCATTTGTTTTTGAGTTGGTCTTATGACAAGAGCATAGTATGAGCCTAAGTGATGTTCCAAAAATCAAGAAGTCGAAAAAGGTAATTTCCTGCTAATATACTATTGTAAGCTGCTTCCAAATAGCAGTTTCATTATTCCAGTGATGTATATTTAAACTGTGTTTGTCTCTCTCAACAACAAAAGGTGGTCATGTATATAAGAAGGCAAGAAGTTGTACAAGCATGTTTTGCTTTAGCTTGTTATAAGCCCTGGTATTTTACATAAATCTTCATGGAGAAAATCTTGACAGATGATTAGTTTTCCAGAGAAGCCATGGCATGGCAGGAGAAAACCTCCAATAAATGTAGTATGAGTATGGGAGAAATCAAGAGGAGGTTAACTGCAGATCAGGTGAGAATACTCGAGATGAACTTTGATGAAGAGGAGGGAAAGCTTGAAAATGAGAAGAAAATGCGCTTGGCAAGAGCATTGAGTCTGGAGCCATGGAAAATTGCTGTGTGGTTTTAGAACAGAAGAGTGAGGTATAAGAACAAGCAGCTGGAGAGAAATTTTGATGTCCTCAAGCAAGACTATGAGATTCTCAAAACAGACTACGATAAGCTTATCCAGGAGACCAAGAAGCTCAAATCTGAGGTAAATTTAACCATGATTTGCATTGTTTTGTATGTGTTGATGAACATATTCTAATCATGAAATGTGTTTTTATAAGTGAATAATGTCTTTATCACTGCACCCAACACTGAACATATCAATTAAAAGCTCAACCAGGTCTAGAAATGTTAGGTACATGAAATGTACTTTTCTAGTTCAAAATTCAGTCACTAACATTGCTTTTGTTTTTGTATTTTCTATATGTTAAAAAAAGTCAAATGCTTTAACAAGTGCACTCAGCATCCAGAAATATGAGTCATATGGATGCTATTTTTTGTTGGATGAAACAACTGCATCTACTTCAAAAATATTAAAACCTAAATTTGATTGATCAAAAACAAAACTGAACCATTGATTTGTATCTAAATGTATGGGTTTCCTTGCTCTGAATTTTTTTCCTCAGGAATGTGATTGAGTAATGTTTTTCTTGTAAGAAAATGCTGCACCCAATGATCCAATATGAAATGAAAATTTTGATTGATGTAGGGAAAACTATATAGAAATGTAGTTTGCTATTTTAAGATTCAGGAATCAACATTCTTTTCTTTTTGTTGATTGTTTTGGTAAACACTTTCACCCATGGTATATAAGCATTTGGAATGTACTCTATGTTTAGTATACTTGAATCTTGTACTCAGTTTGCAGTTTCACCCAATATGCATTAAGGGTAAAAGAAACTTGTACTCTATGCTTAGTATTCTTAACTCGGGATATATGTATGGGTGGGATTTAGTGAAATTTCAGGTAGATTTTACATAAGTAGACTGAGTAAAGTATTGGGATTCCAAAATGAAAGACATTTTAATGTAAATAAATGACCAAAAAAATCAGATTTTGAAATTCTTTCTTTGTTTGCATGCTTTATAAGATTTGCTCACTACAAAATAGGGTTGTTAGTTCAATGTATGCATCCTTACAGGAACTTAATTGGAAGGCGAGCATATTGAGTTCTTTCTTGCTAATGTTTACTTGCTAATATTGAGTTCAGGGAAAGCACTTACATTGAAGTGGCAATAAACTTCAATGGCAACATGTGCAATTTCACGTGCCTTGTCTATGCTTCCACATTTTGCATACATGTCTACCAGGTAGTTGCAACTACATCAGTCAAAATTCCTCTATCCATTATGCTTTGATGGATGTCCATACCCTATTCTAAAGCTCCCATTTTGGCACAAGCAGGAAGGATGCTGACAAAGGTTGTGGAATTTGGCTTTACATCTGCCAATTGCAATTGCATGAATGTTTCTAAGTAATTATAACACATTTTCAACAAATCCATTTTGGGCATATCCTTAATCATGACTGTCCACGATACCACATTTTTTTCAGGCATTCTGTCAAACAGTTCACTGCCTTGTCTACGGTTCCACATTTTACATACATGTCTACCAGGACATTTGCAACCACATTTGACAAAATTCCTCTATCCTTTATGCTTTGATGGATGTCCATACCTTGTTCCAAAGCTCCCATTTTGGCACAAGCTGAGAGTATGTTGGCAAATGTAAACTGATTGGGTTGAAGGCCTATTTGTTGCATATGGTGAAACAGTGTGACTGCCTCGTGAGGATAACCATGTCTTTTGTATGCTGCAATAATTGTATCACCTGTGAGCAATGAAAATACAGGTCGAAAATCAAATAGATTCTACAAAAACATTTCCGTAGCAAACAAGGAACCCTATTTCATGCAACAAGCCACATGTCTCCAGGATCCGACAACAGGGGGAGGTGGACAGAAAACACCTGCAGCAGATGGCAAAGCCTGAAAGGAAGATAAAACTTTAATTAAATCGGTCGTATCTGTGCAGAAGGAAGAAACGAGCTCGGCAATGAGGGATTAATCCTGCACCAATCATCGGCAACCCAAACAAAACATTTGCTAATGTTTATCAAAAATCACAAGAAATATATGCACAAAACATTAGCTTTCATATATTTCACACGGAACCCAAAGAAAATTAATAGGAGAAGGCGAATACAATAGTATCATGTGTGGCAGGAACTAATAATTGTGAGGTTCATTTTCATGTATCTTGTTAATTTTAAACAGGTTTATGTCAAGACAACATCTGGATCCTACAAAAATAAAGGGAAGTTCGTGGTGCGATGATGTTCAATTCAATAGATTCTAAATTTCTAAAGTGTTTTTTTTGTGAAATAAGGAGGAAACACCGACATTATAGTGGTCGATACCATGGGAACATATGTTGTAACCCAATTACTAATACCTTCATTACAAATCGGAGAATAACAAGCGGCAAGCCTTATGGCATACTTGGTCTCGAGCACAAGTTAGTAATTCTATTAAATTCAATAAGTGCTAATCAAGGCTCTAATTATTGCTAGGTTTGTATTATAAAATTTCTATTTCACTTAACTACAATAAACATATATCCCACTTGAGCATTTATAGAAGCAGCGACAAATGATTTTACAAGTGCAAAAGACGACTTTGAGATGGTTGTGTTTTCGTCTTTGGGTCCCAACATTATGGTTCCAAACAACATTGAGGTCAGCTCGCTTCATTCCCATTCACATTCTCTCTTAGTTAGGGTAACCTAAGTATCGAAATGTGCTCATGAACACGAAACCACCTCTAGTAAAACACCACTTCCATAAAAAAATCAAACAATCGTCTTTGGCCCCAAAATTGATGGGTATTTCAGATACGAGATATTCCACTTTAATTTGTGGATTTTTAATGGTTTTGGGTGTACATTTTCAATAATTTTTGGGTCGCTTTGCAGTTTTGTAGTTGCGTATTGTAGGGTTTTAGGGTCATGTGCAAGGCATCTAGGGCGTCGAATTTTGTGGAAAGAAGACTTATATGTTTGTTGAACACACTAGTTTTAAAACTACCTTTGCCTCGTTTGAGATCTTATTTTCTTTGATTGTGTTATTTATGGCTTGCTAAACAAAGTTTTTCACTTCTGGGTGGAGTCCTCCGACAAGTAAATTAATGTTTAAATGGTATAGGATTCTCGGAACTTCTTACAATACCACTTAGATTTTTAGGGATTGTGTTCTTCCTTGTAAATATCTTCCATCATCTCTTCATTGGCCTATTTACCATGAAATCTGGTAGTTATTGATTGATACCAAAATTAACAATTTTATTTGTAAGACATTATACTATGTAAATCTTCACAGCTTTGTTTGACAGGTCCCTCAACAATCTCTATATGATTTTCCAAAGTATTTACTGGGTATTGATTTATAAAATTCATCTATCATTAACAAATAATAGTGGGGAGACTATGCACGCAAGACCGCATAGGTATAAAAACAACATCCTATAGTGAAATAGAGCTATTATCTTGTTTTCACTAAAATATCCCGTATATACCATACATGACAAATGAATTTTGTCCAAGGATATGTTTTAACTTTAAGATGTATTGCAGATTATAAATTGTACATGTTGTTATGTAGGTAATTCCACATATTACGATGCCAATCAGGGATTGGATGAAACATGTAGCTAAAATTCCCATGGATGGGAAAGAAGGTCCAACTGATGTTTGCATCGTTAAGCTAGGAGGAATAGTGTTATGCACACTTCCCTACGACACCTAGTTGATTATCATTTTGAGTTATGCAGACTTTGGATATGGACATGACTTATACTTATGTTGATTAGCATGATGTTTTGTGACTAGATGCATTTGGATTATGATTGGATTTTGTTTTCAGTATGATCTACACTGACTCATGGACAGACTATTGGATACCGATATTATTTTTATATGGATATATTGCATGTGTTCTAACATTGGATTTCTTCGCCATGATGAGTAGAATGTAGTTGTTAAATTTACATTACTATAATTTTGGATAATGATGAAATGCATAATTAAGTTGTGATTTAGACCTAGAAATAATGATTTCTTGAATTACGTATAGATGTTAATAAATTTCATGCATATGGTTATTTTGGATATTTTGACATGGCCGCAAGGCCGAAGAAGGTATTTTGCATTTTGTAGGAAACACAGCATGATCACAACCATGAGGGGGATTGGGAACCAAACACAACAGGATGTCGGGTGGTTACAACATTTGGTCGTCAAGGCAACTAGTGAATTGTATTGTGTTACCTTTGTTCTTTTATGTGTTGAGAAAAATTTCCATGAGGGGGGGTAAGAATTTTAATTACTTGTTTTAACTTGCTTGAGTAGGTGATTTTATTTTTGATATCTTTTTGAAAATTTCTTTTACTAAGTATGTTTAGAATTAATTTAACACCTTGTTTTAAATCTTAAGTCTTGGAGGGAAGACTAGTGGATGTATTAAATTTTAAGGTTGGCTAATTGAGCCTTGTGTTTCCTCATGTATTGAATGCTTGGTTTTGAGTGTTGACCACTCCAAATACCTTGAATCTCAAATTTGAGATTTAGGGCATTTTGGGGACTTGTGGGACAAGTTGAACTTGTACCACACTTCCCAAAACCCCTTACCAACCATATCTATGGGTTGGGAATCCAAAAAGGGGATTATTTATTGTTTTGGGAAGGGAAATGTGACTTTGGAGTGCACTTGTCTTCTTTTGCATTTAATTGTGCCTTAGGACACATGGGAAGGGATGGATGTGGAAGAGAGTTGTCATTCAACCCAACCACCCATTTATGGTGTTTTGGGATTTGAGTTGACTAAAGGGAGGTGGTCTTGAGGATGTGTGAGGTGGCATCCAACAAGGAGCCACATCACCCTCACTCTTCCTTTTGTCTATTTATGGAAACTTCCTCTCTTGTTGAGGGGGTTGGAGGTTTTTTTTTTTGAAAGTTCTTTTTGTTATTTTCTTTTGGGAGAGGAAAGAATTTGGGAGAAAGAAAAAAAAGAGTGCTTGGTCTTGCATGCTTGGATTGTTTTGGAGGGAGCTTGGACAAATTTCTTGGTTTAGGCTTCTCCAATGGAGAGGTAGGAAACCTTCTCCTTTGTTTTGCTTTCATATTATTGTTGCTTCTATGCTAAATTTGTGAGTAATGCATGCTTACTTTGGTGTATTGTGAAAAATGGATAGAATGCTTATTGTGTAGTATAGGAGAGGTCTATGGGAATACTCATGAGGGAGGCATAAGAGTAGATTAGGATATTGTGGAGGGAGTTTGAGAGGGATGCCCATCTTGGGTGAGAATGTTTACATTCTTACCTTGTTCTTGAGGGAGCCATAAGAGGAGGGAGGCATAAGAGTATGGGAGGAAAAAGGGGTACTTGAGGGAGGCATAAGAGTCATAGGGGCTTGAGTTTTATTGTGGAGGGTTTTGGATGGGCATCTCATCTCAATGGGGAGGCATAAGGAAAACTTTCCCATAGTTCCTTCTCTTGTTGGCTTGGATGAAAGCCTTGTTGTGAAATGTTTGGTGTTATTTGTGTGTCTCTTTGTTTCTTCTATTTTTAGCTTTGAATGTTGTGAAGAAATTGTATTGTGGAAGCAAGTATTGTTGCCTTGAGTTGGAGACCACCCTTCATTGTGTTGTGTTTGGGGCTCGGGGGTCAATGGAGGAGATTGCTTCTCTTCTCCATTGAGTTTTGGTTGGGAGGAGAGTGTTGCCTCTCCCCCTATCTTGGTTGTGATTGGAAATACTTGGAACTTGGAGCATGGATGAAGAACACCTTGGAGCACAAGAACCTTGTTGTTGACAATGTAAAAACATCATGCATTTACCCACCTTGAGTGGAGGAAAAATGTAATATTGTTTGCTTTCTTTAGCTTCCATTATTGCAAATTTGTTTTCCACATGAAGTAGGACATGTTGTAAAAGATTTTAAGGAAAATCTGCATTGAAATGATAGTATTTCTTACTCTATAAATTTATTGGAAATGTTGTTGAATTCTTGTGGAATGTTGGAAAGAAATTACAAAAGGAAATATATTAAAAATTTTTGGATACTTGAAAGTAATGTGTTGGAAAGATTGAAAAAAAAATAGTGTATCATCTCCTCTTGTGTAGTTGATGGAAGGTCTTAAGTTTTAAATGGCTTTTAAGATGCCAAAGAAGCATTTCAAGTTCTAGTCCCCTTTTATGTTTCTTTATTCATTCATGGATTTATTGTAAAATCCATTGCAAACTAACAAAGAAAATGAAATCGAATCTCTTCGAAATCCCATGCAATGTCTATAAAAAGATTGGGTAGAAATAAATTATAATGCAAATACTTTAAACCTATCAAGTTCAATATCCAACACTCCTTAATGTATATCAAAGACACTAATAGTTTGAATATTATCCATATTTAGGTATTATTAAAACTAATGGATATGCTGGTATTTAATCCTATTAACAATACACTATTATATATCCCCTTAAAATTAACAAAGTATATCATTGTAAGCTATAGCCAGAGAAATAATATTAATTAAAATATGCAAAGGAACCTATGGACTTATTAATTGTAGATTCAAATCATAACAGTATACCGTCAATATCTAATTGTATTAACCAAGTACACAAATTCGAAATACAGCAAGGAAACAACAAAGAAACATAAAGCCACGTAGGAGCCATTCACTTATTGTTTGGGCAAGCAAGTCATGCTCCATGACCATGCTGGCACGACACAGCTGTACAGTCGTTTCTCGCACAGGCGTGTAGGGATTTTACCCTTTCTTTTTTGTTTAGCGGTGGGCTGCATGAATATTCTGACATGAAACGGATCCACCTCTGTGAGAGGTCTCTGAAACGAATCTCATCGGGTTTACCCTCACTGTCCCTCAACCAACTTTGAGACACTTTCACTGTCCCCTTATCGATTTTGACATATATGTTTGCTCTGCCGTGAAGGAGAATAACTGCTAACATGCAAAAAAAAAATGATGATACGTTTCAAGAGATATGCACGATAAACGACTTGATACAAAAAGTGCTTGATTGTCACAAAGATGAATATTTAAAATGTTGTAATGCTTACAAATCTTTTTTTCAAACTTTTTTTTACAGATTAGGACACTGTGAGTGGTCTTGGCTTCACAAATATCAAGCTGCATGGCAGGCCTCGCAACTGCCCCAAACAAATGTGAAGTTAGCCTCATATTCAACCCACCAATCACCCTTAAATCGTGTCTAAGAGAATAACTGTTAATAAAAAAAAAGATGATACGTTTCAGTAAAAATGCCTGACAGACAACTTGATACACAAAGCACCGACTGTCACAGAGTATATTTAAATTGTGCAGTGCTTGCAAAAGTGAGTTTTGTGGTCTCCTCGCGCAGCCAGGGCCGAACAACCTCGAACCAGCGGCTGTTCCTTTGGGCTATGGCTCCCACTGTAACCTCCTCACCCTTTTCTCGTGGTCTGAGCAATTGAAAATGACGCTTCCACCTGCTACACTCGCCTGTGGTTCCATCCAACAACCACCACATTTGCATTCCTGCTTTCACGCGGCCAGAGTAGTTGAGGTTGTTTGGACGGCTGAACAGAAAAGGATTTACAAAATCTATTCGATCAAATTGATAGTGGTGGCTTTGCAGAGATTTGATTTGCAAATTATGGTGAAGTCAATGTTATGTTTGCAACTTGCTTCTTGTACACAATGAGAAGGTAGTTATGGTGGATAGGTGGTTGTTGAGATCCACCGCCCCAACCAAAGAGGTTTAAAACATGGTTGAAATATTTCCCCCATTTGACTCTTAATCCCGCCAAATTTCAAATTGTAAATATAGGTATAGGCGTATAGATTTACTTGAGTATGAATTTTGATTTTATATATATATATATATATATATATATATATCACCTATATTAAAAGTGTGTAATCCCTTTTAAGAGATATCTAAGAAACCAAACCACCTAGTATATCAGAGTCTTTTCTACATTAACGAAAAACCGTAAAAATGCCCAAACTAGTCGGGATCTAACTTAGCCTTTCATTGCATCTCACTACAAGGTCAAAATTCAAACTAGAAATTAAATAGAACTTAAGAAAAAATCGTATTATTTTATTTTTTTCTTGAATATCAACTAAGTTCCTGTAGAGAGTTTCTAAATATTACTTAGACCATATCCGAATCCTCATAAACCAAGCAAAGTATAGTGTTCTTCAAACAACTAATCAAGTGAGTATCATTCAGATGAATACTAACCATGTCCAAGTGAGGAAAAGAATACAATAAAATAACAAATGAGTAATACACATGTTACCCTGGTAACATATTTCTACAATCATATAGTAAGATAATTTTTTTAAAAAAATTGTCGCATTTTCGGAGTTCTTGGTTTGTCGCAGGGGTCGTCGTTGTCATCGTCGTGAGCATGGCGTCGCCTTTTTGCGGCGTTACAAATAGTGGGCAAGGATTGATTATTCATGAGTATTGAAAATGGTATTTTTCACTATAATTATAAATCTCAAAGTTCATCTAATAGTCATTTTTTTACAATAGACAATAGTAATGGGATAATTTGAATTTTTTTACTTGTTTAAGTTCAAAGTATTTTTTTCTTCACCGTGTTTTTCTTTGTAAAACGATGAAGATTTATTGAAAAGTTAAAATATGTACCCATAAGTATATGGCGAGATGAAACCCTTTGTATTCAAGTGATATTGAATTAATGCCATTTATTGAGTCTTTGCGTGAACTTTCCTATTTGTTGGTAACTTGTTTTATTTTCATTTCGGGAATTTATTCTTTTAAATACTAAATTTTAAAAATGAAAATAAGAACCCCAATGACTTCAGTTATAACAATTTGGATTACTGATCATATTCTTAGTCATACAATTTATGACTTCATGTGTCTAAGAAAACTAGTCTCATTTTGCATACATATGTAACATGGCATATCAAGCAAAGATATGGGTTAAATTTTTCATGCAAAATCCAAAGAATATGATTATAATAATGTCACTCACATTTTATAAATAAACCCTTGAGCTATTTGGAAGCCTCATCTCTTACAATTACAATCCAAAAATGATCATCTGCAAAAACTAAATACATTTAGAGTCTCTGCACTAAATATATCTTAGAATATCGATGATTTAAGTCCCTATCTCAAAAAATTGATATATTGACTTCAAATCTCCATTGATATTCTTGTTACACCGAAAGGATTTCCGCATTGGAATGAGGCTTCCCGCAATTGACGGGATAGTTCTTAGGAAAACACAACATGGGTTTGATTTTGATATTCACCAGGTTGAAGAGTACCCCTTAATCGTTATAGCACAACTTAGCACAGTCTACATTTCTATGATTTACAAACCTCGTTCATACATAAATGTCCCCAATAATTATTGCGTGATATGTAGTGCCCATTTCCCTTTGAAACTATTTTTTTCTAATCGTCGACTATAGATTTTGTTTTAGACACTATTATGTTTTGATTTAGTATGATGTTGGATTATGGACTTCATTACTGACGAGACTTATACAGGAGGCATGATGATTATTATAAACATTATATATATATATATATATATATATATATATATATATATAAATGCTTTATTTGACGTAGTTATATCATTGATGCTATCCGGATATGTGATGTTTAATCATTTGATTATATATAGAAAATGAAAATTTTAAATGATGATAGAATGGTTGATTTAATTTATAAAATGATATAGTCGCTATTTCGATGTTGTGTTATGCAGTTATACTTACGATGCTTAGATTTATATTATATTATTTTTGAGCGTTCTGATATGGCCACGAGGCCGAAGGAGGTATTTGTATTTTGCAGGCTATTTTATATCACAATAGACATCGGGGATTGGAGACTAACCACAACGGAATTTTGGGTGGATTCAACATGGTCACCATGGCAACTAGTCATTTGCGTGTTGTTTGTTGTTGGGGGTTCCCATGGGGGATCACCTTTATATGTGACCATGGGGGTTTGTATGTGGTCCTTCTTTTATTGTTATCTTGCATGTGTTTTATTTGTGAATGTGTCCATTCCTTTATTTAAATAGAATGTGAAAGATAAATTTAAATAAGACTTGCTTAAATATAGTTATTGATGTGTTGATCCTTGCATTTAATGTGTGTAAGAGAGTTGATCTTTGGAGTATAAAACACTTCACCATCTTGAAACTCGGATTTGTACTTGGAGGGTATTTTTGGAAGCTTGTGGGACAAGCTAAACTTGTCCCACACCCATTAAAAGCTTCATACCAACTTTATCTTGATTGGAGTGTTTACTTTTGCCTCTTAAATGCATTTTTGCTTGTCAATCTTGCTTGTGTAAGTGTACTTTCTTACAAAAATTTAATTGGCTGTCCTTGAGGTGTAAGTGGAGGCTTGCAAGTAAAGTCGATTTGATTGGCATGAGGACATTACATTCCTTTTTTTGGTTTTCATTTTTGGGGAGGATTATTTTTTCCACTTGCATTTTTTGGAGAGAGCTGGGAAAGAGTCACATTTTTTTCTCTTCTTCTTTTTGTTGTTTTGGGGCTGCATGTTTTGGAAGCCATGGGAGTTCTTCTCTTGCTGGAATGTTTGTGTTAGATTGTCTCCTTGTTGTTAGAGAGAGAGAGATGTTTTTTAGGACTGTCATTTCACCTCCATTCAAGCTTGCTATTGGAATGTCCTCTTGGCATTTGAGGATGCTGTTTTTAGACTATCATTTCATCATCATTCAAGCTTGCTGATGGACTATCTTTTTGGGCATTCTTGTTGTTGTTTTGAGGACTGTTTTGGTGGACATTTTTATTGTTATTGGGGCTCCATTCTTGGATTTTGAAGCTGTTGTTTTTGACTATCTTTGGGCATTTTGTTGTTGTTTTGAGGATGTTTTGGTGGACATTCAAGTTGTTTGGGGCTGCATTCTTGATTAGAAGCTGTTGTTTTTGAACTGTGATTTGGGCATTCTTGTTGCTGTTTTGAGGACTATTTTGGTGGACATTCAAGTGACTGTTGGGGCTGCATTCTTGGCATTTGAAGCTGTTGTTTTTGAACTGTGATTTGGGCATTCTTGTTGTTGTTTTGAGGACTGTTTTGGTGGACATTCAAGTGACTGTTGGGGCTGCATTCTTGGCATTTGAAGCTGCTATTTTTGAACTTGTGATTTGGGCATTCTTGTTGCTGTTTTGAGGACTGTTTTGGTGGACATTCAAGTGACCGTTGGGGCTGCATTCTTGTATTTGAAGACTGTTGTTTCTAAACTATGAGTTGGGCATTCTTGTTGTTGTTTTGAAGACTATTTTGTGGACATTCAAATTAATATTTGGGGCTGTCTTTTCTTACTTGCAAAGGTGTTGTCATTGCTATGGCAAGGTAAGAGCTTGTTCATCTTTATACTTGTTGTTTTCTTGCATGTTATTATGGAATGTAAATGTGTGTCTCTTCTCCATTTGTCTAGTTGGGTAGAATGCCTAGGGATGGTGTAGGAGAAGGCTATGGGGAATCATTATGGGGGCATAAGGGAATGCCATGGGCATCGAGAGTTTTGAGGGAGTTTTGGGTTTGGGATCCACCATGGAAAATAAATAGCTTGCATTTCTTACTTGTGGGGGCATAAGGAAAAATTTGTGGGGGCATAAGGGGTGGGGGGCATAAGGAGGGGTTGGGAGGCATAAGGTTTATGGGATATGATATGTTATATTGGGGTATGATTATAGGTGGATGCCCAATTCCCAATTGGGAGGCATAAGAAGCTTCCCCCATAGTCCTTGCTCCTTTGGCTTGATTAAATAGAGCCTATGTGTTGTTTGATTGTGAAATACAGTGGAAATCTGTATGTGTGTCTTGGTTGTTTTGTTGTTAAAAATCTTCCTATGTGTGTTGTGGAAGCCTGTGGATGTTGCCATGTGTTGAACCCCATCTTTCATTGTGTTGTGGTTGGGGCTCGGGGGCCAATGACGAGAGAGGCTTCATCTCTTCATTGGATATCTTGGTTGGGTGGAGAGCATTGCCTTTCCCCTCTCTTCTTGTTGTGATCAATCGAAGGAAACATCTAAAGCATGTTGTTGTTTTGGAATCAGTCATGGTGCAGAGTTAACATCCATCATTGTTAGTTTACTTCTTGCTGTAATTTCCTTTACCCACTCTTTGTGGATGGACTGTAACTTTCATTATATTGTAAAGATGTTGTATTGACCATGCAAGATGTATTTTGATTTGAGAAAGGGAAACAATCTTGTCTTCTTGTTATTGAGAGAACTGTTATGGTATTGTATTTGTGCATTCATGGCATAATGAAAAAAGAGATATGTTCTTTACCTCCATTGGATTGCATTTGTCCAAGTTGATTGCTCAATCGTAATGTAACTTCATGCTTGAAAGAATGTAAAGGGATCGAGTTGTGTTTTGTATATTACATTTGAAATGATTAAAAGAATTACTTTGTTGCATCCATTGGTATGAGTTGGTGTAAGTAAGAATCATTCAAATGCATGTAATTCTCTATTTTGGAATGTTGGAAGCAAATCTTGCATAAGGGAATTATGTTATTCTTGTTACTTGTCTTGTTGGGAAACGTTCAATCTATAAAGAATAAGAAGGACTTCGTTTAGATCTTGTTATCAATCATTGAAGAAAGAAGTTTGTTTTAAGCTAGCATGAAATGAATTTAAATGATGTTCTTACATACTTAAGAGTTGTTGTTTCATTCAGTTAGAATGTAGTAATATGATCTTCCCTTACTTCACTTTGCATGTACGCTTAATCAACCAACGAATGAACCAAACAACCCCTCAAACCGTTAAGTAATGAATGAAGTGAACCAACTAAGCCTTGCAAGACCAAAACAGACCCAAGAAAGACTTGCACACTCAAGGAATTTACCTTAGAAGCTTTCAATCAAACAAATTTAACAAAAGGATTCACTCAGAAAATTTCAGTCTTGACTGTAGGAGCCTGCAGGACTGTTTTTGCAAAAATGACTATCTAAACCTCATCCAATCCTAAGTTTTATGATTTTTGTGCAAAGTAGATGTCATCACCTTTCCAAAAAGTCTAATTTTATCAAAAACCGAGTTCCCAGTCAAAAGTTATAGCATTTTGAAGTTCTTGCTGCAGGTAGTTCTGGAAGATGCTACGGGCATTTGTTGCATAGCAGAGTTGCTACTGGCTAGGCCTGGAGTTCTTTAGGGCTTCTGAGTTGCTACAGTGCATGTTTTGTATTTGAGTAGTTGCATGGTTAGGTGCAGCTAGTAGTTGCTTGCAGTTGCTATGTGGGTAGTTGTAGTGCACAACCCATGTACGCTGGTAGTTGCTGTAGGCAGTTGCTACGGGGCGGGTTGTAGGTGCACACAACCGAGTTCATACGGGGCTTGTTGCAGTTGTTATGGTAGGTGTACAGCCAGTTTGCTACGGGTAGGTTGCTACAGGCTGTAGTTGGCATACATGGCTTACAAATAGTTTGCTACGGGCTGTTGTAGGAGTACATCCTGATTCTTTATGGGCTGCTTATAGGAGGACAACTAGTTCTTACAGTGCAGTAGGAGCACAAATTGGAGTTGCTACAAGTTGGGGCCTACTACTTCAAAAGCTTATGGCACCTTGTATTTTGTACATGGAGACATCAGAAACATCAGTTTGCACAAGAGACAAGATTCACCAAAGTAAATAAGTATATTAGATCTTAATGAACATATAAAACTAAATATATGCAAAATCATAACTTTGATCTCCTCTTGTGGTAGATTCAAACGTGCGTGTGTCTTAAACTATGCTTGTGATAGTAAAAAAAAAAAAAAAAAATATTCCTCTTTCAGCTAACTAAGCCTAGGTTAATCATAGATCTGCAGAGGGTTGGTTTTACGGGCATTACACTTTGGTATCAGAGCAGTGGTTCAAAAGCTTGGGCCATTGGGCACACTAGAAAACTTGAGACATGAACTGTAAACCTAACACACTTTTGAATCTAAGAAAACAAACTTGTTTGAAAATTGAAGAAGAAATAAGTATGAAGAAATATTACATTACTCTGTTCATTTGAACTGCCAGAATTAAAATGATAATAAAATAATAATAAGTTGTTTGAGTTGTTGTGCTTGCTTAGTGACATTTTTCTAAACCCGGGTAACTAAGAATGTCAGATTAAATTGATTTTGTGAACTTCTAGTATAATGGAAACTTGGTTCCCCTTTGAAAATGTGTTGTTTTACAAGTCCTAAAACTTGATTTAAATTGTATGATGCATTAAGCCCTTTGTTGAGACCCTTCCTTTTGGAGTTGTTGGAATGATGAGTTGTATGATGTGATCCTTGTGATTGGACAGTAGTGGTTGTGTTATGGGTCGGGAAGAGCTAATTAGAAGTTGTTTAGAGCTTCCTTCCTTGAGTGGTTATGAAAGAGGGTCTGGTTGTCATTTTTCCATGTTGTTACCCATATGAGAGGGTGGACACTAAGTCTGGGTGTCGTCTAGGACCCAATCCTTGTGTATGTGTTCTTGGAACTAACCTCGAGGTAGAGTACCCCTATTGGCGGCCATGAAAGGCTCATGTGAGTGAATGTGGTGTTAAATTTTGTGTTTTACATTCGTAATCTTGTGTATTTTATCAAGGACCAACATCTTATTTTATGATTGGATTGAAGAAGCTCTAAGGATCTTTTATTTATTTATAATTCTTGCAAGAATTTTCAAACTTTGCAATGTGGCTACTTAGCCACTTTTATTGATTGTCGATGTTTCTTGGACTTTATTTGATTGATGACTCGAGCTCATGATGTTGTTGGCTACTTGGCTAAACGTTACGTGATTCTCACTTACATGTTGTTGAGTTGGCCCTATGTTGTTTGTCTCATAATATTTTGTCGTATGGGGTACACCCTAGGTGTCTTGAATGTCCTTTTAGGTGCTTAAAGTCATGCCTTGGTTATGGATGCATGGAACCTTGAGTGTGTCTAAGGTCTTAGAGTGACCCTTTTTGTTGCTTGACCTTGCTAGAAAGAAAGTTTGTTGTGTAGTGTGGTCTAGAGGGCAAGTCGACAAGTGGTAGTGGTGATTCTATTTCAATCTGGTAAGAGCTTGACCCTCGTCGGAGTAGAAGTGTTTATTTATGGGATTTTAGATTTTGTTAGGATTGGATTGCCTTTGGTTGACTGTAAATGTTACTGGAAAAGTGTTTGTTTTGATAGTGAATTTTCATCGATGGCATGTTAAATTGTATCTTGGGTTCCTGGTTGCATCATAGAAAGTTTTGACTCATGGAATGTATGCATCTTGGTAATTATGGATAGATTTAAGCCTTTTCAGTAGTGTGTTTATTTAAGTGTACTTGTTTTACTCTCTTGACTTATAAATAAGTTTACCCTTACCTTAAATTTCCTTTACTATGAATAACATTCTATGACCTATTAATCTTTGGGTTACTTGGAAACACTTATGGATGCTTTGGGTCTTTTGGATCTTTCTCTTAGAAATGTTAGTTTGGTAGATCTTAATAGATAATCTCGGTGGTGCTTATATTGTACTTCCTCTTTTAAAAAAAAAAAAATATAACTCTTGGTTGTTAAGTTCATGATTTGGTAAATTATTTGGTTGCCCCATTGCATTTGATGCCTTTTAGTGTGGATGTGGTTCCTTGGAGTAAAGTTGCATTGTCATCTGGTTGCTTGGCTGGTGGTATCTTGTGGGGACATGAGTATTGATTGGAAAACCTTCTTTGGTTATTAGGGAGTAAAATGTTACCATCCTAAACAAAAAAAAAAAAAAATTAAACCTTAATAGATTCGTAAAAGTAAGATTATACCTCTTTAATGAGCCTTTCTTGAAAATTTCTTATGAAACTTGTGGAGACCCACTAAGAATGTTTAATGATGCTTGAAATTATTCGGTGAATTTTTGAAATCTTGGTGTGATTCATGTTGGTTCATTGTTTCCTAGTTCTTACAGAAAATTAATAATGTGTTTTCTATGTTGAATGTCTCTTGTTCCTTTAGAATCAAAATGTGGTGTGTTGATTTGTATCTCCTTCCCATAAAAGTAATTTTGTGATGTGTTTGAACCATCATTCTCATCAAAATTTGATTGATAAGATGACTCAACCAAAACACCATAAAACTATAATTAAGGAGATTTGACCTTGAACTTAACTAAATTGGAGCATAGAAAAGGGAAGTGATCCTTGTTATACCCTTGGTAGATTAATAGAAGAAATAAAAACCATGTAGAAGAATAGAAGGAAATCTTGTCCATCCACCTTCCTTGCAAGTAAACTAAATGCTCTCTACCTATACAAAATGGTGAGACATCATGCCCACCTTAGTGGTGCTCTTTATAATGTAAACTGATGATGTCATAATAGAAGGAAGTTTGTAACTAAGGAAGCATGAAAGGAATGTTCTTAACAAGAAAAGCTATAACTTTTGACTTAATAAGTTGATTTATAAAATGGGTAAAATTTATGTGTATTGAGTGCAATATATAGTTGAACTTGTAGTTTTGTCACCTACCTGAAATTGTGAAACACCCGGTGGATAGTAATGTGTTCTAGTTGCTTATTACTTCTTGTCCATGGATGTATGTGCCTTCTTGTGGGAGTTTTGGGTCATCACACCCTTATCATCCTAGCTCGACGGATGTGAGTTGTGGTCCTTTTGGATTGAGACTTATCTATTTTTGAGAAGCAACCACCATGTGTGTTGTCTTGTCCTTGGAGACCTAAGTTATTGTAATTTTAAGGCAACATATGTTAAGGATAAAAGATAACTTTGGGAAGTCTTCTTTTCTTCATATTTTCTTGGGTCACCTTGTTGTTGTAGCCCTTCTTCCCATTAGGATGGAAAGTGCAAGATGATGTTATTCACCCTTGGATTTGATTGGACCCCGTGTTACTTGCTCTTCTCCCTAGCAACCTTGAATGGTCCTTGGTGTTCCTTGTGCTCTCTTTATGGTTATTCCGAGCTTGAGTAGGAAATAAGATAAATAATCCCCATTGTGCTTTAATGTATGGTGCTTGAATTGATATGTTAGTCATTAGGGGATATATATATATATATATATATATATATATATATATATATATATCTTTTGCTATATGGTTGACTTCTTTAGATTTGGTTGGTATGGTGTGTTCGATTCTTAAAACAAAAGTGTAAAAATCAGACTATAGGAAAACCTTGTGGTCTTGACTTTGCTTGCATTACCATGAAAAGTTAATTGTGCCCTCTCGAGTTATAGAAGTGCTTTCCTTGAATAGTTCCTTGATTGTAAATGTTTTGCTGATTTAGGTGTCCTTGTTGATTAACCTCATCTTGTGTGATCTCAATTTGTGGGACCTTGTGTAGACTTGTTTCTCATGCAAAATTGGTCATAGTTGATTTTGCTAGCCTTGTATGGACAACGAACCTTGAAATCATGGCTTAAACGTGTAGAAACCTTAACTTTTATTAATGTGGTATGTGTATCAGTGGGAAACTATGTGGTCATCTCAAGTTTATGGAAATTTTCCCTGTAATTCCCTTCCTTGGTGGTTACTCTTGATGATCTTTTGGGAACTCTTCTTGTTATATTGTTATGTGTTGTATCTTGTTTGATAGCGTAAAGTTACTCCTTAGATTCTTATGTTCATAGCCTTGCATGCTGAAAGTTTAGAACTCATCCCTTGCAATCTCCCTTCTTCTACTTGAATTATATTGGACCAAACTGAGTTTTGTAGACCCACACTTGTTGAAGCAAAGCAATTCCAAAAAGAGCATGATCCTTTCTCTATTGCATTGTTTCCACATCTGTTCCAGTGACTTCCAGGAGGAAGTCGAGTCTAAGGGGAGGGGGATGTAGTGCCCACTTCCCTTCGACACTTTTTTTTTGATCGTCAGACTATGGATTATGTATTAGACACTATTTTGGCTTGGTTTAGTATGATGTTGGATTATGGACTTCATTACTGACTGGACTTATATAGGATGCATGATGATTATTATAAACATATATATATATAGATGTTGATGCTTTATTTGATGTAGTTATATCATTGATGCTATCCGGATATGTGATGTTTAATCATTTGATTATATATAGAAAATGAAAATTTTAAATGATGATAGAATGGTTGATTTAATTTATAAAATGATATAGTTGTATTTTGATGTTGTGTTATGCAGTTATACTTACGATGCTTAGATTTATATTATATTATTTTTGAGCATTCTGATATGGCCACGAGGCCGAAGGAGGTATTTGTATTTTGTAGGCTATTTTATATCACAACAGACATCGGGGGATTGGAGACTAACCACAATGGAATTTTGGATGGATTCAACACGGTCACCATGGCAACTAGTCGTTTGCGTGTTGTTTGTTGTTGGGGGGTTCCCATGGGGGGATCACCTTTATATGTGACCATGGGGGTTTGTGTGTGTTTATGTGGTCCTTCTTTTATTGTTATCTTGCATGTGTTTTATTTGTGAATGTGTCCATTCCTTTATTTAAATAGAATGTGAAAGATAAATTTAAATAAGACTTGCTTAAATATAGTTATTAATGTGTTGATCCTTGCATTTAATGTGTGTAAGAGAGTTGATCTTTGGAGTATAAAACACTTCACCATCTTGAAACTCGGATTTGTACTTGGAGGGTATTTTTGGAAGCTTGTGGGACAAGCTAAACTTGTCCCACACCCATTAAAAGCTTCATACCAACTTTATCTTGATTGGAGTGTTTACTTTTTCCTCTTAAATGCATTTTTGCTTGTCAATCTTGCTTGTGTAAGTGTACTTTCTTACAAAAATTTAATTGGTTGTCCTTGAGGTGTAAGTGGAGGCTTGCAAGTAAAGTCGATTTGATTGGCATGAGGACATTACATTCCTTTTTGGTTTTCATTTTTGGGGAGGATGATTATTTTCCACTTGCATTTTTGGAGAGAGCTGGAAAAGAGTCGCATTTTTTCTCTTCTTCTTCTTTTTTTTTTTTGGAGCTGCATGTTTTGGAAGCCATGGGAGTTCTTCTCTTGCTGGAATGTTGTTGTTAGATTGTCTCCTTGGCATTAGAGAGAGATGTTGTTTTTTTTGGACTCATCATTCACCTCCATTCAAGCTTGTTGTTGGACTGTCCTCTTGGCATTTGAAGCTGATTGTTTTTAGACTATCATTTCACCTCATTCAAGCTTGTTGTTGGACTGTCTTTTTGGGGATTCTTGTTGTTGTTTTTTGAGACTGTTTTTCATCCATTCAAGTTGCTTTGCATTCTTGGCATTTGAAGCTGTTTTTTTGAACTATGATTTGGGCATTCTTGTTGTTGTTTGAGGACTGTTTTTTGGTGGACATTCAAGTGACTGTTTTTGGGCTGCATTCTTGGCATTTGAAGCTGCTATTTTTGAACTGTGATTTGGGCATTCTTGTTGATTTTTGAGGACTATTTTGGTGGACATTCAAGTGACTTGTTGGGGCTGCATTCTTGGCATTTGAAGCTGTTGTTTTTGAACTGTGATTTGGGCATTCTTGTTGCTGTTTTGAGGACTATTTTGGTGGACATTCAAGTGATTGTTGGGGCTGCATTCTTGGCATTTGAAGCTGTTATTTTTGAACTGTGATTTGGGCATTCTTGTTGTTGTTTTGAGGACTATTTTGGTGGACATTCAAGTGACCATTGGGGCTGCATTCTTGTATTTGAAGATTGTTGTTTCTAAACTGTGAGTTGGGCATTCCTGTTGTTGTTTTGAAGACTATTTTGTGGACATTCAAATTAATATTTGGGGTTGTCTTTTCTTGCTTGCAAAGGTGTTGTCATTGCTATGGCAAGGTAAGAGCTTGTTCATCTTTATACTATTGTTTTCTTGCATGTTATTATGGAATGTAAATGTGTGTCTCTTCTCCATTTGTCTGGTTGGGTAGACTACCTAGGGATGGTGTAGGAGAAGGCTATGGGGAATCATTATGGGGGGCATAAGGGAATGCCATGGGCATCAGAGTTTTGTGGAGGGAGTTTTGGGTTTGGGATCCACCATGGAAAAGAAATAGCTTGCATTTCTTACTTGTGGGGGCATAAGGGAAAACTTGTGGGGGGGCATAAGGGAAAATTTGTGGGGGGCATAAGGAGGGGTTGGGAGGCATAAGGTTTACGGGATATGATATGTTATATTGGTGGTATGATTATAGGTGGATGCCCAATTCCCAATTGGGAGGCATAAGAAGCTTCCCCCATAGTCCTTGCTCCTTTGGCTTGATTAAATAGAGCCTATGTGTTGTTTGATTGTGAAATACAGTGGAAATCTATATGTGTGTCTTGGTTGTTTTGTTGTTAAAAATCTACCTGTGTGTGTTGTGGAAGCCTATGGATGTTGCCATGCATTGAACCCCATCTTTCATTGTGTTGTGGTTGGGGCTCGGGGCCAATGACGAGAGAGGCTTCATCTCTTCATTGGATATCTTGGTTGGGTGGAGAGCGTTGCCTTTCCCCCTCTCTTCTTGTTGTGATCAATCAAGGAAACATCTAAAGCATGTTGTTGTTTTGGAATCAGTCATGGTGCAGAGTTAACATCCATCATTGTTAGTTTACTTCTTGCTTGTAATTTCCTTTACCCACTCTTTGTGGATGGACTGTAACTTTCATTATATTGTAAAGATGTTGTATTGACCATGCAAGATGTATTTTGATTTGAGAAAGGGAAACAATCTTGTCTTCTTGCTTATTGAGAGAACTATTATGGTATTGTATTTGTGCATTCATGGCATAATGAAAAAAGAGATATGTTGTTGCCTCCATTGGATTGCATTTGTCCAAGTTGATTGCTCAATCGTAATGTAACTTCATGCTTGAAAGAATGTAAAGGGATCGAGTTGTGTTTTGTATATTACATTTGAAATGATTAAAAGAATTACTTTGTTGCATCCGTTGGTATGAGTTGGTGTAAGTAAGAATCATTCAAATGCATGTAATTCTCTATTTTGGAATGTTGGAAGCAAATATTGCATAAGGGAATTATGTTATTCTTGTTACTTGTCTTGTTGGGAAACGTTCAATCTATAAAGAATAAGAAGGACTTTGTTTAGATCTTGTTATCAATCGTTGAAGAAAGAAGTTTGTTTTAAGCTAGCATGAAATGAATTTAAATGATGTTCTTACATACTTAAGATTTGTTGTTTCAGTCAGTTAGAACATAGTAATATGATCTTCCCTTACTTCACTTTGCATGTACGCTTAATCAACCAACGAATGAACCAAACAACCCCTCAAACCATTAAGTAATGAATGAAGTGAACCAACTAAGCCTTGCAAGACCAAAATAGACCCAAGATAGACCTACACACTCAAGGAATTTACCTTAGAAGCTTTCAATCAAACAAATTTAACAAAAGGATTCACTCAGGAAATTGCCAGTCTTGACTGTAGGAGCTTGTAGGACTATTTTGCAAAAATGACTATCTAAACCTCATCAAATCCTAAGTTTTATGATTTTTGTGCAAAGTAGACATCGTCACCTTTCCAAAAAGTCTAATTTTATCAAAAAAAGTTCCCAATCAAAAGTTATAGCATTTTGAAGTTCTTTCTGCAGTAGGTAAGATTGGAAGATGCACATGTAGTCATTATGGGCAGGCCTAGTTGTAGGCAGTTGTAGGTGCACAACTAGAGTTGCTATAGGAAGGCCTAGAGTTGCTACGGGAAGTTGTAGGTGTAGAATCGTAGAGTTGTAGTGCCGAGTTTTATAGGCATGCCTACTATAGGAGGATGGCTAGTTGCTACGGGATTACTACGTATGAGCACAATCGGAGCTAGTTCTACATGGGCTGGGAGCCACTACTAGGGCCTACTACTTCAAAAGCTTATGACACCTTGTATTTTGTACATGGAGACATTAGAAACATCAGTTTACACAAGAGACAAGATTCACCAAAGTAAATAAGTATATTAGATCTTAAACATATAAAACTAAATGTATGCAAAAGCATAACTTGGATCTCCTCTTATGGTAGACTCAAACGTACATGTGTCTTAAACTATGCTTGTGAGAGTTTAAAAAAACTATGGCCATGTCTCGAACATGCATCATGTTGGTACACAAATTGATTCTCCCTCAAAAGCTGAGCAACGTCACATGTTTGGCAGGAAGCTTAAAGACAAACATAGCATGTAGTGTGTCATTTTGTAGCCGGGGATGAAATGCAACTTGCTGTTTGTAACTCGAATGTGGAGAAATGGTAGCACCCTTAGGAGGATTTTACCTATCCTCACTACTTTATGGTTGTACCTTTCAACCAGGGAGAGAGGAGATGGAGATATCCTTCCTTGTGAAATTATTAAGAAGACCTTGAAGAAAATATGATAAATGCAACAAAACCTAACTCTCCCGAGTTGTCACTCTAGATAATGGAGATATTTTCCAAGAAATTTTCATGCCACTAAAGACAATGAAAACCTAATTGTTTCTGCATGTTTTGGTAGTAAAAATTATGCATTTGTATACACACATGACAAACAGGGGTAGTATGGGTATGATTGGTTGTTTTTAAATGAATTTTTGGTGGGAGGTGAGGCAAAAATGAACTTGATTCACCATATTCTTGAGAAATTTTACAAAAATGGAGAGCTTGAACAACATAATGCTTTGGGATAGCTAGGATGTTCCTTTAACCAGAATATGTGCTTTAATGGAGGCCCAGATCAGCACTTTTCACACAAACTTCAAGGATCCAAAATGAAGGCTCAAATTGGAAAACTTAACTAAACATTATCAACCTCTATTTCATCACACCTAAGATACCCTCAAAGGCTAACAAACAATCTTATAGTCATGCTAGGAGTCACAGTGATTTTAAATTTTTTTATTTCATTATCAAATGAAATCTCTTCTGATAAATGAAATTGCAAATGCCACCAAACTATCACAAGGATAAGATCTTGTGTGATTCACAAAGATTTCAATGTAAGATTGCAACGGGAACAAGAAAACTACTTGCAAACATTCAGGAATGAAGCAAACACAAATTTTGCCCAAAAATAATGCATATTAACTCAAGTTTTATGAAATTTAGTAGTAAGGGAAAGTTTCTAGAACAATCTCAAAGCTTGTCAATGGCTTTACACTTGCAACCACCTTGACACGATCAAATTTAACACAAAAGAGATAAACAAGTTTCTTCAGATGATTTCTCAGAAGGATGGGTTCTATCAAGCTTTTCTCTTAGAAAAATCAGTCCCGACCTCTAACACTCCAACCATTTACACGATAAATTCATGTAATTTATAACATTTTTCAACAGAGTTTTCCCCAAAAAATCCAAACATTGAGTGCACTAATGCAGGTGCTCACCATGATCTTGATCATGATTTGCAAAATCAAATTTGTAAAAAGTTGTTAGGTGTTTAGGGGGAGATCTCTCCAAATATTTCCAGTATTTAATTCATTCTTCTTATAGACCACTCTTCCCTATACTCACCAACCACTTCTACCCGTAATCTTTCAAATCTAGTTCTTTGTGTGCCTGAAAAGGAATAATGGAAGATCAGATTGATCCCGAGGTCAAATCTCATCTTAATCGTCAAAGACGTCCCAGATTTTCCTCACCAAACCAAGATATCAACAGTCTTGTTCCTCTTCATTTGACATTGTAGAGACTCCAAGAAATGATAAAAACCATAAGAATACGCGTCCCTGTAGGAGCCTTGGAAAAATGGTGGAAAATCATATACAGACGCATAGTTTACCATCAATATTTCTATTTTGAAATCGACCATCCATGTGGGAGATCCAATTTAAAATGGGCCTGTGGGTTTCTTTTTCCTTTTACATCTTTTGGAAAAATTTAAATTTTCACCTTTTCTATGCACCTCCACCCTTGAGAAATGAGCGTGAAACGTGTCCTAAGGTGGGTTCTAAAGGAATTGAGCTAAATTCTACTATTTCACCTCCCTTTTGGAAAAGGAATTTTTTCCAAATTTCCCCGCAGCTCCACCCTTCCACATCTAGTCTCTATGTGGGTTCCAGCGAACCACAGCTTCCTTTTTCAATTTTAACTCCTTTTCCCACAAAGGAAAATTTTCCAAATTTCCTCCAAAGGTTCGCACCTCCGCCGTTGAGTGGAATAAAATTTTGACTATTCTCTATCGGTCCCAACGGGTCATTTTGATGATTTCAGTCTTTTAATCAACATGGGGAGAAAAATCCAAGTTGCCCCGACGGCCCACCTCCCCGCCTCTTGACATTTTCAACGCCAACCTTGACCTCCTTCTTAGAATTGAGGGCCATTTTCATGTTTTAATCATTTCTATGACAAGAGGCAAAAATCCAAATTACCTCGATGGTCCGTCACTTGCCCACCCCTTTGAATTTTCAAACTACCACACGTCCAATGGCGCATATTGAGGTCGTCCCAAAAGTTGAGACCTTGAATGAGCATGGGCTCACCACGTGTCCCAAGCCTCTTAGGAAGTTGTTGAAAAAACTAAGGAAAGAAGACTCAGCAGAAACCTCCACGTGTCTTTATGGCGCAACTTCAAAAACCTTATAAGGCTTCAAAATGATTTAGCGGGGGCATGCTTCCATTTTAGAATTTTACTCCATTTTTCCAAAAGGGAAAATATCCAACTTGCCCCCAAAATCCCACATCTCCACTTTTAAGTTTGCCACGTGTCCTTCTACGAGGTCAAAGTAAGAATTTTTCCATGCTGCATAAATTTTGTTTTAACCAAAGCCTAGCAGAGCCACGGGGTGGGTTCAAAATTTTTCCAAAGGGACAAAATAGAAAAAGTTCAAAAACAAACATGCCGCACCTGATCCAATTAGAAGAAGCCATGTAAGTAACAAAAGAACAAATTAGAATTGAGTGGAGCTACGGGACCAAATTTTCCCTTTTGCCAAAAAAACACAAAGTGATAAGTTAAAACATTTTCCCATCATCCCCTGACCAACCAAAAGAAGCCACATGACCACCGAATGCTGAGGAATAATTTTGATAGGAAAAGGATGCCCATCGAGACCGTAAAAAATGTAGAAATTCTCGATTCATGCCCGAACCCGATTTTTCGCTAAGGATGAAATTTTTTCAAAACAAAACCAAGTGAATCATGGTTCCGAGCATCTTTCGACCATGATATTTGGATTTTCAAATGAATACAAATATAAATTGATCATTCTCAAGCTTCCATGGTTGGGGCAAAATAGGAAAAATGGTAGAGCCCATGGATTTTGAAGAAATTAGGGCAAAATGGTGCGAGATCAAGATGAGCACCAACACATCATAGACATTACAATACAAGCTTGGTCATGCTTAATTATACTCATGGATACATTGAAGATGCACATTGTAGTGGAGTATAATCCCCTACAAATGACAGCTAAGAATGGGATCCAAAGTGGAGAGGAGACAATGGCCGGTGTCGAAGTACGAGCTCATGTGAATTTTTGATCAAGTGGTCAACAACTTGATGACTCGACACACTCATAGTTCTCCGTATCAATGACATAAATTTTTATTATGTTATTATTAACTAATGTTTAAATTTTGTGGTATAAATTGAACTGATCATTTTCCATGTTGACGTAAATAACATTTATGCTTCACCTTCATTTGATATTTGTTCATGATCCATGACACATGCAGAGAGGTTGGGCTAAAAGTTGAAGTTGTAACAATATTGATACGGTCTGATTGGAGGCTTCTCTTGGCAAATAGGTTGTCAAGAACTTCTCTCAAGCATTCACACACTCTAATTTTATATTTTCCTTGTGCTTTGTCAGGATTTAATTTATGTTCATTGATTTGGAGAAAGAAGATACAAAATGAGCTAGATACAATATTAGGCTAGGGTTCCAATCTTCCCTATCTACAAGGGCCACTGAATAAGTCTCTACGTATGCATCCACTTCGTCCCATCTTACTGTGGACTCTTATATGGTTATGTGTGATGTGCACGGGCATATGTAAGCTTCATGTCTACAATCGACAATGTATGACACTCTCCAAAGGATTCGAGGATGAGAAAAAATGGATACCAAGGCCACTTACCCGATTACTTTTCCCTTCCACATGGGTCATCATAGTTCCTCAGTAGCCTTTGAGAGTTCAATTTTGGAACCACATGTGACATATCATTGTGTTGCCTCCTCTACTGGGCATGTGCATTGTGTGAATCGTTATGCTTTTCGGTGGGCACGTTGGCAAACCCATTCATAGCATCTTGTGGATTTATTTAGGTCCGCCATTTTTCTTATGAGAACCCATTCATAGCATCTCATGGATTTGTTAAGGTTTGCCATTTTTCTTATGAGATAACATTCCTTTTTTTGCGTGGCATTGTTAGAATACATATTTGTTGTCAAAATTCTCACATTTTTTCGTGTGAGCCACCATGCCAAAATATTCTTGGGTTTCAAAGCGTCTACGTTGTTGAAGTTGTGCTTTCACATATCTTCTATGTAGACCACAACCTCTAATACAACTATGCCTCACATAACACTGATGTTGATACTAAGATTCCTCTACAACATCGACATGGAATTTTCCATTGCGAACTCGTGCAACAACACACACCTTATCATTTCTAATTTCTCTAGAAAATTAATTGTTCCTTCTATTTTAAAATAAAGCCACATTATAACTTATTTAATTATAAATCAAGAAAATTTACAACACTTGATCAAAAATGTCAAAAATGACATTTGCAAGCTTCCCTCTATGTGAGCTTCCCTATCTCAGTTTATGGTTCCATATATATGTTCCTTTGCTTCACCTTCTCCTTTATCAAATGGCACCAAAAAATTATTGCCTTTAATTTCAACCCTTCACACCTCCTTCAACCTTCACTCCTCTACCTATCTCTTTCGGCATTCACATTGCAGACCGCTCACGTGTGAATTGCTAGTTATTTTACTATCTACCATACTTTATTACGCCGAAAGGCGTGTTCTCTGGTAGAAGGCCTCCTCCCGTCTGATGGACATACATGAGAAAAACGGTTCGAGATGTAGTGGTTGATGATGCATGGCTTGTTAAGCACTTTACACGTGGTGACCAAGATAAGGACTAAGCAGAGAAAAGGATTGTAACGCAACGTCATTCATAAATGCGGGACATGTGTCGGGAGTCCTTTGTGCAGGTGGCCACACCTCCATCGTCACCATGAACAGGCGAGTATGGTCGCCCCTGTGCGATGCAACTCGTGGTTCTTTTCAACTGGTGGGTGATTTGGGTTATTAAAAAATGACATGACATTTTTAGGGTTTCGGGAAGGGTTTTGCTACTTTTAATGAGGAGTGTTTTTACAACCCATTTTTTTTGTTCTTTGTGTGTAAATATCAAACATTGTAGAGAGAGAAGTCCATTTCTCTTTGCCTACTGAGTGTGGTTGGAGTTGGAGACTGCGTGATTGGAGGAAGCCATCCAGCATCACAACCGAGATTTAAAGAAGAGGGTAATTATTTTTGCATCTTCTACATCTATAATGTGTATAGTTATTGGTGATGATTGACAGTTTAATCCATCTTTGAAGTAGGCTTTTTTCCCTTCATAGATTTCCTCTAACAAATTTAGCTTGTGCTTTGCCGCATCTAGATTTTTTTAATCTTTTGTGTGAAATATTAAATATTTTTACAGTATTTGCATGGAATTATTTGTATAAAGATAGTTGTTATACAAAGAAACAGATGGATCATAGTTTTCCAAAATAGTAATTTTTGATTTTGTGTGCATAAATCTAGAGATACTTATCGAATGTGTTAGAATAGTTTGCATAAATTCTGTGTCTACTCTTATATTGAGACATCAAACTACTGCATATAGAATGACGGCCCACCATGAAACAATCTATGGTAACCCCTCGCCAGACCCTCAAAAAACATATTTTCATATAGTTGTGTTAGAAACAATCTTCCTACAATTTCGTATCGTAGCTTTTTTAGGTCATATGTCATTCTATAATCTAATCGCTATATTTGTTGACAATAGTCACCACGCACTTTTTATCGATAAATGAGATGTATTTATGAACCATAGATTTAATTAATATGACCAAAGCCCGTTAGAATCTAAACATATATATTCCATCTTTGGAAACTCCATACTTTTCTATAATACTGAAGACCCTGATACATTTTGGAAATCATTTTTTGGAAAAGCAAGATGATAATTTTCAAGATGAACTTTTGTCGACATGACATCTTACTGTTCTTTTATATTCAACCATTATTAAATTTGTTAATGACTAACACACACGGCGAACTCAGGGTGTAGGTATGCCTTGTTTTTACTCCCAAGCTCAATCATGGGGTTGAAACCTAGGACTACAAAAATTGAA
The DNA here is from genome assembly GCA_018340775.1 of Taxus wallichiana var. yunnanensis. Taxonomy (NCBI): domain Eukaryota; kingdom Viridiplantae; phylum Streptophyta; class Pinopsida; order Cupressales; family Taxaceae; genus Taxus; species Taxus wallichiana. Next base: position 209,384,373 of record CM031235.1, on the reverse strand, counting down.
CACTATATATGGTGAATGAAGGAAGAAATACCATTGTGTTCTTCCACAAGAGAGCTCTTATATGCCAAGTTAGTGTCTCACATAGTCATGAACTAAAAAATGACTTTATCATAAATAGATTTAACCCAAATTTTCAAAATAGGACATACGAGCAAAGCCATTGAGTCTTAACTAAGAGCTACTGCAACTTTTCTAACTTGCTGAAAATAGGTCACTAATTAGTGGAGAGACTGAAATCTTCACAAAACTTGACTGTCCATCAGTTTGGCTGGATGCTTTGTAGGCATTTTCAAGATGGCACTGCAAACTCTCCAGCTAGACTCAAGATACCTTTGCTGAGTTGTTTGTATGATTTTGAGCTTCAAATAGACAGGACAATTTTAAAGATTTATGTGACAGAGGCATCTTTGTGCTGCAATGAATGTAATCTATTTATGTATTCACAAATGTAATGCATTTTTGTCTTATAGCCTATGGCCTTTATTTGACATTGGCCAACCATTATCAATGAGAAAACCAATGATTACCTCAAACTTTTCAAATGTTAAATGTATTATATTTTGTAAATTGTTATTGTTTTTGTTTTCCTATGATTCGAGGGATACTTCCAGCTACCCCTTTTCCTATGATTTGAAGGATACTTCCTTCCCCCTTTCTACTACGATTTAGTGGATACTTCCAGCTGTGCCCCTTTTTCCATCCCCACATTTTATCATTCCTTTCAAAGAGCATAGGCAATAATTATTTGGATGCAATCATATTGATGGTTTTCCATAGTATTATCACTGGCAAAATTACCTAGAACTAGCATAAATCATAATATTCTTTCTCTTTGTATAACATTAATGAAATATTGTCTAACAAATATTGTGGAGGAGTTGAAGTATTGGGCATTGTTGTATAAATATTACGAGGTGTTGAGGTTTTGGGTATGTGGGGTGTGGAGATTTGGGATGGGGATCGGGGATACGGGGAGATACCTTCAAATTTTAGGAAGTGGTCGGATACGAACCTAGCCCCTAAACATATAGAAACTATTAAAATATAGAAATTTAAAATGTACAAACAATATTTTATGATTTAATAAATAATCATAAAAAACACAATGAAACAAAAAGGGTTAATGGACTTTTTAAATTGGAATAGCTTCATATTTAACTTTCTTGAAAAATAGATTTAAATGAGAGTATTTAGGACATGTTAGGGGTTTGAAAAGGTTAGGGTCCCTATATCTTTCTTCATTCTTTGGAGGAGGTTGATGTCCAAAATCACCTCAAAGATATCAGATACCTTTTTATTGATGAATCAAAAGTAAGAATTGACTAATTTCTTACCACAAGCTTTGAAAATTGCACTGGCATAAAACTTGACAACATTGGTTCCAGATGCTTGCTAGAAAACCATCAGAATGACTCCAACCTATACATGTATTGACAAAATAAAAATAGATTTTACGAATGCTTTGTCATGACTCATAAATTCTACAAACCACGCTTCATAAAGAATCTACTCACTATCATGTGATGTGCATATTTGCGCTGAAATAGGTCCAATAGTCCGCCCTTGGGAAGGCTTTCTAACTCCTCCACATATTCCTTAACAAGATAGTTTTATAGTTTAGTTACAATCCAGATCAAAATTAATAGAATTACCTGGCAAAGTTCTTCCTGAATCAAATCAATCATCTATAAGCTTACTCCATGACTAGTTACTTTAATTTAAAATTGCTATATTCGCTATGGTTAGCTTTTATACTGATTTATCCAAATTATATCTTTAAGTGTTAGCAGAATAAGCCATCTAAGAAATAAACATTGTCTTCTGTAGATTTGATCTTATTGTTTTGCATTACTTTCTTTGTGTACTCTCATGTACAGTTATTTCCTTTCAGTTTACAGAACTCCACAATTCCATTCAATGCACATTCTTGACTGTTTAATGCAAAGATATAATTGTGATGTTCATGAACTTTAAGATTGCTCTTAGAATATGGTATTATTCTTTGTGAACAAAGTGTCTCGCTTTCCTTTATATGTAGTTGTTGTGTTCATGAAATTTAAGCTTCTTCTCAAAATAACCTATTTTTCTTTATCGTATGAAAAATCCCTACCGTATTGTTTATCAAATTGTTTATTGATTATGTGTTGTTTTTTTGCATTTTTCCCTTCTACATTTTTATAGATTCTTAAGTATGTGGGTGAATTTGTCCTATCTTAAAACATCTTATTGTTGTATGTGTTGCATGAAGAAAACTATTTTTTTGCTTTCGATCTTCAACCATGACATGAAGGGGCAAGTGCCTTCACAATGGTAGGATTCGGTGTGTCTTTGAGGGGTTATTGCCCCTCGGACACGCAGCATCGGAATGCCCATTATTGGGCATTCGACTTGTCCATTGGAAAGGCTTTTAAAGCTTCTGCCAAAACAAATGACACCCCATTATTTTCTTTGATTCCTTCTTGGTGCTCCACAACAAAAAACCAATGTGTTTGACTTCCATTTCTAGTGTGGAACTTATCAAGGTTTGCATAGCGTCTATAGAATTGATTTTTACATTTCTATTGCTTTGGGTTGCTTGTGACGTTGCAGCAATGAAGACTCGGAATATAGTTGTTCTTCCTCCACACGGTGTGACAATCACCACTCTGCACTTGGAATGAGAAGATGCTTTCAACCGAACAAATTTTGTGGTCAATGTGCTCCATTGTAGGCAACCGAAACCGGCAAAACCTGTGGTCACTGAATTGGTTAGAGAACGTCTCCGCCTGCATCCTTCCTGTCCTCTTTATCTTTCCAAGTTCCGTACGGCGGGCCCCAACTCAAGGGGGTTTGGGCTTGTGTATGATCATCCTGAAGATGCTCTACAATACGAACCTGACCACAAACTGAAAAAGATGGGGATAACTGCAAAGACAATACATTCTGGAGGGAAAAAACCACAACGGGCAAAAAAAATTGCTAATGTCACCAAGGGAAAAAGGGAGATGCCAAGAAAAAATGAAAACCAGTACAGGCGTGCTCCATTAAAATTTTGTACATAAAATTAGTTTAGGTAGTTATATGGTGCAAACATCTACTATGTGCTCTTTCAGTTGTTCGATTGAAATAACATTGTGTTATGTTTTTGATAGCTCTTACTTCCTTAAGTTTGAGACTTTCTTCGTTGTACAATTACCGCTTTGTCAATATTTTTAATGTGAAAAAACCTTTGATAGATAAATTTCATACTTTCTTTTTTTTTCATTTAACTAGATTTCCTATCGTCATATTATCCACATTGTGGTTGTATCTTATTAACTTCATATGCTTCTCTTATATTTGTAGCCAGGGTACTATGTGCTATGAGTGCCAATTTTTTGGGCACTGTAAATAAAGTAATTGCTTAAGACTGTCATCAGCAGGAGATATTGAAAGTTTTATGGTCAAAATGTTTGACGAGAAAGGCTCTTGCTTTCTGGAAATTTTGCCTGGTTCCTCTCATCTGGACCACAAGTGGCAGCAGTTTTAGGAACTTGGTGAATCTACAGTTTTAGACAAAATTCAATAGTAGAAAATTATACATGGAAATACTTGGTGATTGAAGGGATTCAAAAACAAAAAGATTAATAAGGCCTCCCAATTTTCACATTTAAAATCAGATTTAGCAAATGTGCATTAGCAATAACAATTTTTGTTTGCAAATTATATATAGTTACAATTCTTTCAAATTCTCTGAATCTACAGTTTTAGGAACTTAGACATCAGCAAATTTAGTATGTACATTTATACTGGCTTTGTGTCACTGGCCTTCTATGATGAGCTGAGAGCCCTTTAATGGAAGCTGAAGAATTCAATTTTATGAATCTCCAATTACTTCCGACTCACTACTATAGCCGTTGATGTGTCATTAGGAGTTGGAGTGTAATGCAATAATAACCGTTAGCTTAGGTTTATTTTCTCGTATCTTCTCACCCTTGTCTCCTTAGTAAAATAGAGTAGGTTTTAGAATAGGTCCTCTGCAATTTATTTGTATGCACGAGAAAATACAAAGGAATAAGAACCAACTTCATCCGGAGATCTCTCTCGATTTCAAAAGTCCCATTTTCTAGAGATGCTCCATGTTGATTTCACACTAAGAGTCTCAACTCATCTAGTTAGGGGAACTTAGAGGGAGATGATTTTGCACTAATCAAACTTCTTTCACAACACCTTATTTTGATTTTGACATGTAAGGATCCTCATCATCAAGGTTTGGCTAGAGGTTCTTTTGTCGGACCACCATTGATCACATTTCTTTTTCCATATGGGGGTGATCTAAAAATGATCAATTTGTTATCTACATCATCTTGGACCCCTATAGGCTTATTTTATTTCCCGAAAGTGCCATCCTTATAAGTAATCAATGTAAAATAAATGCAAGAAATAATGACAATCCCAAATTTATTACGGAGTTCGTAGCCTACGTCTCTAGTTCTTATTGAACCGTTCCACTAGTAAAAATTGTAAGGACAATGTTATTTCTTACAACCTCAAGGCCTAATGGAATTTACACTTGCATCTTTAGTCATATCCCATTCAAAATGAACTTGCCATGATGGAATATCACTCAATCTTCTTGATGCACAACCTCCTTCGGAAGTCGATCGGCCTTCCCAATGCTTCCCTATGTCCTCAGCACTCTAAATGATACTTCATGCATTTATTGATAAATAATGTGGCTTAATGGGCTATTGGAGTGTGATACTCCCAATCACAAATATTTAATCTAATATTAACTAAAAATAATGGCAATAAACAATATTTTCCTATAGAATTTTAGGATTTTAATAAAGTGACAAAATATATTTAAAAATAATCCCAACTAGTACAAAATCCCAAAATAAGCTTGAGAAAGATTGCTCAAGGTGTGTCTTTCAATGAGGAGAGGTCCCTTTTATAGTCAATTAGACCCTAAAATTTTATTTAAGGCCTTATCTTAACTCACCACTCAACCAGACTCCTCAAAAGGCCTTAAGTTGATGCAAATCGAGTCATAACCAAGTCCACTTTGGCATACGAGTGGCCCAAAAGCTACTTAAACCTCCCCGCTCGCCACATCCTTCTAATGCCTTGCTATCGTAGAATCCTCACCGTGTTATCCCAGCCCACTACAGGACCTCGCCAACTTTGGTGATCGCTCATAAAAACCTCGATGACTCTACCCGCACCACACCCATCCACATCACCACCCACTATGCTAAGCCCACTTGGTGTCCCATGATGTCACCGAGATTCCCACCAAGTCAACTCCCACCGAGTCACACACTCCAGAGTCACCCACGAGTCCTTACCATGAGTCTACCCATCCATGTAGCCTAATCCCTTAACCAAGCCAAAATACCAACTCGTAAGTGGAAAAGGGCTCACTTTGAAATCAAAATTTTTAACTCTCTAATAGCTCCTTCAATACGACTTGAGGAATATTTATGAACTTGTTTAAATGAGGGTTTAGTGTAACTAAACCATGTGTGGCTCGAGGATCCACCACGTGGCAATACTTTTTATCGGTCCCTCAAGATGAAGATGACTTCTAGTTATGAAGACCGGAGGTACTAAGCCCGAATACATCATCTTCGCATGATCAAACTTACCACCTTTGCACTTATCCTCTAATTACTTGGTCATGCCTGGGTTGACCACAAACTTGACCAACCACCAAATGTGCATACAAACTTTTGACATTCAAATATCAAGCAATAAAATCTCCCAAGAAGATCTTCTGCCACATAATTTAGGGATGTTTAGGGAACTTTTACATCATATCTACCCCTTTTACATCATATCCACCCCTTTTCGGACATTGGACCTAAAATAACCAGGTGCAGCAAGAAGCCCCAATTGAATTTTATAGAAATCATCATGAATTGTAGTTGGAATTTTAAAATATATCTTTTAAGTCAAGAACGTTAGCATTTTTACAAATACATCATTTGCAATCCTTTAATAATTTTTTTCTTTTATGTTTTACTTAAGATGTTTTTATTGAACCACTTCAACTTTTATATTTTATCAATAGGCTCCTCCAGTCAAGCATTGTAAGGATCATTTCACATGTCAATAAGAATATTCATAAAATGATAAATCATTACAAAGCGATGTAAGTCCCCTTCTCTTATGTAGATCGGATACCATGTTGATGTTCTCACTGATAAAAGCAAGCTATCACAAATTTACGAAGTGGTGATTACTACCAGAAAAATATTAAAAAGGAACAATTACAGTAAAATTAAAAACTCTAAGAAATCAAGATATTTTTTTACATTTCCTTTCAATAGCCAAGTCAAATGAAAGATTCCACAAAAAACTGGGACACAATCATGCTTTTATCACCAGATAACCCAATCTCATCAAAAGGGCATAAAACAAGAATACCTGGTGCAAAAATAAGAGTCAGAAATAGAGGCATTTTTGCCTTTTCACATCTATATGCAGACGGAAAAAAAGCATACACACTTCAATGTGCCAGAAAATTTAGCGATTGCAAATCTTTGACCTTCTTTCCCTGTTTGATATGAGAAGCATTGAATCTCATGAGATTTGATAGAGATAAAAGTTGTGCATATAGAGATTTCTCTGCACAAAATATTTTGATTTTGACTGAGAGTAAATAGCGCTTAGTGTTCTGAACCACCGTAGTTCTGAACTGCTATAACAGATCCTATATAAACAACGTACAAATGATACTTGAACATGCCCAGTTCGCAAGATGGATTGTTAATTAGCCAAGTGTAAGGTCTGCCTGATGGGAGACAAAGGGTGATTTTGCTATTCCGGTAACTCCATTTTGGGCTAGAGTGCAGGAGAATGTGAAGACTTTGTGCATATCCATTTGCTTAACAATCTCGAAGGATTTTCCAAGAATCCCATTTTGCGCATATCCTATTTCCATCAAAGCACATTGTTATTAAACTATATAAGGGTATTTTGTATGCAACCAGATTTTGCATGCATGTCTAGCAGGGCAGTCTCAACGGCAGCATATCATAAAAATCCACGTTTAATTATTTTTTGATGGAACCCATGCCCTATCCCGGAGCTCTTGTTTTGGCAAAAGGTTGCCAAGTTTGTCTCTACAACTTCTCATTGTATTTGTTGAGAGATCACCAGGACTCTATCAAGAAGCCACATATACTACAATCATGTCCTATTGGAAGGCCACATTTCATTGAGACGTTTTGTCAAAAGTTTGTGTCGTCTGAATAACTTCACTAAAGGGCAGGCTCGACCACATCCGAAACATTGGGATTTTTTGATGTAATATTTTTGTAACTAAGTTTTGTTCGATCAAAAATGATTGTAGAAACTAAAGATAAATGCAATAAGGATTATTATTGGATGATAGTAAATATTTCCTTTAACAAAACCAAGACTATTACAATTAGGAATACTTTGCATTGGCGGTCAAATTTTACTAAAATTTATTTTCAAACCATCTAGTCAAGGATTTATTGGAACAAGGGTTGTGTGTCAATGCCTCTTAAATAAACTATACGTCTATATCTGATATGCTTCTTAATTTTTTGGTTTGTGAGAATGTCCTCTGTCATACAATTTTGGCAAGAGAAGTAACATAATGCATGGAGGTATCCTAATAAAAACTGTATGAAAGTAAGGACCTATAACTAATTGACAAATTGTTGATTGTTCTGTCAGAATTGATTTACTAGGAACATGCTACTGCATGAGCCTCAAGATCACATTTTGTTTTATTCATTAGTTAGGACAGCTCCTTTTATGAATCATGGAGCACCTGGAATAACTTCAATTCTAAAAAATCCCTTTTTTAAATCTAAATTTTATTTTGGGGAGCATGCCCTTTGGGTTTTGAACCTGACTTACTTCTGTGGTTTTATGTTTTATGTTTATGGAAGTTCTATTTCCAAAATATTTTTCTTTGGTGGTAAAAAATGAACTTTAGAAATCGTATGTAGTGGAAGGTTTGCATGACTCGCTAAACATTTCTCCTAGAATAAGAGTCACTTATTTGCAAAGTAATCAAGTGTAGAAGGTTATAATTTCTTGAAAAGTAGCTGTGATTTATTTATTACTTGCGTATGAGACTACTAACTTCTATGGGTCAAGATAAACAATGCTACATAAGGAACATATGATGGTTAGTTTAGTTGGTATATTGTTTTATTATGTGTCGTGGAAGAAATTTTATTTCCTACCGATAAGGCTTTCGTGAGGTGTTTTGAGTCATTTATTTCCATCACTTTGTGGGAACTGGGATGGTATCTATCGTGGGAAAATATGGGTTTCTTTAGATATTTTGTTTCAGGGTCTTTTCCCAAGAGTATTTGAAACCGCTTTTGCACATTTTTGAAGTGTGACCTATCTTAGTTATAGGATAAATCCAAAACTGATTCTAACAAGTTTTCAGTAAATTTGTTTGAGTCTGAATAATACTAATGCCTAGAAACTATTTATTTCAAAAGTTTGGTGTTGGACATAATTTTGGTGAAATCCTGGAAGGTGACACAAACCTATGAATCCATTTTTTTTCATGTCGATTTTGACAAACTTCTTGTCATTAAGTTTGGGATTACTCATAAAGGGTCCGAAAATGTAGCAAAAAAAACCTTGCATGTGCCATAACTTTCATTTTGTGGCTCCATTTCAAGTGTTGTTTTCTCTTAAAGTGCATATTTTCTCGAGCTCTATGCATTGATGGTAATATTTTTTTATTTTCATAAAATCCATTTTCGCAACTTTTTGGAATTGTCGATTGTTATTACGCCGAAAGATGTTAGCATTTATTATGCCGAGAAAATAATATTTCATATTCTTTTCTTTTGCATCCAAGAAAACAAGCAACAAAATCACTACAATCGTTATTGCACCGAAAGGAATTAGCACAAGGGGAAACCAAAAATTATGCACCAACCGAGATGCTTTGGTTGGTGATGTATAGGAAACAATATTCTCACATATGGCATTACAACAAAGGCACGATAATTTGTGTAAATATATGTAAAATATATAGTTGCATGGTTTCTATGCATATTTGAATTTTACATATACGTAAAATAAAATGTTAATAAAAATTTTATGTGAATTTTTATTTGTCAATACATTCATCAAATTATATAGCTGGAAATGTAGAGATATTCAAAAGAAGATTCAAAATGTCGATTTATATGGAGGTTTGTTTCTTTACAATAAATGACGGAATCGTAAATTGTTTTTTTTATTATGGGAAAATAGTTTTTTGAAAGGGACTATACCCTTATACAAAAGTGCTCAACAGCAAGATTTTATCCCAGAAAATCCCAACAACAGAAAATAATCTGTCGAGGAGAGAACCAGCAAAAGTAAACCAACTAACGCTACAAACACAAATAAAAACAACCACAAAACAAAGAACACAAATTTGTATTAGACCATATGCCTAAATGTATCAATGAAAGCACCCAAAAGACAAGAATCAAACCTTGTCCGATATGGTGGGGGATTTAGATTTGGCATTTCCCTTCTTTCTCCTATCCACCACAGTCCATTCCTGATTTCCCACATCCACTACAGTCGGATTGATGGGGATGTGACCCATAGGAAGGGGGGTTGAAATATCCTTAATCACTGAGTCAGCAACCTGTAAAGAATAGTCTAAAGCTTCTCTGTATTGGTCTGTGAATCTACCATGATGGGTGAGTTAACTTGCAAAGGAGCACTAGATTCCTTAGCCGGATCTGAGTCAATTGTAAGATGTTCAGGTAGAGAATCCTTCCACCAGGCTGTTTTGTTCTTACGTTTGGAGTGTTCACAATCATCTGTAATATGACCAGTTTGGAAGCAGCGCCTACATCTGAAGGCAAGTCTCTCATAGTCAATCCTCTGCACCCAGAGCCTGTCACCAATCTGTAGATTGATTTCTGCTGGTAAGAGTTTGGAGGTATCGAGATTAACCAGGATTCGAGCATAAGTAGTATGTGCTTGAATGGAGGTCTTATCATCAACTGCCACACTTGAGCCTAGAGTATCGCCTATAGCAGTGAGACAAGATCTGTTCCAAAGCTGCAGTGGGAGTCCTGGTAAACGAACCCAAATCGGGTAGGTATCAAAAGACTCCTTTAACGGGTCGAAAGATGGATACCATGGTTTGGACATAAGCCCGTGTTCCCCCCAAACCCAATGTTGGCTAAAAATTAAATCCCTATCCTCAGGGGTTTCAAAGACAGCAATGAAGTAAGCTTTAGCACAAGGGTAAAGCTCAATCTTACCTTGTATTTTTTCTCTCCATCTCTGGGTTATCCAGTCATGAAGCTGAGAAAGCTTAGGCCAAAATTTGTGAAATCTGCATATGAGACCCAGGTGGGAGAGATTTTCCTCCTCCTTAAGAACCTTTAGAAGTAGATCCTCCTCGATTTTCAGTGTCGGGATCTCTTGGGAGGGTTTCAAGAGCTCATTTCTGGTATTCTCCTTCTGTTTGGAGACCGCTGAAGCATATGATCTGGACCTATTGTCGCTATTTTGTTTGTCCTAGTTCTGGCCGACCCCTGTTCCTCTCCTCCATCACCAGAGCCACACATAGTCCCTTGCAACCTGCAGTTGCTAGTGTTGAGTTTTGAAGGAGATGATGATTCTTTGTCTGAACCATCTTTACCTGCCCCATGAGAGAGCACCCCTGTTTTGTGACCAAACAGAGAAATTCCATGTCGGTTTTGCTGAAAAGGGGAGTCTTGGTTATCATTGAAAGCCATGCCAATCCATGAGATTGGTGCTTTATTTTCCTCTTCATTATTGCATCCACCGCCCTCAGAAACCCCTGGTTTCTCAAAGGCAGCCAATGATAGGGTTCTCAACACGAAAGGGTGAATCCTTACCAACCATCGTGCCTCCTCCTTCCCTAAGTGCAGACCGGCGCAGATTAGCTAACCCAGGGCTCGCAGACCTGTGGGAAGCCCGTAGAAACCATGGAGGCGGGCGCAAGTACACGAGCGTAGGAACAGCGCGGGCGGGAATAAACGTGGTGCGGGCGGGAACGTAAATTGTTATTACGTCATGAAAAATATATTTTATATTCCTTTTTTGACCAAGAAAATAATATGCATTAAAACACAAGCATGATCATGTGCGCAATAAACATTCCTATTTTTAAATTAAATTATTACCTCGTTATCCGATATCCCTCTCAAGACTCGCGTTCTCGCCACTGCATGGACCTAAGAGTGTCCACTTGAATTTGGTGGTTCAAATTCATAGCGATATGATAACTAATCAATGCTAACTTTAAGGAAATAATGTAGAAGATATGCAATTGCTCCTTATCTTTTTAGTTGTTACCCCAATATAACAATGGATACTTTGATATTAGTTGAGTGTCCATTAACTTGAAGTTAGCGGCTAGAATTTACACGCATATAATTACTAATCAGCATTAAATTTAATGGTATCATAAAGGAGATGCATAATTGTTCTTTATCTTTTTTTATTTTCTTCTTAAAACTTATGTAGCAATTGGTGGTTTCGATTTGCAGCACTATAATGGCCCACTACTTTTAATAACATAATGAAGGAGATGTAAAATTGTTAGTCATTTTTATTTTCTTTTTAAATTTTTATAGTAATTAATTTTTGGGTGCTATTATTGCTACATTTTGGCAAATGGCTTTCTGCATTCTTTGAGGCAAGCTGCCAGTATTGATGTTATATTGATGTTTTCTAGCTATTTTGTAGCAATTTGTTTTGCTTTTCTTTGGTTCCTTCCTTAATGATTTTTTTAACTGTTGTTGGGCTTTTTTCGGATGAAATCTTGTTGTTGTGCACTCTTGTATAAGGGTATAGTCCCTTTCAAAAATTATTTGCCCATAATAAAAATAAAATAAAATTTCGTGCTCATTAATTTAAAATTGGTGGTTTAACCCATTTCCAGTATTATTATTATACACCATAAATTATTTTTAAAATAATGAAGGAAATGTAATATTGCTCTCTTGGTATTTTGCTACAAGTCATTCTTATCCCTTGCTTTCCATGTAATTGATTTACATTTTCATGTGCTTAGGAGCCACCATAGCTCATGGGTATTATCCCACAACGTACATTAATTTTGAATTTATGGATAGTTAGCCACATACTCTAATGTCCCATTTTGATTGAAATAGAATTTGATGCGACATTTATAATCTTTCACAATCTAATACATATTTGTATTCAAGATAGAAATTTTGAAATATAATATAATGTTTTCTAATCAATACTTTCACATTACATTTCGTAAATCATAAGGTTATCCGGCTTTAACTCCTTGGTATATGTTTTATCTTTATCGTTAATTAATTGCATAATTTCTTACTTAACTAGTTAATTGATTGATTTATGGGATAATTATTAATATTTAAATAATTGTGTTATTAGGTATTTAGTTACTATGGGTTTTTTTCATTTCATATGAGTATACTTAACTTTTTCATGTGTTTATTGATAAAGAAGGAAAAAAAAATGATTTTTCCATAGCAAAAACATCGACATGCTTGTGATCATTCTACAAATCTTAGAAGTTAATTTAAGTCACCAACATCGATTCGATGTCCATTCTAAACCATTCTCTTTGCTTTGAAAACTATCCTGCCATCCATGTTATGAAGCTTCAATTTTAAAAATAATTAGAATTGTGCCAAAAAAATACAATATATACCGCATACTACAATTTTTTTGCCAAAAACGGTGTTATATCGTTTATATAAATATTGATCTATGGGTACCTTTTGATCTCGTATATACTTGTTCTCATTGCACGCAACTTTGGCGATACTGTTCTCTTTGCCCGGTCCTTGATGTAAACATTTACGTTTACGTTAACTTTTCTTTCCAAAAGGTTTATAAATATTGTACTACAATTTAGCTTATTGTGCGTAATCACATTATGTGTTGAAAACAATCTTGATCATGGCTGCACCTTTGACATATGGTGGAATCTCTATTTTGATTGAGGGTTGTATAGATACCGAACCAATAGTCCAACTTCTCAACATTTGTCCCCTTCGATCTGCGTTGAACTCTGAGCTCCAACATCACGTGCATCTCTCTGATGGTGTGTACTTTCAAATATCTCTTTTTCCCTTGAAGTTTACAGGCTAGGTTGTAAATGGTCGGATGAAAGACGGAAGCATTGTCTCGATCACAAAAACCCTTTGTAGAATGCTAAAACATGAATTGTATAAATCCATTTTCATTTTTGCATGGACACTTTGTTTTCATTTCTTTTATATTCACTAACTTTTTTTCCCTTTTCTTTGTTTTTTCTTGCAGAATTGTTCTTGTCTCCGAAATGGAAGTTGTGATAGAAATCAAATACGATACAAATCATGGAGACGATAGAACTTTGGTCCCACAAACACCTCCAAAAATAAAGTTGTCCTCCCTGGCGGTTCAAGGTTGCCTCTAAAAATAAGTGCACTAAATACAACCTTGCATACGTGGTCTATTGAAAGGTCGTGCCTTTGGTAAAACATTGCTTAAGGAATATGCGAATGCAAATGGAACCGGTTCATATTTCACCGTTGAATTTGTGGATGATGAAGGCGGGAAAGTACACGTTACATGCTTCAACGAAATTACGCCGAAGGTTTTTGGAGATATTGAGGCTAGAAAGTTATACACCATTCTGCAATGGAAGGATAGGGGAGTGCAAAATCAGGTTACAACCACCTTAACAATGAATTTGAGATATTCCTACAAGATTCTTCCACTTTGTCTCTCCGCTGCTTATCAATAATGCCATAATACCTTTGCATAACTTTCACTTCACAAAATCAAAGATATACCTGCAAAACACATTGGTTCCTTCATTGATGTTATTGGCATTGTTTTAGCAATCTCTCCTTACTCCAATGCTCCTAGGCGGATTCCGGTGAAACTATACGAAGAAGCTTGCAATTGAAGGAAATGTTAGGATTTAGTGTTCTCAGTAAATTTTGGGGCCAACATTTATAGGATCTTTCCCAAGAACTTGAGGAACTCCTTTCTATTCCTCAACTCCCAAGTATTGCTATAAAAGTGGCTCGCATTTCGAGTTTCAACGGCACTTCCATGACACTTAATCGTCTCTCTAGCCCAAAATGGTTTGTCAATCCTCAGATTCCTGAATCTAAAATGTTGCAAGATTGGGTTGCCTCTAAAAATTACACTGTTTATACTCCCTCTATAACGAACAAATTTCTAGGTCCTCCGCAAAGCTTAAAACCAGTCGCAACAATTGCAGAAATACTTCAAATGGGCAATACAATCAACAATGAATGGGCTACACTTACAGCTACAATTACAAACATCGCAATGGATAACTTCTACTACATGGCTTGCCCCCTTGCAATTGGTGACAAACAATGCCGAAAGAAAGTGAAACCAGCAAACAATGGCTCATGGTTTTGTGGAAGTTGTAACTCTCATGTGCATCAGTGCGACTATAGGTATGCTCTCTGTATAGACTTGCAAGATGGCTCGGGAGACCTACTGATTGGTTACTGACATTTGACACAGTTGCTGAAGCAATCATGGGTGTCACAACAATAGACCTCCAACTATTGTGCATAGATGATGACGCTACAATAGAAATTGCAAACTAGATAATTGGCCATGGCTACAAATTCACTCTCTTTGTGAAGAAAGAAACTTTCCGTGGAAATACACAACTGAAATGTGTTGTAATTGACTCCCTTAAAATGGAGGAATCCAAAGTTGTTTCTTGACTTTTCCCTTCCCGCCCACCATAACACTTTCCTATATTTCAGTTTCTTTGTTGTTTGCTCTTATTTCCTTTGTAATATAGTTTTGTCCATGAGATACATTTCTACTATGCTTTTCTCCGCATGTTCTAATGGACTATAACTATCACAGTTTTCCATTTAATGTTTGTTAATATTGCTTTGTATGCACATCTATATCGCAGAGACACCTTTTTGTAGTTGATACAAATGTATGGTCCAATATATATATATATATATATATATATAGTTTATGATTACATTATGCCACACTTTATTTATTTCTTGAATGTTTTCCTATATTTCACATGAAATTTTTTTTTGTTTCTACCTTCTTCCTTCTTAATACCTATGTACAAAAACAAATTAACACATATCTCTATGCTTTTTCCTAATCAATAACTCCATACAGACACTTGTATTTCTTCCTTTACTTCCTTAAAAATATATGCAAAAAAAAATCGTTATCCTTTTGCTTTATTGCCTTTAGTTACCAAAATATAAAACATTTAGAGCAAGATAATCATCTACTAAATGTTTTTGCATTCATTTCCCCTTATTCACATACATAGTTTAGTACTCTTTGAATCTTCTCTTATGCCACCTTTTTTTTGGCGGTTTACGCAGGTCATTGTTTTATGCACAATGCCTACCTTAGATCAACGAGAAAGAAGAAGAGATATTTATGCCTTGCACAAAAAAGAAATCAATGTTTCCGTCACAAATGCTATCGCCGGCTCCAACGAGATGCTGAAAAATTCTTTCCCTTTCCAAACTGTTGGGTTCCTCCCTTCCATGTCTTCCCCTGCTAATTTTCCCTCCGCACTGAAACATCTCCTTTCCCTCTTGGCATTAACCACACCACTTGTGTCGGACCTTGCCTTCATCATGCTGTAAAATCAATTTTCAACCCTCACCATTCCTACACTACCCTCCATCTTCTTGAACCCAATACTTTGCTCCTTCCAATAATTCACCCTCCACATTTCATATGGGCCATCAGTTAGTACCGAACTTGTTCATTTCTCCTTCTCTTGCGGAACCGCCTCTTTCGCATCCTTCCACACTTCCATCCCCTTCCTCCAAAACTCATCGTGGAAGTCCCACCCAAGATTCCACCCCCATTCCGCTTCATAGAAATTTCCGTGCGGGTCCTTCTTAGATGGATGCCCAGTAGCAGATTCCGCCGTGAGACTTGATTTTTATCGGACATTCACACCTACTCAATTTGTCTTGAGAACTACCTAGGCATACATACTACCTTCCATGAAGGAAAACACACATGCACTAGGTGCAAGTCCGAAAAACTCTGGACACCACTTCTCATCTTGGAACAACATGGATCCTAATGACGCAACCTTGCATTCTCAAATCTTTAACCCAAGTCGAAGAAATGTTGATTGCTCGCATAAATCCTATTTTGCAAGCCACACAAGTGCGCGGGGGACAATACAAATATTCAGGGCACACAATAAGTTTCCCACAAAACATTTATTCCATTTCCAAATAACTTCCTCGTCGGCTAGGATATTTGGATCTCTTATTGGTACAAAAGACTGGAATGCAACAAACAAAATATGACTTCTATGTAAGTAGGTCCCGTGTTTGGGAAGCGCTTCAATATAAAATTATCCATGACCCCTACTATAAGGATGTTCTCATTGACACTGAGGCTCTTTCCTCTCTCCCACAGGAACCAAAAAACATATCCTACTCCCTTAACTCTATTCCTATTAACCTTCCAGGGCTCTCACTTCTCTGAACCGCAAGATACTGACAACCCTCCTTCTAACCCCTACGAGTATCCTGAGGAAACATCCTCATTTTTTCCTTCCGACCCAAACACTGGCACAAAAGAGGAGTTGATCGTGTGGTACACCTGCTTTGAAATGGCCACGCGCACCCTACAACCTGCCTTGGCCTCGAAGTCGAAAAATTGGTGCAACATTGTTTAAACAACCACACATGAAGGATGTTCAAATGCATGAATATTCCCTCCACCTAATGCGGTACCAAGATGAGCGATTTGGCTCGCACCCTAGGTTCAGGTACTTCTTGCTTAACCTTATTATGAGACATAGGAGCCAATCTACAGCTGCAGTATTCATGAGGTTGAACCTTGAACATGGTGTCCCCCATCTATAGGCCAATTATGGCAACGCCGCATGATTTCACGATGATTTTCTTCCACAAAGTTTAATGATATTTGGAACCAGCGGCTGCGCGGACATAAAAGTTTTGGTCAAAGAGTAGAGGGGAAGTCTCTGACATGATTGAACAATTGGGGGCGCCTACACTCTTCTTCACTCTATATGCAGCTGACACAAAATGGCCAGACCTACATAACATCATGCTAGGTTTGTCTCCTGCTGAGGCCCGTGCAAGACAACACTAGAGGACCATGAACATTGTTAACCACCCTCACCATGTCGCTGCTTACTTACATCAAAGATTTACCATATTCCGCGAGGAAGTGTTACAGAAACATCTTCGTGCCAAAGACTACTGGTATAGGTAAAATTATTCAATGCTCTATACTTTTCACTTACTTGAATACAAATCGATTTACCTTCCTTTACTGCAGGTATGAATGGCAACATAGAGGTTCAGCTCATGTTCATGGTTTTCTATGGCTTGAGGATGCTCCAGATGTTGATTGCATCGACTGGTCAAATAATGAATATGTAGATAGAGTGAAACAATACTTTGATATCTACATATCTACGTGGAATATGCACCCTGCTTCCGTCCGCTCAGAATTTTTTCAAAGGAATATTCAAAATGACCCTTGCCTATGTTAGTTTCATCTCAAGTTCTTGTAGTTTCACCATTACAGGATTTGGAGGAGCTAATAAATCGTGTTCAACGCCACATGAAGTGTTCCGAGAATACTTGCCTTAAAAAAAAATAACCGGCTCCAATGTCGATACAACGCACCTTGGGAGAATAGAGCCACTTCTTTATTGTTTGTTGATGAAAGTGCTTCAGTTAAATACCTCCCTTCAAGGAATGATGATAGATTGAACACACACAATCCAACAATGTTATCCATATGGAGAGCCAACATCGATTGTCAACCTGTTCTATCTCACCATGTTGTCCTTAAATACATTGCTAAGTATGCTTCCAAAGTGGAACAAAGGTTAGAAACATACCACCAAATGCTTTCTAGATTGTCGAGAAGTTTAGATCCTAATCTTCCTACACATTTAGCCATTAAAAAAATGTTAATTGAGAGTGTGGTTGAACATGACATTAGCGCACAAGAAACATGCCACATGCTCCTCAAATTGCTGCTTGTAATGTGTAGTCACATTTTTGTGACGCTAAATGTAGGCAGAAAAATCTTAAGAAGATTGGTTGAAGCAGAGTGTGAGGATGCAGAAACATCCCTGCTTTTAGATGCATACAGGGTCCGACCTTCATACATGGAAAGCCTTCCACTCATTGAAGTTGCACGTGATTGGAGTTACAGCAAATACCGCAAGCACAATAGGTGGAAAACTCGTACCCAACCAGCTATTGTTCGGGTATTCCCCAAATTTCAATGCATTCCATCTAAGGACTCCCCCTCTTTTGAACTTTTCTGTTGGTCTGAGCTCCTTCTATACAAACCTTTCCGCAACATTTCTAATGATATTGGTTCAACACCTCAACAAACCATTTCTAATTGGAGCTTGTTCAGACACAATTATTGGCCCTGGCATATTGCACAGCGTGAATCTAATTTGTCCCACACCTCTGCGGTGACACCGAGTCTCGAGGTCGAGCTCCTGTTCTAGTTGAGCAAGCGTATGATTGGAAACTTTTGGCTCGCCACCACCCCGATAACACTTCATTCCTTGACAACTTGCAAATGCCGGGACATTGTGAATTTGACACCTTTCACGATTGAGTGCACATCGTACTCCATTTTCTCTGCAGATCTCTTGGTGCCACTTTCATCGAAGAGAATAAGGCAAACCATATTTCAGCTTCCTTCGTGACATGATTTGATCCTCCACCTTTAGGCTTGTCTCCGAAACAATATCAAGCTTTCAACATAATTACTAAACACTTCACACATAGATCCACCTTCCTCCACCGAGACTTATTATACAAGAGAGTGCAGTACTTGGTAAATCATTCCTCATTAACATTTTAAAGTCTTCATTTGCCTCTTCATCCAGCCAGGGCCTTTCCCCTCTCCTTTTGCTCACCCCAACAGGAGTTGCTGCCTTCACATTTCAGCTTCAACGATACATGCAAGCCTCTAGATTCCCATTAAAGAGCTCAAAACCTTAGACGGAAAAGATTTATCATCTCTTCAAGACTCACTCAAGCACATCGAATACATTTTAATCGATGAAATGAGTTTCGTCGGCCCAAAGTTGCTTTCCAGAATCGACTACCGTCTTAGGGAGGCTTTCCCTCACTTCAAAGATTCAACATTTGGAGGTAGATCTATGATCCTTGTTAGAGACCTCGGTCAATTTCCTCCGGTTATGGACATCCCACTTTATGCGAGCAAGTCTTACGGAGCTACCCTCTGGCGCGAATTCAACATATCTGTCTCCCTTAATTCAATCTTCCAACAACAAGGCTCTGATCCAGCACAGACAACATTCCGGGGCTTGCTGCTTAACATTCGTAGCACCATCCCTCTGATCCAAGACTGGGAAGCTCTTATGTCAAGATCCGATTCCTCCCTTTCCGAACAAGAAAGGGTTGAATTTAAAGAAGGCCCTCATCTTTTCCCTCAAAATGACCATGTGGACTCACACAACCTTTTTATGTTGAAGTCCCTTAACTCTCCTATAGCAAGATCTATTGCCGAAAAGACCGGACATTCTACATTTGCGTACGTCGAGGACGATCGATTGAAGGCCAAGGTTCTTCTCTCGCATCAATCAAAAAGTAATGCTTTCCATGAAACTTGTGGGTTGAAAAGGGTCTCGTCAACGATGCTCTTCGGTTCTATCATCGACATAGTCTATGGAATATCCTTCGGCCCTCCAAGTCTACCTTTTTTCGTCGTCATCAAATTTGATCGTTACACAGACCTCCTTGGGATTCAAAGAACCCCTTCGATGTTCCTATTCCTCCCATTTCTAGAGGAGGCCACAGAGACAACTACCCGCTCAAAATGGCTTGGGCTTTTCTATCCACAAATCTCAAGGACTTAAACTACAACTTGCTATAGTGGACATTGGCGGGCAAAACGAAAGACAAGGGCTTACATTCACTATTATCTCAAGAGTTATGTCTCTTTCTTCCCTTAGAATTTCTCCACTTTCTCTTTCTCCCGCTAGTCTCGCATGTCCTCCACTCCCCTTCTATAGTCCAAACTAAAAGAGGAATTTTGCCTTCGCTCCCTTCCCTCTTCTTTGGCTTCCCAGTCCACCTTCATCTTAGCTCCTTATAACGATCACGCTTGACACAATCCCATTCCTTCTTTGTATACTTCATGCCTATATAAACCAGAATTTTTTTGTATCGATAACAACTTATGTTTTTAGTTTTTGTTTCTTGCAACTACTTTATTCAACAGTTTTGCTCTACGTTTATTTACACAAAAGTTCTATGTTTCATGCATCGATCTGCTACTATCCTATCTATTTTAGCATATGTATTTTTTCCACCTCTCTATTTTTCTTTTTTATTTCTCGTTAAACTTCTTCCTTTTTTCATTCTCCACTTTCCTTCCACTACCACGCTTTTCTTTCCCGCTTCGACTTCCTTTATCCTTTATCGTATCTTTCTTCCTTTCCGTCTACTTCTTTCTTCTTCTCTTCTTCCTTCTCCTCGTTTCCCATCCTCTCTTTCGGCGTTTTCATCGCACACCCCGCGTGCGATTGCTAGTAACTCATATGCAATTACTAGTCATAAAAATATTGAACTGGTCAAACAAACACGGCGGTAGAGGATTTTATATAATCTGGTGGTCTCCTTAAACAATTTTTTTGGTTTGTTGTAGTCAATTCGACAACAAATTTAATAATTAATTAAACACAAACAAACAAACTTTTCTACTTGTTCACATTGCTTGTAGCAATCCGTTTTGCCTTCAACTTTTTACGAGTCTTCATTATTGACTTTGCAAGCACCCAAAACATTATTTGCAGACGGTGGTTATTTCTTATATATGCTACCGAAACCTCACTCTTGCCCTGAATTCCGATGGATACCCGCTCTGCTTATTGTCTTCCTCTGCTGGTTACCACTGTTCTACTGCTGTTCTCTGTATTATTAATATGGAGAAGGAAGAAGAAGACTCTTCCTCTTCCACCTGGACCGCCTGGTTGGCCTCTTGTGGGAAACCTCCTTCTGCTGGGGGAAAAGCCCAACGAGTCACTCTTTGCTCTTTCTCGCCAATACGGCCCGCTCATGACCCTCTCTCTCGGGATGAAAACAACAGTGGTGGTCTCTTCCCCTTCCATGGCAAAGGAATTTCTCAAAACCCATGACCAAATATTTTCTGGGAGGAGCGTCATACAAGCAGTAAAGGCGCACTCTTACCACAAGACCTCTGTGATATGGGGTCAATACGGATCCTACTGGAGGAAACTCAGGCGTATTTCCACCACGGAGCTCATGTCTGCAAAGAAAGTCCAAGCATTACAGCATCTCAGAAGGGAGCCGCTATTGCAAATGATTCAATTGCTTTTTGAGGGGAAGGGAAAGAGTGTGAATATTTTCCATACAATACTGCACACGGCTCTGAATATGATGAGTAATATGATGTTAAGCACAAAGGTGTTCGATACAGAGAATCCCGATTCCGTGGAGTTCACCAACGCGCTCACTTCATGGGTAAAGCTGGTCGAAAAGCCCAATTTCGCAGATTTTTTTCCGTGGCTAGGGTTCCTGGATCTCCAGGGCGTGAGCCGTGAATTGACCGCTTATTTAAGACGAGCTCATAAATTTCTAGACGCTTTTATCAGCAATCGGTTGGAGACGAGAAGCAGAGAGGGCGGTCGCGGTGATAGAGAAGCAGAGAAGGATTTTCTGGACATCCTGCTGGAGTTGAGAGCGGACGATCTCACTCTCATAGATATCAGAGCCCTACTTTTTGTAAAGTTTTGATTTTTATTCAAAGTTACGCATTCTGAGATTTCATATAGCGATTTTTGCAGAGAGAAATTAGACCCAGATAAAAAAAAGTTCATATTCTGTCGCGATAAAAGTATAATTGGGCGTAATTTGTGATCTTGCAGGAGCTGTTGATGGCGGGTAGTGACACCACTGGTGCGACAGTGGAATGGGCGATGGCAGAACTCATCCACCGCCCTCACATAATGAAAATGGTGCAAGCAGAAGTGGACCAGGTCGTGGGTCGGAACAGGAGGGTGGAAGAATCGGACATAGAGCGAATGCCATACCTCATGCGGTGGTGAAAGAAGTGTTGCGATTGCATCCAGCTGGTCCTCTGCTGATCCCTCACAGAGCCGAGAGTTCGTGTGAAGTCGCGGGATTCGGGATCCCCAAACACACCCAGGTTTGGGTCAATGTTTGGGCAATTGGAAGGGATCCTGCGAGCTGGAAAGAGCCCTTAGAATTTATGCCACAGAGATTTTTGGAGGGTGAGACGAGCAAGATGGAGTTTAAGGGACAGGATTTTGAGTTTATACCATTTGGAGCAGGAAGAAGAATATGTTTGGGGCTTCATCTGGCTGATAAGATGGTTCACTTGATTTTGGCTTCGCTGGTGCATTCATTTGACTGGACTCTTCCTGGTGGAATGAGTGGGGAAGAAATGGACATGAGCGACCTGTTTGGAGTGGTATTGAAAAAGTGTATAGAGTTGGAAGCAATTCCCACACCACGTTTGCCGCACACCATATACCAATCCTTGGTTTAAAGGTCTTTGCACATTATCATCAATATTCAAGCCATCTTGTCGTGCTCTAGTTCCATATATGTATGTATGTATATGTGTAAATGCATTTTCAGATATTTGACCATATTTATATGTAGAATAATACAAATTACTGTTGTATTACTCGTAGTACTCCATGAGATGGTTGAGTAGTAATGGAAATGGAAGGCGAATGAGTTAAAAAGGAAAGAAAAAACAAACAAATGTATATTAGAGTGGCAATAAACTCACTTGAGAACCCCATTCCATTACTTTCACTATTGTCAAGTGTTTCTTTACTTTACGGCATGTTTGTTTCATATTGACAAAGTGACGATATAGCCGATCTTTCCTTAGAAATGTGTGCATTTCAATATATAAAAAGAAAATAATATATGTAGGAGATGTCTTCAAGGTTGTGCTATAATGGTAAGTTATTGTATTGGTGAAAAAGATAAGTCATAGATTCAATTTTTAAACATATAGTATGTGGATGGGCATTTGGATGTTGTTCTAGAAGTTGATTGGTGACATTTTCTTTGTGTCAAATGATGAGTGACATATGTCTTGTGTTAGAGCTTTGCAACTTTGGCCTGTTGGAGTGGAGTATTTGCACATCACTCCATAGGTTGATCAGTAGCACTCGCTTATGTTAGAGCTTCACAACTTTGAGTATTTGCACATAACTCCATAAGTTGATCGGTAGCACTCGCCTTATGTTAGAGCTTCACAATTCATAGTTACTGGGTATTTGTTGATTCCTTTGTAATACGTACAAAATATGTAGGAGATGAAAGGTGAAAAATTGTTAAACCAATATGAACATCTACATTTCTAACAATAAACTATAAAGATAATGTTCACATAATGTTAGAAGTTTTGAACATAAATAAAGACGTTCATACATGACAGTGAAGGACAATCACCACTTCATGATATCTTATTTTACATGTTTGGAGAGGGTGGGTGATGTTTTTTCACACATCTTCTTTGAAACCACTTGTTTCACCCTAGAACAAAAATGGGTTCCATACAAGATAGGAGAAATCGCTTCATCAATACAATGATATATGCAACTAATCAAACAAAATAAAACAAAATAATTAACAAGAGTTTTGTATACCTGTGTGTGACCCTTGCCCCCATAAATACTCTTGCAATCTTTTCTCCATGTCCTCGAGAAAATCACTCGCATCAAGCATTGCCTATAGTGTTTCCTTCGCAACTAGGGTGATCAAATTTCTATAAGCTAAACCTACAAGAATTCATTTCTCCTCTCGAATGATTTTTTTTAATGGTTGAGATGGCATGCGAGAGGGCAGTTTTGCATGTACACAGTCGTCTTCTCCTTTGAGATGGGCATTTTATTGCCTTTTGGAGAACATACGGTTTTGGTATAGTTTTCCTCTGTTTTATGGGAGGAAGATTATATGTTTCAGAATGATGTAAGCTAATCAATTTTTTAGACCAAAACCTTATCTCAGTATCCATTAAAGTTTATATTTACCAACATAATAGTAGAACTAGTCTCACATCGTGTCTTCATTGATGCATACGATCATCATGGGTAAATCTAAACTTGCTTTGATCTCTTCGGATTACCAATTCTCTTTCGATTAGAATAAGATACACATGACAAAAATAAATAGAATAGACATTTTAATCCATTTGTTAAATTATTCGATACATATATATCCTTTAAAAATTACATAAAACATCCCTCTTTATTTTGTCCAAGGTTAATATGGTGAACATCATCAAAAACAAGAATTTAACTATAATGTTATTTTAAGATAAACAAAGCCCATCCAACAGTCATGCTTTTGAAATGAATGGAAATTCACAAATGTCATCCCCTTAAAAATTTATCATCTATTGCAGAAATAAATGAAAAAGGGATTCATTATGTGGGACTTAACACTACTAGCTTAAAATTTCTCATACAACTAAGTTTTACAAAACATAATTCATTCGCTAAAAATCTAGGTTAAATATGAAAATTGAACCAAATTAAGGTTTTACATGTTGGAACAAAGCGGTTGTTGATCGGTGAATGAAATGGTGGTAGTCATAATTTGGCTACAAACATACGAAATTACAGAGTTAGTATCCTTGATATTGGTCATGGGGTCATAAATTTACTAAGTGATGACAAAGGGATGCCTAGTTAAAAAATGGAATACAAATCCGTAATTATATATGCGGATACTCAAGGAAGCCACTAGGGTGGATCTTTATAAATTGAATATTAGTTTTCCTTTTCCATACATTTTAGAAGAATAAGACCTACAAAGTGTGTTTTTGGTCACTTAACACATGTTGAAAAATAGG
This sequence comes from Taxus wallichiana var. yunnanensis, assembly GCA_018340775.1. Classification (NCBI taxonomy): domain Eukaryota; kingdom Viridiplantae; phylum Streptophyta; class Pinopsida; order Cupressales; family Taxaceae; genus Taxus; species Taxus wallichiana. Next base: position 209,359,485 of record CM031235.1, on the reverse strand, counting down.
TTGATATTTTAAATGTTTCACAATTTTCCATTGTCCCTTGAGAACGTAATAAAAACAAATTAAAATAATATAAAAAATGAAATATTAAATCTGTATTAAATAGGAGACAAAGATCACAATGGTTTTCAAGGACATACACTTTAAAGGTCTATCAATAAATATAATATATTTAAAATACTTTGAGATTATAATATTAATTATAATTTAGAAGTCCAAATACTACGGCTATATCATTTCAATATAAAAAATAACAAATACAAATTAAAATAAGCAACAATAGATACGAGATACCAACCACGAAGAAAAATAATTAAAAGACACACACTATATACATACATACATATATACACACACAAATATATGTAGATGCATGCATGCATATATACATATACATATGTATAGCTGCATTTACACACATTATCTATATATATATATATATCTATATACATTGTGTATATGTACATAGAAATGCATATGTATAATTAACATTGAAGAAATAAAAGATCAATGTGTGAAATTCTCAAATTTTCTTAGTAAATACAAATTAAATATAAACACAATTTGATTCAAATATTGACCACGAGAAATAAAAAATTTATTATTAACTGGAAGAATATATCTTTACATTATCCAAAATCTTCACAATGCGCCATTCGGAAGTTACCCTAGTTCTTGTCGCAATGACCCTCTTGTGGAGCGTCGAACGGCTGTGTGTAATTCTGATGTCTTGGCTCCATGGTCGGTCTTTGCTTCGTGTTCGCCTTCGAACGTTAACATCTAGTTTATCCCCTTGGTTGCTTAGGCCTGTTCACATGTTGTTTTAATCATTGTAAGTAATATTCTCCTTTTACTTTTCTCTATTCATTCTACACGTCTAAATTTGTAGAACATGAGAAATCGTTTCTCTTTTCACTTTTTGGTTGTTACCTATGACAGCTATTCCTTGTGATATGCTTATTTAATAGAGAATGAATAGCCAAATGTTATGGAAGACTTCTACAAACTTAGGTTTTGCTAAAGGATTTTTCTCTGAGCTAGGGTGCATTTGTTCTAAGCCAACATTTTATTAGTATAATGGTCAAAGCGTTTAACAAAAGAAGCGGTGACAAGGATTCTGGGCAAAAGCTATTTATTATTTGTCCCTTACTTGAGAACGTATATTCATAAGTTTCAAACAGAATATACAAAAGTATCATTATCAGTGGGCTTGGAGTAAATATATTGAGGCCCATTTGTTTTATATCCCATTCTTATAACCTTTTATCCACTGTAATAATGTCACATACTTTAACCTCTCCAAGTTATATAACACAAAGTTAATTTATTATTCTTATTTTTCCTTCATTGATATCGATGATTGACCAAGACTATTGAAAGATGAAATCATGGTTCTGAATTTTTTTGTTGAGCTCTCAGAGGTTCATTCCTATGTGTGTACTGAAAAATCCTCAAATGATTTCCTTGTAAAGATCGAAGTGGTTATTGACCTTTGGTCAAATATTTTAATTACAAACTACAGAAGGAATTTTTGGCAGTTTATTGTGGTTAGAGTGGGTATCGATGGAAAAGCAAGGATGGACCAAGTAGCTGGCAACTGAGTATAGGAGAAGCTTCATCCAATGCAAATTTGCTGGGATCTTAAAAGCAAATTCAACCAACATTGAAGTCATCATCACCGGATGCTCTCAAATGAATTGCATTGTGTTAGAGCACAATAAAGAGTGGTGGTGACAGCCTATCTTTAAATATAAATTTAGGGCTACTCATGGGTGTGGAACGAGTAAATCTAGGGGGTGTTTGTAGATAGGAGCTTAGTCTCTCTCATATTTGGTTGGAAGGATAGACTTTGAATAAGTGAATGCTGATTGTGTTTGTGAATAGGATTTAGTCTCCTCCCAACCACCTACCCTGCAGACCATAATGGCCATTATGTTTCTACCTTGCGTGAGGGAGATGGGAGTCAGTGGAGTCCTATTTTTCTTCACCTGGATCTCTTTTTGATTCTTTTATTCAATGCGTATGGGCACAGTCTGGTTGACATGATGGCTAGATGGAGCTTCAAGCTAGTGAAGCAGGCGTGTTACCTCCACTTTCATTGAGTGTTGCGAGGTGTGTTCTTGTCAGGGATCCGCAGCAGTGACCTGCAATAGCATTAGCTGGCAAACAGGAAAGAAAGATAGCGATCTCATTACCATTCGACTTACGATGCATTCTATTACGTGGGTTTTTTGGGTTTAAGAGAGGATTCGACCTATTTAACTCTCCCTTCAGGAGCGCGTGAAAAATGGAAGTTTCACTGTTCCAGTCGCAGGCTCTTCTTCTCCCTCTGTCGCTTTGTTTTCCCCGCGCTTTGTGAATGTAGACACCCCCTGGCATGTCACGGCTCCTCCTCATCGGATGGACGATACCGTTGCAGTCGAGTATGGAAGAAATGCGGCGGCAGGCATGTTGCAGTATAGTAGAAGCCTTTGTGAGTGCTTCCAACAAGCAGGTTGTCCAACTATGTTGTTATCTGTGCAGTATCAAATGCATCCTCAAATTCAGGTTTCTCCTTCAAGATATTTTTATCAAAATCGACTTTGTGACAGTGAGAGTGTTACCAGGAGACCGGATGAAGTTTATTGCTAAGATTCTCTATTGAGACCTTACTTGTTTTACGATGTAACTCATGGAAGAGGATCTCATAGAGGCGGATCTGTTTCATATCAGAATATTCATGAAGCAAATTTCCTTGCTGCGTATTCCTACCTTTTTCCCCCCCATCGATTTGTGGCATTTTGTCACATTTTGCACGCTTCGTGGATTCTCTTTCTCCTTGCATACGTTAGTTTGGAGGCATGTTCTTCTTCAAATTTCCATTATCCTTGTTCCTTGTGTTGTTTCGATGTCTCTGTCCTTCTCTGGTGCCCCATCTTTAACGCAGGCTGGAAGGTTGTTTAGAGGGTTGTACAGTCTGGCCTTGTCCCTTTCTTTCAAGTATGTGCTGGACATTTTGTCATTAAAACCATATTGTGCATACCGTAGTCTTGACAGCACCTGAGACCACCGTTCTTTTTGTTTGACGTTTCTTATAAAATGGAGCTCTCTGCCCAGGCTAAGCATAGACGAGAATGGAGCTTGAGTGCCCAGCCTATAAAAAGGGGAGATTCGACATGAGGATTGTTGTTGCTGGTCCGGGCGGTGTCCATGAAACCTATTGAATCTGGAGAAAAAGGAAAGATATTTCTACACTTTTCTACTGTTATTTTATTTAAAATTATTGTGAAATCGAACCACTTTTTCCTTGCATTGATTTGTCAGTTGGATGTCATGATGGGAGATTTCCCCTTTCTGCTTGTTTCTTCTTGTTTTAGCTTTTATCGTTGTCAGTATGTTGGTCGAAAGGATGCGTGTGCCCTCTCCTCTGGGTGTTATGTTTCTCTTGCTCGAGTGATAGACCTTCATCTGTTGTTTATGTATTCATTCTTCTCTGTGATTGAGTTGCAAGTTATTATGTTGATCAAACTAGTATTTTCGATATCATGGAAGTAAGTTTACGATAACTATGAAGCTCCTCCCTAGCACCCAAGTTTTTCTTTTGACGTTTTTGTTAACTCCTTCGCAAGTCCCTTTGATAACCTTTTGGCATCGAGAAAGAAAGGTTGTAGGATTAGTGTGATCAATGCTTGGGCTAGCCAGCTTAGAGTTTTGGTATTAAAACTTGTAGAATGAAAAGTTTTGTGTGCAATGTGTTTTCCGTCTCACGTGTTTAGACTCTTATATTATCTTTCATCTTGTTTCTAGGCTTTTAAGGCCATCCTCAAAAGTACCTTGACCATCCCTATCAACTTGAACCATAACTAGCTTTTCGAATCAACTAAGCTCGAGGTTTCATTGTGTGAATCCAGACCTCGTTGACACTAGAATAGTTTTTGTCTAATCCCCCTCTCAGAATTGTTGTTGATGGCGCTCTTCTATTTTTCCTAACTTGCATTATTTCTCCTTTGTACCTTGGGGTGTGCTTTCTTCCTTATATGTACCTTGATGCGTACCATTTCTCTTCCTCTGTGTAATGTCGCATCGAGGACGATGCTTTCTTAAGGGGAGGAGAATGTAATGCCCGTTCATCGTCGCTCCCTTGCTTCTGCGACGACCATGCTTCTAGGAGTTGAATGCTGTTGTGTTTCCTTTGAAACGTCTGTGTCTTCGCCTTGTCGAGCTTTCCTTTTGATCGCTAGTAATATGATTAATAATTTTATGTTTTTAATAAAAGTCATGCAAAAAAATAATGATAAAAATAATATTTTAAATTATTTTGTCGATTGGCGATTATTTATGTTAGTGTCATTTTCTTTTAGCAATATAGTTATTAATTACTTGCAAGCTTTTCAACCATAGTATTGATCTCTCTTGTGCCCGACCCCTCGATCAAATTATTTTGTTTTGTCACTATCGTGTTAGTTCCTAAACGATTATTCGAACCCCGTTTAGGTGTCACGACGTCTTAAAGCGTAATAAGAATAGATAATAAATGAATCAGTATCAATTATACTTTAATTGTGTAAATAAACAATAAAATTTTATGTGGAATAAATTAAGCCTTTTCAGGCCATGTTATTTTTTTCATCCACCGACTTGTAAGATTGTTTGGTCTTTTTCTTCTCGACTACTTGGCGTGGAGATATGAATATCTATTTTTTTATATATAAAGACATAAGAATCTGCATAACAAATTGCTTTATTTAAATTTACTAAGCCCTTCCGGCATCCACGCATACCTTATTTCATAATATGGAAGTGTGCCTTCACCCACCGACTGCCTTTATGGTTCTTACTCCTTATGGTTGGCGTGGGGTTGAAGGTTTCCTTATTTTATTTGTTTCCTGGCAAGTGGGGGGTGCGTGGAAGAGTGTATGGCCTCCTGCCATATTCTGTTTGTATTTCTTTTGGTGCCTTGTTTGGCATTACGGTTGTTGGGAGTTAATGAAACTATGTTTATTACCCACCCACCGTGTACTTTCCTCCATGCTGGCCGCTTGCATTTCAAAATGGGATTTTATTACTAAATCTTCTGTGTTTTTGTCTTCTTACCTGCTCTTGCCATGTTTCTGGCCACGTGAGGTTGGAGGGTGAGTCTTTTATTGGGGTTTGTGATGGGCATTGAAGCTCAGAAGCTAGTTCTATTCGCAGTGTTGGATAGCAGCAGGATACCTCCTTCTTCTTCTGGTCGCACCTTCAATGGAGGAGCCTGGAGTGGCATTTTTCGTGCGTATAGCAGAGGATAAGGGGGGCATGGTTGTAGAAGTCCTTCTTTGGAGGTACACGATCGGTGGATGTGTAAAAGTAGGCATGATAAACTATCCACCTCCACAATATGCTAGGATTTAGCAATCTCTTGAAATGAATCTTATCTTTTCCAGCTTTTTTTTCATTTTTCAAGTAAGGGATTTTCTTTATGGATTATGTTCGGTTGTTGTTACCTTGTGGTTGTTCCTCACTTATTCTTTGATGTTGGGTTTCTGGTGGTGGTGGATGCGAATAGTTTGAGAATCTCTTTTGGGTAATTGATGTTTTGAAAATATATGTTGGAATCAATCGCATGACTAGCACACTTTTCCTTTCTCCCTTGAAAATCCCCTTGTTATAACAGAAATTTTTGCTAATTTCACTTGTGGGCAGCATGAGCTTACCTGTGTTTCCTTTCCATGAGAACAGTTTGGATTGGGTTGTGCTTTCGGCCCTGTGATGGGCTAGGTAAGCAAGTTTATTCTTTTTTTCTTTGTGTGGATTTGATTTGTGCATCCTTAACTAGGTTAAATACACGTAGCTTGACCTAACATTGAATATGGGTGCTGGTCTGAGACTATCTCTGCAATCTTTTATACCCTTTTAAGGGAGGCACCCACAGGATGTAATTGGGGTCTAATAAACTTAGTTACCTCCTTCTTGGGAAGGTTCGTTGAACCGTATGCTTTTGTATCGGTCGGATACTTAAAGATTGTAGATCTATGTTTTTAACCCCTTTTGAGGTGTAAGTTTTCTCATGCTATATATGCATATAAATATAAATATCTAAATGTAGATATTTTCTTCTTTTGGCATTAAAGCTTGGTTCTCCATGCACCATCAGGGTTCACAAGAGTTTCTTGAGTATTCTGGTGTGGATGTGTTTAGTTTTATTAAACGCCATCTCCTCTAAAGCCCTTACTTTTTCCAGGAAGAGGTGTTCATTCGTTGGGCCAAGGCTTAAAATTTTGGATGTGATTATGTTTCAGGCTTCCGAAATGTAGGCACTAAGGTTGGAGTGAAAAGGGGCTTAAGACACTAATTATATGACCTTTTTCCATTCTCGAAAAGAATAGTACTTGGGTTTTGAGGGCATCGTCCTGATTGTTCTAACTTATTTGACAAAAAAAAAGGGGTTCGATCAGGCCACCGTATTAGTTAATTCGGGATTTTGATCCAAAACAAATTTGGTCATGGTATGAAAATTTTAAGGATAGTCATTAACGTTTTTTTTAATGCCCGTTGGATTCTTTTTTTTTTCCTCATACGGAAGTCTTATGGAGGTATATCCATTTGCATAACTCGTTGTTTTTGTTTCTTTTAAAAATTTGTGGGTGTGTTTTGTCAATTGGTGGGTGTCTATTTTTATAGATAAAAGTTGATTATGACAGAAATTTTAATTTGTTTAATGGTCTACGGTGACTCATGCTAATGCATTTTTAGGGAAAATTTGAATTGGGCAATAAGTGTTAAAAAAAAAAAAAAAAAGCGATCTTGTGATGAGAAGTGGAAACCCATAATTTTTTTTGTTATAAAATGAAAAATATAAAATTTATAAAAGGACTTTTTTTTTTTTGGTACGGACCCATAGTTATTTGTAGCTTGGAAGGATGCTTGTTTCTGATACTAATTTTCTTATAGGCTTGGTAGTTTTATGGCTTGTCGTTGTCCCACTTTTGTTTTATCACGTAATGTGGTTGTTTGGAAATGTCCATTCGGGCATTTGTTAGCCATCCTTTCTCTCTTATTATTACCTTTGTGGACTCACTCTTGGCCAAGAAAATTTTATTTTGTTGTTTGGAATATCAAATTTTCAAACTCTTTGACTACCTCATGAAACTCCCCTTACGCTTGATTGTTGTTTCTAAATTTTAGGGCATGCTCCCCTTTTGAGTGATTGTGAATCTATGGTTGCTTGAGGCAATGATGGCAACTAGTATTTAATTGGCTTCTTGTAGAAATTTTAGATCGATGGTCGTGTATTAGATTTCAATCATATAATCTATAAGATTACATGATTGAAATCCCAAAACACTCACCTTTTTGTTTCTAACTCATTAGGATATAGTCCCACTTGTTTGGGTGTATAAATTTTGGATGCCTCCGAGACATTGTTCTTTCCTGCAGTTTATTACTTCCTCCTTTAGCATCATGGTGGAAAAATTATGTTTTGTCCTTCAAGGTTAATTAAGTGTTTAGCGTGTGGTTCCATCTCTTGAAATAGATAGGTTCCTTTCATGAGGTTGTTAAATAATAACATATTCTTGATTTGTATAGTCTTATCATGCTCAGTTCTCACGAACTGACTCGAGTTAATACTTGTGCAGATGGCTTGTGCGTGTTGGTAAAGGAAAGATTTGTGAAGGTTTCATCAGTATGTTTTATGTGGTCCCTTGTACGAATGTCAAATGTGTTGTAATTCTTGTAACGGTGTTGGTAATGGATTTTGGAAGGCTTCTTGCCTTGGGTTATCGGTATTGGTGAAATAAAGTTGTTTTGTCCTGTGTAACAAATCTTGTGATTATTATTGGGATGATTTAAACTCGATCATCCTTGTTATGTTTTTTTATTAATGATATTATATCATTCATGAAATTGTGTCACTTTCTTAGTATCTTGATTAGTAACAATTTGTTAAATGTTTCCTTTGAGCCATAAAACCTCCTTGTATGATAACCCTCCATGGTCTTGAAATTGTTTTAATTTTGGGCATAATTAAGCGGGTTGGAAATCCCAATAAAATTTAATCAAAAATAAGTAAATGAACAAGCAAATAAATAAAACAAAATTAAAATAAAGTAAAATATAGGAATTGGTGATCTCGTGGATAATATCCCAAGCTTTAACTAGAAGAAGAGGAACTATCTTCTTATGCTAAAGGAATTACTTTCCACCCCTAGGATAAATTGTTAACACTAACCTTATGGTTGTGAAATGAAAAATGGTATTAAAGTGTAAACAACATCTAACCCTTGGACAATTCTTGATCTTCGTAAGTAAAGGGAATATTTAAGAAAATTTAAGTTTGGTTCTTCTTATTTTTTTAAAAACCTAATTGTATTACCTTGCCAAACTTAATAAAGTCAAACCTAGATGAAACTTGAACCTCTCTTGATAAATTATTACCCCAAGTAAAAGACTAGTCTTTATCCCACGAAATTATGATGAAGAACTCTACTTAACCTCTTACCCTTAACCCTTGCCGTAGACTTTGTAACCCTTCTTAGGAATTAATAAAATCTTTAACCTTGCACAAAGGAGATTTTGTTCCAAACCTAAAACGGTGTCTCTCTCCCTTGGAGCTTACACCTGTCCCCTTTGCAATGGAGGTTGAAAACGAGGTTTCTGTAGCTTGTAGTTGTTTAGATAATCTTGTGGGATTTGGTTCTCCCCACACCTTTTAACTTTAATCTTATAACTAATCAAATAAATATTTTCCCCATTAAAGATGATCCTTCTCAAAGAATTTTTTTTACCCAAAGCTAAATGCCTCCACAAAAAGGAAGGGAATATAACTTCTAAGAAAAATCTTTTGGATCATAATCGGAACCCCCTAGGATGTAAGTTAAAAATAAATAAATTCAAGGTCGTTTAGTTATTGTTAGAAAAATAAATAATCTTATGATAATTTTCACTGTGGGATGCCCTAACCATAAATGTGTTATGTTCTTGTATCTTTATGCCTTTCCTTGTTGTAAGAGAGAGTGAATTGTCCTTGATGGGTGCGAAAGTTTCCCTGCTGCCCTTGTGGTCATCCTTGTGCCAAGTTGTTCATAGAGTTAGTTGTAACCTTGGTGACGACATGTTGTGTCGAAGCATGTCAAAAAAATAAAAATTATCCTGTCTTTTATTGTGTTGTTCGTGTGTGAATTGATGGAGTGTTACACTTTGGTATTAGAGCATAGGTTCATGCTCTTGAACCTATGGGCCGGATTTGTGTTATATGATGATGTTACATGGTGGTGGTGGTGTTACATGATGATACTACATGATGATGATGATGTTGCATGATGGTGGTAGATATTGGAAGAGTAATGTGCTTTAAACGTGATGTGATTATTGTCGTAATTGTGATATTGTGAACGCACATGATGGGTATGTCACCTTGTGTGTGTTTGTGATCATGTTGATATGTTGGGGATGGGAGTATTCTCTCTCCTTCTTGTGGATTATAGGAAGAATTCACATGTGAATTATTGTTTGTGATGTGTGAAAATAATTCTAATGTGTATGACGTAGTGTTGGAGCATTGTGGCATATTGTGATATGTGGGTGTATCAATGTGTTGTATGACTAGTTGATGTTAAAAGAAACGAGTTGTATCATGATGTTTTTACCATGTTTTGAAGAAATGTGTGTACCACCTTGCTATGTTGCAATGGATGTTATGTTGTGATGTACTATGTTCATCGTATGTATGACTGTGCAAATAGGTAATGCTTCATGTTGTGATTTTGGGTCATACGGTGAGTGTATGAACCCTATTGTATGGTGATTACACTTTGGGTGCAGAATGTGGTAAAGTGATGTATTACGCCCTGTGGATGTATGATTGTGATCTACCCTATATGCATACCATACGTGAGACGTTATGGTAGTTACGTGTGTGCCACCATTATGTTAGTGATGTTGTTGTATGTTATGTTGTGAACCTTACGCTAACCGATCCTGAGGGAAATCGGTAGAAGTGTATTTTGAGAGTGAGGAATGGTGTACCATGGGTCAATAACTCGAGCTAAAACTTGGTTTAGTAGATAACATGTCATTCTTTCCTCTCTCCCTATGTGGTTATATGTATGCAACCTTAGTGTATCTATGACTATGTTTAGCCTTGTCAAGTGGTGGCGGGATGATTTAGATGGAGGTGATGACAGTTGTATTATGGATATGTATTTTATGAGTGAGGCTCGATGTTCCGAAAGTCTTGCTGAACTCGTTGAGTACCCCTTTGGTGGCTAGATAAGGCCACATAGTTATCGTAATGTGACATCATTATAAGTTGATTGTATTTGTAATTGATTTTTTTCCTTATTTTGTAAGGACCAGCAGCTTTTCTTGATTGCAATGCTTTACAATTTTGGGCATTTCCTTGGTTTGTGGCACTAACATGGGGATTTTGATACTAACTATGGCCATTTGGTCATTTATTTTTGCTTGATTTTGGGTCTTCTTTTAAATTTGGAATTTTTACCGCCTTGCCCAAGGCTTGTACTTTGCCACTTGGCACTTTGATTGGATTGTTGTGCTGGTTCTATTGTCGTGATGTGTGGAATAGGGTCATAGGATGCACCATGGATTGGTTGGACCTATGGACCCGCTTCGTTGTATGGGGGTACGCCCCAAGGGGTACATATAACTAGCGGGTTGTTGAACCACGCGTTATTATGTCACTTGGGTTAGGAGTGTTCGAACTCTATGTGTCTTGGACCATAGGGTCAACCGGCCTCCTTGAGGGAGGCATAAGAGTTTGAGGAGGCATAAGAGACTTGAGGAGGCATAAGAGTATGAGGGAGGCATAAGAGACTTGAGGGAGGCATAAGAGACTTGAGGGAGGCATAAGAGACTTGAGGGATGCATAAGAGTATGACGGAGGCATAAGAGACTTGAGGAGGCATAAGAGTATGAGGGAGGCATAAGAGACTTGAGGGAGGCATAAGAGTTTGAGGGAGACATATGATATTTGTGTGTATGGTTGATATTCTGGGATATATGTTGAGTTATTGTGATGTTTGGTAGTGGTCTTTTGATGTATGTGTTACTCATGTCAGATGGATATGTGTTGTGATGTTGTGGATATGTCATTGATGCCCTTGTGGGCCCTATGTATATGTAGTTTTTATGAGTCATGGAAAAGCTTCATACGTGGAATTGAGGAAATGTCTGGTGGATTGTAGTACTCTTTGTTTGAGTATTTGGTATGTCAGTCATTGATGTGTGATGAGTACTACGTTATGTGGACTGTGCCTATTCTATTCCGTATTTGAGTAACCTTTAGTGGTGTAATACAATCATGAAGTATATACTTGCGTGCTTGTGAATCTGTAGGGTCTTGTGAACTGATAGGGTGTTGTGTTAGCAGTTCATGTTGGGCACCCACAATAAGGAATAAACCAAAACTCTTCAAAGATGAAATTTTAAAGGCAATTAAACTAAGAATAATGCTAATCGAAAGATACTAATGAAATGATGAACAAGAAAGAACTGCGATCTTCACGAGACATTGAAAGTTAAAAATTCTACCAAATGTTCCTAAGGCTACCTTGTGACCGTGCTTTAATCAACTAAAATTTTAAACCATAGAGTGTACTTTCTCCTGTACCTGTCCTTGGTTGCAAACCATTTCTTTTCCATTGTGTTATGTCGCATCGAGGACGATGCTTTCTTAAGGGGAGGAGAATGTAATGCCGCAACCTACCTTGTCTCGGTCAGCATTATTCCTGACTGCGTGGAGGATGGAGACATTAATGAACGACGTGATGGTATCCCTGTTGGTGGCCGCACCCACTGATTTTCCTGTTTTGCAAATCTTTTGTTTTCCTTTTTTACCTGCTCATGCAAGAGACTTTGGTGGCCGCACATGCTTATTGATTAAATTGTTAACTTCATCTGCTGTCATGTGGTCTACCTGTTGTTTTTGCCCAAAACCACGAATGCTTGTTGCGCTCCATCAAATGCTGAAACAGATGAATTTCTTCAGCGTGTTCTGGATAGCGGATTCATTGATGGTGAAATGAAGGTCTGTCACCCTGATGTTGCGTGAGTGGGTTTGGATCCTCAAAATTGTGTTGTGCAGGCAGTTTCAGTGGAGCGTAGAACCGAAATCCTCCTAGGAAAGTGCCGTGAGGAAGTGCTTGGCTTTATGCAGCAGCTGTAGGGTAGAGAAGTAAACGTATCCCAGAAAATCAGTGGCCCAGAGAAAGCTAAGTGTGACAGCTACTGCAGGGAGCCCAAGGAACCGTTGGTGTTGATCCTAGTGTTCTGGTTGCACGCGACCACAGTCGTGATCAGTTGTTGCAAAATCTTGCAGCTGTAGTAGAAGAACGAGGTAAATTTTTAGTTGAGTCTGTCTTGCATTTTCATTTTGGAATAATGGGTGGAACCTCCTTTTTATTCTGATCATGACATTTTCTTGGCCCCTTGTTGGCTTATCCTCCCTACCGTGCCTCTCCGGAGGATTCTCGAATGAGGTGGGGACACCCACGGAAGAACAAAGGAATTTCGACCTAAAGATGGTGTTGCTTTACTAGGGAGGTGTCCTTGTGGCTAGTAAAGACTCAAATCAGGTATGTTGCAATTTGTAGAAGCCTTTGTGAGCGCCTCAACTAACAAAGTTGTCTAACTAGGTCATTTTTTTACACATATGTATCTCTGCATCCTCAAATTTGGGATTCTCCTTCATGGTGACAGATCACACCCACGGGCACGAGATCTATGCAATGTTGGAGAAAATGTCTTGGGAGATGAAGGTAGCAGGATATTCTTCAGATCCAGAGCATGCACTGAGTTTGTATCTCCAAAATCGGTTATGTGACAGTGAGAGTATTACCAGCAGACCTGATGAAATTTATTACAGAGATTCTCTATTGAGATCTTACTTGTTTTACGATGTAACTCATGGGAGAGAATCCCATAGGTGTGGATTTGTTTCATATCAGAATATTCATGAAGCACATTTTGCTTTGCAATTATATGAGCATCTTCAATGAGTCACTATGTTGGCAGGCATAAAGGGTGCTGTTGGAATTATCACACCTTACAAGCTACAGCTGCAATGTTTGCACCGAGAGTTTGATGTTGTCCCCAAATCTGATGAAGGAAAAGGTTGTGTATCAATACGGTAGATGCCTTTCAGAGCCAGGAGCGATGTAATCATTATGTCTTGTGTCCGAGCTTCAAACCATGGTCGGTGTGTAGCTTTCTAGCGCAAGTGCTCTCGGACTGAGTGGTAAGCAGTTCGACTCTCACCCCCAAAGCAGCTGCATTGAAGCAATCTAGTGTTTGGACAACCACCTATTGCATTCTTCTAGTCATGCCTTCAAAAGGGAATCCCAAAGTGTGATATATTGCAAGAAAAGACTAGTGAAGCGAGAGGATAAAGTGGAAGGCGTGTGGCTTTAGCGAGTCCTGTTGGATGTTCACGACTCCCCATTGGTGGATGTGTTAAAATAGGCAAGATAGACTAACCATATACATAATATGCTAGTATCTAATAAACCTCTTGAAATGAAACTTTTTCTTTCTAGAAATTGGTTTAAATATGTGATTTTGTGCATTTGCATTCAGTATATGGTTAACAGCTTGATTTGTTACTTCTAGATTGCCTCTGTTGGTTGTTCTTGTTGACGTGATCAAACCCATATATATATATAAAACAAACAAGGGTTCTCGAGTGTATGCTTTGATTGATCATAGAATATATATATATATATATATATATATATATATATTTATATATATATATATATAATTTTAAAGTTACTTCTGCAAAAATGTCGATGTTTCTTTTACGAACACAGGGTATGTAATCGCCCCTCTCGAACGTTGCGGCATTGACTAGTATTGGTTTCTTGTTATGTTGTTTTCCTAGAGGAAAACATACAGTTAAATTATTATTATTATTTTTTTATGATAAGCGTGGTTATGCACTTCGTGTATTGTGCAAATTATTAGGGCCTTTGGAAATTAGAAGTTCAATATATATGCTTGTTAAGAAGGAAGTTTTGGACCGAAAATATGTCCTGGGTTGATAGAAGGGCATAAATTATTGATAGAACCCCATTTTGATTCTACTCTTTCTATGAGTAAAATTTGATAAAATTAATGACCTTTATGGTGTTAAGATATGGTATGTTGATGATTCCTTGTGTGATCGATTTAATTATGTATAGACATAATGCCTTGATGGAGTAAGGTAATATCTTTCACGGTTCGTGAAAGTTAAGGTTTTCATCAACTGCTTAAGGTAACATGAAGTTCCTTAATTTAGTCAAACTTTTTTGTACTTCCTTCTTGATGAGTGACCTTTCATTGAAAATTTAGAATGATTGTGATGGAAGGTCATGAATATATTTTTTGTCAAAAGGGAAAAGAAGCTATGGAATAGTTTGTTTATGTGTCGAACGTAATAATTGTAATTACATCGTTATAGAAGTTCGTTATTGGAGGATATCTATCTTCAATGGTATATTATGTGTTTAATCACTGCATAGGTTACCATAAACTTAGTGATGAGATGTAAATTAAGGAGAGTTGAGAGACCTTTTCCTTTGTATACATCGTTTATGATATTAGAAAGTGAGTTGACGTCGGAAAATTTCAACCAAGTCTAGATTCATGGCTATGTTCCTCTAGAACGAGAGGGTTATAAATCTAAAGTATTATGAAAATTGCAAGGATGTGTTTAGAATGCTAGATTGCCTACTCAACTTGGGTATTAATGAGGCTTGTCGCTATTCCGACCCTGGTTATGTTCAGTAGGTAGGCTGTTAGGCAATGCCTATTCCGGACATTCTTACCGTCCTTTCCTCTCATCCTTATTAGCTATGAAGTCACTTATTACCTAGGATATAATGGTTGTGGGTTTGAATATAAGTTTTTCATCCTTTAAACCTTTTTGATTACATGATGGAACTTTGTTTTACCCTCGTTGTTCATTTCTAGCCTATTAGGCCTATGGCCCTACGAACGATTCCAAAACTATATTCTTTTTGGCAGCTAAGATCGGGTCTGGTTTTAATCTTTTGACTTCTCCTTGAGAATGTGGATTGATGGGTTACACCTTAGATTTCAATCACGTAATCTACGGGATCACATAATTGAAATCCTAATACTCTCAACTCTTGTGTCTAATCATTTAAATTTCATAGTCTTGTGTATTTGGTTGTCAAACTTTTGTAGTTTTCGAGGTATTCTTCATAACTAAAACTTATGGATTTCTTCTTAGTTGATATGTTGAAAATTATATCTTGTTTCAAAAGGTTGTTAGAGGTTAGAACTTTGATCCATTTCCTGAAATAGAATGTTTCCTTTCATGGTATTGTTAGCTAGTAGCTTATTGTTGCTATGTATAGTCTTATCTTGCTCGATTCTGCATGAACCCGGCTCGGGTTATTAATTGTTGCGAGATGGCTTAAATGGTTAGATGATGGAAAGACTTGTAGATTATTGCATCAATCTTGGTTATGATGTTCCTTTGTACGAATGTGTATTATGTTATAAAAATTTGGAAAGGGCCTTTGGACATTTTAGAAGAAAGGGTCGAGTGCTAAGTAAATGTATTGTAGAGTATTGTTGTTGTAACTGTTGAAACTTTGGCTTGTTTGGTTATCATGTGAAAGATGAAATTTGATTTCCACTTGGTTATGGGATATTCTAGTGAATTTTAATCCTTAGAATAGTAGCGGGGCATGTCCCATGTTATTACTCTCTTGCTCCCTAGTCATGGTTCAATAGAGATGGTATGTCCCTTTGATTTGTGCATCATGTTGGAATGAATTGATATAACCTTGTTTTTTTCCTCAAACGAGTACTGTTAAACTTTGCTCTTGAGTTAAAATGTTGAGTTGTAAATCCTCCTAAGGCTTAGTAGCAATGAGTTTGTAAGCACTATGAAGTGAGCTGGATAGTCCTGATAAAAGTTAAACCAAAATTTATGTATATGAACATATTAATGTAGATGTGATCTACTTGATAACCTTTGAGACCTGGAACAATCAAGAGGAAACTATCTTTTGTAACGAAATATGATAACTTATTATTTTTTTTTATTCGAGCCAAGCTAATAAACATTATCCTTTTATGGTGAAATCTTAAATGACCTCATGGTGAAAGCAATGGTTAGATTTTAGAAGATGATAGGATTTAATAAGTAGGAGGGAAATCGATTAATTAAACCTTAAATCTCTCTCTATCGTTTGGAATGTTTCCTTTGTCAAACTTAATTAAGTAAAGTCTAGATGGAACATTTAACCAATATTGATAAACCCTTAACCTCATAAAAGATGGATAGTAAACCATGTGACCACGAAGCTAAATTCATTGTCTGTTACATTAACCCATGCCTTAATTCATGGTGATATTTCTTAAGGAAGGTCAAAATTTGATCCTTAAACAAGAAGGTTATTGTTATGAACCCTAAGCGGTACTTCCCTCAATCAGAACTTATGCCTTCACCTGTGCAACAGAGGTGTGGAACATGTGTTAGTGGCTTGAATAAGATTAATTAACCTTGTAAGAAATGGAAAATGTTCTAAAATCAAATGAATAAGAAATATTTGGACATCAAATTGATGATCCCAGTTTAGAAAGCTTGGCCTTAAGCTATTTAGTCAACCGTTGAAAATAAAGAAGTTCTCCCTTGTGAAAAGAATTGTGTGAATCATTACATGAAATTTTATAAGAACGTAAGTTAAGAATTATGAGACACTTTAGTAAACAAGAAAATTTAACAAGAAATTCCTCATGGGATGCCTAGGCATTTGTGAGTGTGTCATGTGGATTGGACTTCCATGTTGTCTTGTCAAAAGAAGAGTACATTGTCCTTGATAGGTGTGAACATTTCCGTCTTGAACCTTGTGGTCTCCCCATAACAAGTGGTTCTAGTGTTGGTTGTAACCTTGTGACGACATGTTGTGTCGTGTTGTGTCAAAGAAAGTCAAAAAAAAATTATATTGTCTTTTTCTTTGTGTTTTCGTTGTGTGAAATTTTGAGTCGTTCTGACTTGAACCATAACTAGCTTTTCGGATCAACTAAGCTTGAGGTTTCATTGTGCGAATCCGATTACCTCGTTGACACTAGAATATTTTTGTATAATCCCCTCTCGAGAATTGTTGTTGATGGCGCTCTTATTTTTCCTAACTTGCATTACTTCTCCTTTGTAGTGTTAACGCTATTAATTAATATTGGTTGGTTTTTATGCACGTAATTACCTTAATATTTTGTGATGGAAATTTCCTTAAATGTGATCAATCTTCGGAAAAAAACTCATCTTTCATTTGATAGTCTTATGGATTCATAGTGGAAGGTTTTGTTTTGATAATGTCACTTAGAAATTATGTTTGTATTTGTGTGACGGTTGATTGTGTTACCAAGGGTTGCCTTAAAATTTTGTTGTTTTGGGAAATAGGTAATTTATTTTAAATTAACTAAACATTAGAATTGTCGTGGAGGTTTGAAAATCTTTAGTGTTATAAAATTTGTTGATGACATTATTATATACTCTTGTTTGACGGAACTCCCTTCTTCTCTCGCGTGTTTGCTACTAGCCTGTAAGACATTGGCCCTTCTTGAATGATTGGAAAATCTTTGTAGTTAATGGTCAAAACTAGTATACTTTGCCTTCGCTTCGAAACTTATGTTGTGTGTATACTCTATTTGATTTCCGGTTTGAAACTCAATTATACATGGCTTTTGTGTTAATTTTTGAAACCCGTGGTTCCCCTTTCTTGGGCCGATCAACTCTTGTTCTTTTAGAAATATATTATTTTAGCCTATGCGTTTGGTACCTTTGATAAATTTCTAGATGGTTGGTCTATATATCAAATCTCAATCTTGTAATTATTATTTAATTACTTACTTGATGGGAATTCTGTTTTTGCTAGATTGTTTATTTTCTCCTTATAGGGCCAAGGGCCATTCTCATACGATTGCTATACTTTCGTTGCTTTTACTCATAACTCAAGTCTGAGGTCTTCTCCTTCTTGATAGGCATGATAGAGACTTTATTATAACTTGATGTGTTGATAGTGTTTAGAGGTTTGACCCAATTCTTGTAATAAAGTGCTTCCTTTTGTGGTATTGTTAGATAAGTAGTTATGGTGGTTTTTGTGTAGCCTTATCTTGCTCGTTCTCGTGAACTCTACTCTTGTGGAAAAATTTGTTGCGGATGGATTTTGCGTAGTAGATGAGGGATAGACTTGTAGATTTTTACATCAACCTCATTGATAAGTTCTTTTGCATGAATCCTTTTTATATTGTTCAACTATTGATAACATCTAGTGGAAAAATTTAGAAGAGGATCAATGTCTTAGTATATTGTATCATGGATTATGTCATCTTAACTTTGGAACCTTGAATTGTCTGTCTATCTTGGAAAATATAAGAAAAGTTGGATTACCGCTTGTTGAGTGACCTTAATGGATTATCGGTATTCTAAGAGTTGATGTAACCTTATTTCATTTTTGTAAATGAGTATTGTTAAACTTTACCCCTACGATTAAATGTTGAGTTAAATCTTTCTAAGACTTAGTAATAGTGTGTTATAAGTAAAATAAAATGGGTTGTTTAATACTTATAGAAGTTAAAATAAAATTTATATTGCAAATAAATTAGTGTAGAGGTGACCAACTTGAGAGCATGTAATTCCATAAGTGATCAAAGATGAAACTATCCTTTCTAAGTAACATTATATAACTTGATATCCCTAGCTACACTAGTGAACACTATCCCTTTCATGGTGAAATTCTTAAATGAACTTAAAGGAAATCTATGGTTAGTTTTGGAAGATAATAAGATTTAATAAGCAGGAGAAAACAATTTAGAAACCACGCAATCTATCTCTCAGCCATTGGAAGGTAAGTTGTTTTATTTTTATAAAACTCATTTAGTAAAGCCTAAGTGAAATCTTTAATAATTCTGGTTAAGTCCTCAAGTTTCAATTAAATCTTGGTAATAACAAATGAGGTTTTAAAGATGATTACTCAGTGTAAAAAGAATAAACTTAGCTTGGTAAGATGAATTGTATGAATCATATCTTGAGCCTCCTTGAAAACGTAAGCTAAGAATTGCAAGATGTCTTTTTAAAATAAATAACCCTCAAGAATATCTCATCGTGGTTGGCCCTAGCGTAAGTGTGTTACGTGGTTGGACTTCTATGTTGTCATGTCCAAAAAAATAAAATGTATTATCCTTTTGGGTGTGAGCGTTAAAGTCTTTGATCTTGTGGTCATCCCCAGTGTAAGTGGTTCCCGAGTTGGTTGTAACTTTGTGACGACATGTTGTGTCGTGTTATGTGTGGAAGCATGTCAAAAAAAAAAATTATCTGTCTTTCTTGTGTTGTTCGTGTGTGAGATTTTTGGTCGTTACATCTTCCATTTTCATCCTAGATCTATACAAATAAAAAATGAAAAAAGATACTAATATATTTATCATGAGAAAATTTTAAAAATATTACTCGTTGAAAAGAAATATATCTTTTCATTTTCCAAAATCTCCCTTTTCCATGCTAGATAAAAAGAAAAAATGAATAAAAATAGGTACATGACCACAAGTAATAAAAAATAACATTATTAACATAAAACAACAAGAAAAAGATAATACTCAACATATAAATCTAATGACCATTGTAGAATGTTTATCTATATCTTCCATAGTGTCTTCTACTAAATTGTTTTTATTGGTTCTTCTATGGCATGTAACTCATATTTAGTAATCCTTGCAAGCAATAGTTTACACAATCATTAAGGATGTATTCTTATTTTGATATGAGACCGTGCCCTCTATATTACAAATCATTACAAATAGTTCTTCCACAATCATTACAAGCAATAGTTTACACAATCATTACAAATAATTCTTCCACTACATCTTTGTGTTTTGACTTCATTGTATTCAATAACCCACACACTCTTATAAGCCTTGTTGTTCCAAGTAACACATAATTATCCCCACACACTCATTAGTGCTACTATGTAGATTATCTATATTCTAAAATTGTAATGTTGGGTGGGTCATGGCTGGAGTTGATATTTTATATGATTCAAAATTTATCATGGTACCTTTAAACACCAATAAAAATAAATTAAAATAATAGTAAATATAAAATATATATTATGTAAGAGATGAAGATAATCACTGTCAAAAACATGTATTAATAAAACCCTATCAGTTAAATATCATGAAAGTATAACATTAATCATGGTTTATTAGATGGTTGTAGAAAAGAGCACACTGATTGCAACGAAGGAAACAACACCTGGGCAGTGAAGTTTATTGGGGAGACAAATCAGGATCCCCAAACTCATTCCCTTGTGGAAGAATGCAGAACCTTGGCTAGATGTTCCGAGATTCGTCATTGACAGAGCTAAGGAGAGATTTGAATACACACTTTTAGGAAAGATTTATAGGTGCAGTAACGAATATAGACTTTGTGAGGGAGTTGTATAGCAGAAAATGTGTCTGCAAAGTTGAGGTTTGGGCCAATATTGTAGGAGAAGGTTTTGTTTTTGTTTCCAAAATAATAAGGACATGCAGGGTGTGTTAAGAGGTGGACCGTGGTTTTTAGGAATGTTTCTTTTAGCTTCCATCGGTGGGTGCTCGGAATATCACTCGACATGTGTTTCAAGGCCCTTTCTATCTAGATCCATCTCCCGGGACTCCTTTTGGAGTTTTGAGAACTAGAAGTCTTTCTGATGATTGTTAGGTCAATGGGAAATCTAATAGCGGCTGATCCGACTACAAAGGGTAGATTTAGGCTGGTTTTTTCTAGGCTTTGCATTAATGTTCCTATGGGATTTAGAGTTCCTAAGAGAATTTTTTTATAGTCCCCTGCCGGTGAATGGGCTTTGGAGATTGAAGAAGAAGATTCACGGATTTTTGCAGTTGATGCACAAATTTTAGATATGAAGTGAAGGAGTGTTGTGTCACTAGAGGGCCAAATTTGGAGTTTCCTTTCCATCGGGGGACGATGATTTGGCTAGCACGTTGAAGACTTGTAGTGGGAAGAATACTATATAAGCTGACGATGAAGTTTCAGAGACCAAAGCTCCTGAAGAAAACATTGCTACAACGAAGGGGCTTGACATTGAAGTCGGGGATCCTATTAAGGCATCGCTTGTGGGGCAGGTGGCTGGACGGGAGGAGATTGCGATGGGTGGAACGTAGCAATTGGCTACGGCTTCGTCCCTTAAGAGGATACGGTTGGTGGATGCAATGGCGGGTCCTGTGGGCAGGATAATTCATACAAAGATTGAAATTTTGAAATGGCGATCAGTGGTGCGTTAAATACATATAGAGTGGGGATCATGTCATCTTTCCAGTTGTAGATGTAGATTGTGGTAGCAATTTGGAAACTTTTCAGTTGATCCAATCTTGGAAGGACCATGATGTGGAGCTTTGTGTGGACCTTGGGAGGATCGATTCAATGCATGGCATGGAACATGAATATTTTAATGTTGACGGGGAGGGTGGACTACAGTGATAAAAAAATCCCCAGAAAGGGAAAGAAATAGGTTGTTAAGGGTCCTCCCTACTGTTTGTCAAGTTTCTTTTACAATGGCGTTGGTCGGCCCTTTCTCCTCTTTTGTGTTTCTTGTATTTTGGTTTCTCCAGCTCATCTGTGTGTTCCATCTTGAGTTGTTAGAGCCTTGTTTTTTTCCTTTGTCTCTTTTTTGTGTTTTATTGAATATCTTTCTTTTGTACAGGGTTTTGGATCTCTTCAAATTTTATTTTTACTGTATTTAATTAAAAAAACATTAATCATGGTTTAAAATTCAAAACCTTATGTCATTTCACTATCTAATTTTTTTCTAATTTTCATATTATATGAAAAGTAAAAAAATAACAATCACAAATTAAAAGTGATATTATTAATGTTAGAAATATATTTTATGTATTAATTTTTAAAAATTTGATTGTGCTATTTTTTTATAAAAATTATGTAATAAGGGATGAGGTTGAGATCGTGCCTAAAAGGCGAATTTGGTAGAATGGAAACCCCTCAGTCTTTGACCGCTTAGCCGAAAAAGTTTGCCCACCTCAATGGGATATGACAAAGTGTATGACATGCACGTTTCAAACAAAAAAAAATTTATTATGCAATTTAGAATCAATTTAAATTGACCCATATTTCATTTGTAATGACTCACAAGTATGAATAATTCATTTGACACTCATCATATCTAAACAAAGCGCATATGGGTGAAACATGAGGACTTCTGGAGGTCTAAAATCTTAGTGCTACTATAACTAAAATACACTTAACTATAGAGTTTCCCTCCTAAATGTATACCACTATTCATAAAATATAAATTAATGTAGACTCGAAACTTTGTAATTAAAACCCAAAAAATCATTATATAATGTTGAAGTCTGTAATGGATGCCATCTTCTCTCTTTGTGACCACCAACAAGTTGCATGTTCATTGGGTTAATGAGAACTGCATGAAATTTGCCTCACCGACGGGCGTAGTTGAGGATGCAGGTGCGAGCACGCCGGTCCCAATATCAACACTCTTCTCATCTCCTTTTCGAAATCGTATTCCATTTGGGATCCCCGCACTCCACAACTCTCCCCTCACTTGTACTTCCCCCAGGCCCAATCCCCCATATTATCTTGACCAACGGAGACTTGCGCTCCACCAGGCTGCCTACCGTGCCTCACGTCAAGCACTACGATCCCAAAATCGAACACATCCGACTCTGCCATCGCCTTACCCGTGTAACCACACTGCAGTGCAACGTACCGGGCGTCCCCCGCCCGGCCAGGTCGTCACGGGATTACTATCGTCGTGTTTGATCAATTCATGGCTGAATGTGAAATCGCCGAGGCGGGCGTTGAATTCGCATCATCCATCACATTACTCGGTTTAACATCCCGATGAGCGACCGTTGCTCATATTCATCATTATCCGGAATGATGATGAAGGCGATCCGTCGCCATTGAACTTCATCAAGCGCCGTGGCGTTGGTTGTGATGTTTCGACCGATATAGTGAAGGTGGCGGTGATACTTAAACTTTGCCAAACCGTGGATCGGTTCCGTAGAGAACCCTTCCGATGCTGTTCTGCAATGCTTCGGTTTGAAGCCATTTGGCTAGAAGAAGCGTGGTGTGGTGGCGTTCGGATCGGTGAGATCGATATAACCGTGGGCGAGAAAAGAAGCGTTCCCATGTATATCAATGCATTGGTTTGTTTTGGCCAAAGTTAGAGAAGGAAAAACTAGTATTGTTTCCATTGGTCTACTGTGCATATGAAGTGCAAATTAAAAATGGGAGCAAGACTATCAAAGCACAAATCACCCTTTTCAACATTGTTATGTTATAACAATTAAGCTGAGTGTTAGTTATCGTATGCCGGCCTTGTTTATACTTGATTTAACACACAAATACAAAAAAGTGCACAACAACCCTTATCATCTAACCAACCGATCCTTCGAAAGGATTTGAGACAAAATAAAACTTAGCATCATAAATAACATTTACATAACTGTCGGTGACAACAATTTTTCTCAGTAACATCTTAATTTGAAATGGATGTGGAGGAGTGCGGAGTTTTTAGCTTTAAGTGGATTGCACATCATAAATCTATCCTAATCACAATAAATAACAAGGAGTCAAATTTTTTTGTATCAAATTTTCAATAAATTTCCATGGGCTCATATCTAGTCAAATGTGACAAAAATTTCCTTCACTTCGGGGTGCAAGAGTCTAAATATTTGTGTAATCAAAATCCATGCCGTACCACGGTGAGCAGTTTGCCATTTTGTCCATCCCGAGTCAATTATAAAAGCGGGATAAACACTACATTTTCCACCTGCATATTGGAGGAAGTTTCGGTGTAAGTATGCCCAAGGACGTCTCTCCATTATTATGATTTAAATTCTTGGGATGCAAGTGCTGGAATTTCAAATTATCTCTGCTGTCAATCAAAATTTGTTGGTTTTTAGCTCTTACTTGGCTGTAATTTCTAGAAATTTTTAGAGATATATATATAATCTGCATCATATATATATAAATAGGTATTATGTTTTTAAATAAACCTCTTAAAAATTTTGACGGTTTTCAAAAATTTAACCTTTTATTTGTTACGGTTTCTAAAAAATTCACCAAAATACGGTTAAAATCACAAAAAAGCGGCCTCTCTTATGTCGATTTCAGGCACAGGCTTGGACGCAAGCACTTAAAGATTTATACAATCATCTAGATGCATGCCAATGTCCAATGGATATTTATGTATAGGTATTTATTATTCTCGAGTATACACCAACATGTTATATATACTAAGTAGCAATAAGTGTACTATAAATACCTCTACTATAAGTACACTTATAGTACACTTGATAGTATTATAATTTATAAATAGGCCTATTTATAAATTATAATACTATCAAGTGTACTATAAGTGTGCAATGGAAATGTTGACACATGGGTACATGGGTTAAATTTGAAGGCCGTTTAGACGTTTTTCACTATTTTAGCCGTAAAATACTTGCAGATATTTGAAAAAACCGTCACGCATGACTTGTAAATTTAAAGTATGACCCTCATTTTTATATAAATTTATTAGTAAACTATACAAATATATATTAGAAGCAGTGAAATACATATAAAACAATCTTTTATAAATCTTATTAACAATATAAAAATAACACTCTTTTACATTTTTGAAGGGTAAAATTTAAAACTTACCGTCAACTAAAAATTGTTTGATAGGCATAGGTGGCCATCAAATTTAACCCCTGGATGGGTATGACGAGGATGTGAGTTCAATAAATGAGTGCGGTTATAATCGTGAATACAATCAAAAGCAATAATGCAAGTAATGATATTCCAAGTGTTATTCCTTTAATAATAAGCCATGTGTTTCAAATTCTATTCCTTCAGTAGTAGCTAGGAATATTGCTTAATAAACACTCTTACACTACATATTAAATGTGTGTCCTCTTTTGCCAATCTTCAATCTACTTGTCTTTTACGTACATATCATTTTATAGTAAAATATTTATGTATCTACACCTCTTGGTGACTACATATTAAAACACATCCGAATCTCCCATCCACCTATCAAGCATATATACAAACAGAGCACTCTATCATTTTCCAATAATAGATATAAAATTAGTGTATTATCATTAGTAAGTAAGGCAAGTCACTTGCACACGTTGTATTGGTGTTGGGAGCTTTCACAACAATTAAACGTTACCCACACCTTATATGCCTTTTTATCAATATTTCCTTGATATGACAATTATAACAATGAATTTTTGTGTTTGTAGGTTATTGTAATGCCCCATTTGGCGCAAGACCTGAGTTCATGGCGTAGTGACCCTTTCCTTGTTGGGTCGTTGCAGTATATGTTGACTATGTGTATATTTCTATTGAAACTTTTAACATATAGTTTATAACATTTGTGTGATAAACATATCTCTATATCAAAACCTACTATATATAATCATTAATACTTGTTGAGTAAGCGTATATTTATACTCGAAGCCTTTAACATACAGTTGTTTACTCTCGTTAAATTTAGGTATATCTATATCGTATACGAAAGCCTTCCTTTGACTAGGGAAAGTCAGGATCTTATTTATTTCTTTATCTATCCAAAAAATTTGTAAGGAATTTATACTTAATGAACCTTCATCCTCACCATTGAACTGCAATCTTGTCCATATATCACATATATATTAATTCAACGAAGTTTAACCAGTCAGTGAACTAACGTGGATGGATTAAAGATTTTAGTATTTATAATGTTCATGGCAGGTAAACGCGCATGTTGTTTATGTGACGGTTTCTCATTCGTGGAGATAGAGTTCCAAATTGAGGGAACCTTCTTCTTCAGATAATATTATTGTTGTATTTGTAATGTCATAAAATGAATATTCTACCGTGTTCGATAGAACCGTGTCATTGTATGTTTGATTGATATATTTAATTCAGAAATAGATAGAATGCACGAAATTTAAAATGCGACTTAAGCGTAAAACCAGTCTATTACTTTGTTCTATAGTTTTGTATGCTTGTTTGCTCACAGTAGCGCTTCGGATGTTATAGTTGAGTTACAAACTTACTATTGATGTTAATGAAATGAAATAAAATATAAGTAAAAATAATAAATGAAGGAAAGCAGGGTTTGCGTGGGAAAGAAGGGAGAGTAGGTGTGTGGCGCAGGTTGGAGGGGACATGATTTTTAAAGTCAAATTCTATCTGCTGGTGCCAGCCTTACCTCTGCCAGCCGCCCCACCTCCTTTAATTCCTTGGATTGGCAAATTTCTCGCGCCCCGTGCTAACTGCTCCCCTTGACTGTTTTGGCCGCGTGATCAAGGAGGTTGGTTTTGTTGGGATTTGAGAGGCCATGGTGTGGAAAAACCCCAGGCCAATGGAGTCGCAGGTGTTTGGGAACTTTTCTGTTGCTGTTCCTCTCCTTGCCATGGCCGCTCAGGCTGTTTTCACAACGATTTTCCTCCTGGCGGGTCCTGGTTAGAATGGGGGCCGAGTGTTTTGTTGCTAAATGTTGTTCTGGTTGCAGCCGCCTGTTCCTCCCTCCCTTCTCGTAGAGGTCAGAATGAGTTAAGCGTGACAGGTGCTGCAGGGCATCCCCAGGGAGCCTTGGGTGTTGATCATGCTGTTGCAGCGACCACAGCCATGACCAGCTGTTGCAAAATCTCACCGCTGTAGTAGAAGAACGAGATAAAGTTTTGGTTGAGCTGTCTTGCATTTTCGTTTTGGAAAGTCGCTTCTGTCCAGGTGGTGAATTTATCATGGAAGGAGCTCGATCAAATCTTGCAATGTATGTGCACACTTTGTTTTAAGTGCTTCCAACGATGAAGTGTCAAGCTGCCAAATCTGCTCCTGAAGATCAACGCATCCTCAAAATTCGGGACTCTCCTTTAAGATATTTTCATCAAAATCGATTAAGTGACAGTGAGAGTGTTGCCAGGAGACCCGATGAAATTTATTACAGAGATTCTCTGTTGAGACTTTACTTGTTTTACTCTGTAACGCATGGAAGAGAATCTCTCAGTCGTGGATCTGTATCTTGTCTGAATATTCATGAAGCACAGTTTGCCTTGCAAGAGCTTTTAGGAGATATTCTTGTGTTCTTCACTTGGGGAAAGAGATGTATTTTTAGAGATTTCTTTCACAGGGATTTTCTTTTAAGGAAACAGTAAACTATTACAGGACGTGAAGGCTCAGATTCTTGTCAAAGGGCATTGATGATACTGAAGCAGGTGGACAGGTATTTATTTAGGATTTCGCTCTAGTGTTTGTTTTAAGTAGATATTTTTTTTTATTAGCAAGATCATGGCTGAGGCCGATAAGAAAAGTGTTGAATTGAATAAACATGAGGACGAAGATGAAGTTCAGTTTATCATGGCATCAGTACTTGAAGGAGATAAGGATGAGGATGACCATGATGATAATACTAAGCTAAAAACAATGTCTCTCCAGCAAGAAAGGAAGATGCTTCCCATCGATGCTTTGAGAGAAGAGTTGATTCAGGTCATAAATGATCATCAGATTGTTGTTGTTGTGGGGGAGACTGGATCAGGGAAGACGACTTCATACCTCAGTATTTATATGAAGCAGGGTATACAAAACTAGGGAAGATTGGGTGCACACAGCCACATGGAGTCGCAACAATGAGTGTGGCTTCTCGAGTTGCACAGGAAATGGGTGTTAAACTAGGTCATGATGTGGGTTATTCTGTTGAGTTTGAAGACTGTACATATCATAAAACAGTTCTCACATATATGACAGATGCAGTGTGTCTGAGGGAATTTATGGAGGAACCAGATCTAGCAAGCTACAGCTGCAATGTTTGCACCGAGATTTTGACGCTATCCCCAAATCTGATGAAGGAAAAGGTTGTGTATCATCACGGTAGATGCCTACCCGAGCCAGGAGCGTGGTGTAATCAATATGTCTCGTGTCAGAAAGCTTGATCATGGTGTTGGTTTGTAGTGTTTTTTTACTACGTGATTGTGGCGCTGCTCGAGCTCGCAAAGCACTTTGGGTTAAAGGCAAGCAACGGCATTGAAACAATCATATGCATATGGAGATGGCGTTTTAAACCAGGCATGTTAAATCTACTCCTTGTAATAGTTTTCTACCTTCTTTCAGTATCTTGAAATGAATTTTCTATCCTCTTGAATGGCGTCTAGAGACTAGATGTTTACGTGGTTGTTTATATCACTACCTGATTGTGTGGTTGTTCCTTTAAATCTTATTCCAATTTCGCTGATTTTGCTTGGAATGTTCCTTCCTCTCTTATAGCTTACTCTATTTCATATTTGTCTAAATGGGTTACTACAATATTGAGTGATGCAGTCTAGTTCGTAGGGAAGGAAACATTATTGAGTTTTGTTTGCTTATATGACTTTCTTTTAAAAAAATAATTTTGTGATGGTAATTATAATTGAAGGTTACTAAATAGAAAGTTAAGCTGCATACCTCTTTTGGTTGAATAAATATGCATTTCTGTTTAGGGCTCTCTTGTTTTGCTAAAAGGTACATTAATAGTGACGTTGTGTCTGAAACTTGTTTAAGCCTATGGGCATTCCTTACTTTATGTTTGATTAGAAAATGGCATTTGGGGTTTGTTTTAGAACTGTACATGGTTGTTCGCTTGTGCTGGTCTAGATGAGGGATAACCTGGCATCTATTTTGGCCTCCACGTGTTGAGAGTATTACTATACCTATTTCTTGATGTAAACTCTTGTTTGATTAAAGCAAGGGGAAACATTGTAAGTTTAACTGAATGAAATTTCTACAATTTTTATTAAGGGTCGCAAGCAACCTATTACTAGGTCCAAATTTGCCCGAAACAAAAGTTGTAGATGAATCCATGGTATTGGACTCGTGAACTCGTTTCCTATTAGATGACATGACTGATTTCGGTGATAATATCATAGGTGGCATTATATTTATCTGTTTGATATTTGCTAAGACTTTTCCTCGATAAGCCCACATGGATCGGGTAAAATTTTCCATCTTCTATACCTTTGTGCAAGGAGTCCATAGAACTTCTAGGCACTGAAAGAAGCTTGTGTAACCTTCCCGATAGCTATGTGCGTTGGTTCTTGGTTTGTGCTTGTACTCGTGGTAAGGTCTTTTAGAGTCAGGGCATCGTTGGTGTTTTGCCCTCTGCGTGTCGAATCCCTTTGTTTCAAACTCAAATACCGTATACTTCAAACTTGGTTACAAAAAGGTCCCGTTTGTGGCCTTGTTAGGAAATCTATTTTTATTTTAATGTTTATTGACATTGTCTCCGAATTATATAAAAAAATTATTAACGAATTTTGGGTTTAGTCTTCCTTATATTATATAGAGAAGTTGCCCTTAGGATAGGGTTTTTGGTAGAATAATGGCCCTTTAACCGTGTCTCTTTCGTGCGCGTTTGGAAAAGTGGATTTGTTTTGGTTAACTAGTACTACGTTTTAAGAAATCTGATAAGGAGGTAGTGGTAAAATCCTTGGTTAAAACCAAAACTATAGTTGCGTTCTTTTAAGGGCATCGAACCCATATTACTTTGGAGCCCCCGGAAGAATTGGATAACGTCATTTTTGCTTCAAATTTTCTACGATCATAATTAGTACCCTTGTCTTCTTTTGGACCCCTTTAGTTGGATGGAGTAAATTTTAGATTCCTATCACGTAACCCATAGCATTACATGAAGGAGATATCAACACTCTTGACTTTCTTGTTTCCAACCCATAAGGTCTTGCCTTGATTTATGTAATTTTGTTCTTACTAGTATTTGGACTTTCTCCTTGTTGGATGATTTAGTTTTCTCTCTCATGAGATTAATATTGGAGTTGTGAGTTGTGTTTTAATCCATTTCTGAATTTAGAATATTCTTTTCTTGATATTGTTAATTGTTAGCTTATTATTGCATTGTGTAGCCTTAACATGCTCGATGGATTCTTGTGAACCGACTTTAGTTAATATTTGTGCAGATGGATTATGCGAGTAGACTAGAAGAAAAGAGTGTAAAAGTTTCATCTATACCATTATGAAGTTCCTTGTAAAAATGTCCAATGTGTTTTAAATTGTGTAACATTGCTTGTAAAGAGAGTTGATATGACCTCTTGCCTTGTATTGTTTGGTAATGGTGAAATAAAGTGTCTTGTTCTTGTGTAGTTAAGCTTGAAATTATCCTTGTGAGAAATGGCATTCAATCTTTACATTGATATGAGTATTGTAAAACTTTGATCTTGAGAATAAATTGTTAAGTTAAATCTTTCTAAGACTTAGTGACAATATTTTATAAGTAAAGTAAAATGAGTCGGTTAACCCTTAATGAAGCTAAACAAAAATAATAATTTTATATTCAACAAATAAATGTAAAGGTGATCTATTTGAAATCAAATACTTCCATGAGTGATCAAAATGAAAACATCCTTGTGAAGTAAACATTTATAAATTGATACCCCTAGCTAAACTAGCGAACACTATCCCTTTGGGGTGAACTCTTAAACAAGCATAAAGGAAAACAATGGTTAGTTTCTGGAAGATATTAAGATTTAGTAAGTAGGAGAAGACTTTAAGTGAACTACTCCACAGTGTCTAAGAAATTAACTTAGTTGGTGAGATGAATTTGTGCGAACCATATATTGATTCCTTCTGAAAACTTAAGTCATGAGCTAAAAGGGTGTCTTACCAAAATAAATAAACCCTGACCATTTCTTACTGTGGCTTGCCCTAGCTGTGAGTGTGTCATGTGGTTGGACTTCCATGTTGTCTCGTCAAAAAGAAAAATAAATTGTCCTTGATAAGTGTGAACGTTTCCGTGCTGACCTTGTGGTCTTCCCCATTAACAAGTGGTTCCAAGTCTTTGTTTTAGAACCTTTGTGACGACATGTTGTGTCGTGTTGAGTCAAAGCAAGTCAAAAAAAGAAGTTATCCTGTATTTCACCGTGTTGTCCTTGTGTTGGTATTTTTGGTGTGCTACGGTTATAGATATTTTAGATTTATCCGCATCCTAAACGCCATTATCAATTTTTTCTTAATAGGACAAGTTTAATGTAGGAAATTTAAGGTTTGCAGAGGTAGGAGACATTTTTAATTTGTTTTAAGGGCATTCGATATAGATATTCCTTAGATTGATAAGATTGTAGTTTAAAAGATATGATATGAATCGTATAGCTTGAAAAGTATTGTATCTTCTGTGTGTTTCTCCATCTATTTAATAGCAAAATAAACGTTGAGCGGGAAAATAGACCCATGTCAAACAAGCCCACCAACCATGTTAAGCGCTCTTCAAAACCCAAAGCATAACATGGAGAGCGACACATCCTAAACGCCCTTTCAGACCTGCCATTTTCCTTGCATAATAATTAAAGCACTTTATTTGAGATTTGGAGGCGTTAACTACACTGAAACCCAAGTTAAAGTTGTAAATTTAGCACTAATTAGATAGTTGCAATGATAATTAAATTAAATAAATAAACAAAACATTAGAGGGAATTGTGCTAAACAAAACTCTCGCTAATAGTTGTCCTAAAATCAACACCACTGTGGGTTAAATTAGACCTGCAAATGGAGATAAATACGTAACCCTAATATCTCCTCATTTTACTATATACAAATTGATTGATTTGGCTTTGTATTTGTATCTGGAATAACTCTCTAATGCAAATAAAATAACTAAACCTCAACCCCCAATCCTAACGTCTCCTCTACTCTTCACACACCACTCCTTTACACAAATCACGAATTGAAAACAAGTGGATAGCCATGAAGGCAGTCAGGTTTGCACCCCATGTCACCAAATGCCGCTTGGAAAATACTAGTAACTCTGCCAAAATAAAATATGTCCGACACCACAACAAAAAATATTCCAAGATAACATACGTCCAATACAACGCCTCAATTACATAAAGAAAATGACAACAACACAAATATCTACAAGAAGATAAAAACAAACACCTTTCATGGCATGAAATTATGGACGCCCGAACTCGATATACTTCTCTCCAAGCCTGACGAAAACTGGGACGATGTTGACAAGAACAAAGACATTGCACAGGTCTAACCAAACATGAAGGGCAACATAATTGGATTGTTAATCATTTTCGTCACTTTCCTCATCACAGGGATCAACATCTTTACTACTTTAGGAAGGCTCCTCCCGGTTCGACATATTCTCTTGAAGGGTTCCAAGGCATCGTCAACTATACCCATTTCATGGACATCGATTGTGCTGCCAATTTTCTGGAAAATATAATTTAATTTAAATATTTTAAATTATTAATTATATAATTTATAATATATTAAGTTATAAATAAATTATAAATTATATATAATTTACAATATAATAAGTGATAAATAATAATAATAATAATTTTTATAGACAAACACTTTTGATCGGAGCTATGAACCGGATTACAATAAAAAAAGATATATTAATTAAGCTTAGCAATTAGCGAACCACAAGCCACCACACTTAAACACACGTCTAGTGAATCATGAGCTGTCATGCATGCACACACCACCAGTGAACCACATGCCTCCATGCTTGAACACACATCTAGTGCAGGTCATCTCAAGCTAAAAACTACAATAATGAATCTAGCCTGCCAACCGCGCCACCTCGAACATTACCACCTCGAAGGAGGATCGTGCCTTAATGGGATTTGAACCTGGGTGGTGCTGGAAACAACCATATGACTTAACTGCTCCACCCAAACCCCATCGACATAAGTGATAAATAATTATTATAAATATAATAAGTTTATTATAATATTATAATATTTTAAATTATAATAAATTGAAAAGTAAAAAAGTAAATTTTCATTAAAAAGTTAAAAAAACTAATAAAAATTAATTAAAAATAAAAATTTAATTAAATTAATATTAAAATTTAAAATGAATAAAAATTACAAATTAATAAGAAATAAAAATTAATAAATTAATAAAAAATTAAAATTACTAAAAAAATTCTCAAGCTTTTTTTGCCTTCGTTTCAGAAACTGTGCATCCTTAGCCTGTCTAGCGGTCTCCCCTTGGTCCTATCATAGTGTCTTCTCACTTTTTCCCCGCCTCTAAGGCAGTGTCACACCCATAAAATGCCCAACTCTCCTTCCATTGCAATGACTGTTGCAACTAGTGGAAATGGCTCCCAAGCATGCGAGGAAGTTTCTGCCAAAAGTTTACGGCGAAGGTATGGACTCTGAACCCTCTCCGGATGTAATAATTAATGATGAATGCTTGGATCCTATTTTCAAGTGGTATCAAAACATTTGTCTTATTGCCTATTTCTTTGGCTGTATCCCGACTGAAACCTACCTACAAAACTAGATGAAAAACCACTGGGACTCTAACGGTATCCTTGTTTCAGAGATTTGTAATCTCACTAGGGGTTTTATTTGTTTTCCTTTCGTGAGCCTTCCCAACTTCAATCCCTCCTGCTTAAGGTGGCTTGTTGGTACTTAAGTAATACCCTATTGGTGTTTTCTCCTTGGACCCAGGAGTTCAATCCGACTAACCAAGTCTTGCTCAAAATCCCTGTTTGGATTGAGCTCCTTGACCTTCCTATTCACCTTTGATCCTTTTTACCAATGATTTTTAAGCCCATTGGCAGGCTGATTTTTCATGAACATGAGTGTTTTTCCTTTGCTCGGCCCAACAAGCATGTTTGCGTCGAAGTGGACCTTGCGAAAGATCTGCAGGACCATCTGAATATTCAAGTTGGGTCCCTGTGAATCTCTCAAAAGGTGCTATATTTAGACCTCCTCAACACGTGATTTCAATGTCAGGCCCCAGACTACCACATTCAGGACTGTCGTCTTTTGGCCCATTCCAAGCATGTCCCCACGCAATCCTCTGCAATGAAGTCTAAAGTTGACCCTCTAGCTGATGGCCAGATAGTGGTTGGTTCTAAGAAGAATTCGGGGGGGAAACCTTCTGTTGAAGTTCTGCATCCTTGTTCTTCCCCTCTGCCGTCCAGGTATGAGCCTAGAGTGGAGCAACCTAGTCCCTCAATTTCCATTCCTTCTAAGTCCTCACAGAGCCAAGTTGTTGATCCTAATTCAGAGAATACTGGGAATGTTGCTTTAACTTATCTTCCTCTGCGACGTTCATGTAGTCCACCTTGAGAGGTTTCACGGCGTGTGGGGGAAAATGGGGCCAAACGCTGCTCCATTCATGTTGAGCATAATGATTCATACAACTTCTTCTTGCCAACAAATTTTCCATTCTCGGCTCAAAGGATGGATTTCTTGACGGGTAAAGGGAATTTGATATGTCTGATTTCTCATGAATTTCATGTCATGGAATGTTCGAGGTCTAACAGAGCCCTCCCAAAAATTCTCTGTTTGTTTAGCTTGCTAGTTAATTAGTAGTTTAGATGTGATTTGTTTATAGGAAATCAAGATTTCTTATTTTTTTCTTCACTACTCTAACGTGTATTGCCCTTGATTTTACACATTTCAATACTCAACATATTGATGGTAGAGGTGGAGCTAGCATTTCCATTGCGTCGATTTTTTGGCATTAATTACTACCTCGGGCTAGGACCCCTGTAATAGGGTAGTGTGGGTGATTATGAGTATTAATGATCTTTATTTTGGTATTTTAAATATTTATGCCCCTAATGAAGGTCCCGAAAGAACATTATTATGGAATTGGTTAGGTGACAACTTACCTTTACTTATTAGTTGGTGTGTGGTGAATTTAATATAGTGGAGCATCCGGATGATAAATGTGGTGCCCTTCCTATGCATTGGTGTCTCAGTGAACATGCCGCCTAGTATTACTTTAAAAGCCATTGGGGCCTTTTCGATCCATTGCTTAGATGACGACAAGAATTTAAAGACAAAACATAGTTCACTTGGACCAATCTTCGAGAAGGATATGATCGAGTATTAAAATGCCTTGATCACACACTTGTTATCTCAATTTTTCCCTATAAAATTGATCAAACATGAATTTACCGCTAAGGGACGTTTCCGTCGAACCACCTTGAAAAATAGGGCTTTGGAATAGTAGGTCGGGGAAGAGAAAACAATTCAAGGAAAACCCAGAGGCTCTCGATGGGGAAAGGCTGTCTTCGGTAATGACCTAAAACTTTTTTTTTGACTTACTTCGACACAAAACCCAACACAACATGTCATCACAAAGTTACAACCAACTCTGGGAACCATGTTACGGGGATGACCACATTAGCACGCGATAAAATACTTTTTTTCTTTATTTTGACAGAATAACATGGCCCAATCACAAGACACTTCACAAATTTAGGGCAAGCCACAATTAAATGATTAATTTATTTCATGATGAAAACTTCAACAAAATATTTCATGGGCTAGTCTTAACATGCATTAAAATCTATCTCCCGTCGGCCACGCCCGGCAGACCTCCTTCTCCTAGCAATCCACACGGCCCACACTTTCTTCACTAGCATTCTCATCCCTCCCACGGCATGTGCTGGTCTTCTAATTTTCTTTCCACTTGGTGTTGGATTAGAGGTAACTATAAACAATATGGCTACATAGCAGGTGGTACACACATTTCTTCAAAACATGGTAAAAACATCATGATACATTTTCTTTTAACATCAATCTAGTCATACAACACATTGATACACCTAATGCCACAATCAGCCACAATGACTAGTCATCCACATTATAATTCCTTTCACACATCACAAATAAGTTGCACATGAAATCTTCATATAATCCACAAGAAGGAGAGAGAATATCCCCAACATATCAACATGATCACAAACATGAAGGTGACATACACATCATGTTTCAAATATTTACCATCAATTACATCATGATTAAAGCACATTACTCTTCCAATATCTACCACCATCATTAACATCATCATCATCATGCAAGATCATCATGTAACACCACCACCACCACGTAACATCATCATATAACACCAATCCAGCCCATAGGTTTGAGAGCATGAACCTATTACCAAGTGTAACAAACCGAAAACCATTACACACAACACAAAAAAGATAGGATATTTTTTTGACTTACTTCGACACAAAACCCGACACAACATGTCGTCACAAAGTTACAACCAACTCTGGGAACCACTTGTTACGGGGATGACCACAAGGTTAGCACGGAAACGTTCACACCCAAAAGGATAAAATAATTTTATTCTTTATTTTGACATAATAACATTAGGATCCACTCTCACAGAAAAGCCACAGAAATGATCTTACCTGAAATGACGCCTTAAGGGAATATTGTGTTTGATTTTATCGATTGTCTTGAAAAGCATTGGTTTCTTTTTTTTCTTGTTCCTTCTCTGAATCAATTTCCTTTCATGATTGGTTTGCATAGGGAAAATTGTTGTTATCTTTACTCGATAATTATATGGCTGGAACAATGTTTTACTTGCTTTTGTTTGTTTTGGATCAAACCCTTTCTTATGAAACATGGAAGCTGTTACCTTTCAAAATGCTTGGTTATGGCTAAGCGATATGCTCATAAATGCTTGGCTCTCGATTCCCTTAGGGGTATTAGTACTTCTTCCCCAAAATGCTTCTTCCTTTTGGCTTGTCCATTGCTTGTGTTGACAAGATAGATCAAAATCTAAAAAGAGATTTACCAAGACCAAAATAGTTATTTCTTGGACCAATCATTCGAGAAGGATATCAAAAATATGAAATCCTAAGATGGCTCTTGTTTTATCAGTGCACTTCCTTGGTTACCTTCATCGAGTGTTTGTTGTAAGTGAGGTCCTAAAAATGTTTCATCTCGATTCAACCCTTTTTCAAGGCACCTGGAAAGTGTGTTGAACTTAAAACCATCTTGTGGGCAAGAACGAATCTTAGTAGCATTAGTGGTGAGAGATGGCCTTGTGGACTCCATTTTCTTGATAAACGAATTAAGCAAAAAATGCTAAATGTCGAGAAGATTTAAAGATAATTATTCGAAAGTCAAAGTAAACTTAGCTTGGTAAGTTGAATCATACGAATCAGATCTTGAGCCTCCTTGAAAAGTAAAATTACAATGTCCTTTTAAAATAAATAACCCTCAAGAAATCTCCTTGACTAATCGTAAGGCTCTCTTGTCAAAAAGAAAAGTAAATTGTCCTTGATATGTGTGAACATTTCCGCTCAAAGTCCTTGATCAAGTTGTTCACGTGTTAGTTGTATACTTGGTGACGACATGTTGCGTGCATGGTGTCAAGCAAGTTTATCATGTATTTCTTTGTTGTTTGCTTACACTTTGGGCTTTACAAACGATTTAGAGCTAGCCCAAATTAGATAACTATGGAAGAATTAGCGGAAGCTGACACGTGCCTCATCGGTGCTTCTCCAAAGGTTAAACCCAAAATGAAATCCTGAAAAAGCGCGGAGCTTTCACGTGTCCCAGGCTTGAAATGGGGCAGAGTCGGCCGTTAAAAAGTCTAGACTCACGGAAGGCGCCACGTGTCTCAATGACGCACATTCAAAGGTGCGGCCCAAAGCGGAGAATCAAATGAGCGCGAGGCTTCCACGTGTCTATGGTTCAAGAAAGGCATCAGACTGAATTTCCTAAGTATCGTAGACTCACGGAAGGAGCCACGTGTCATCCCGACGCATCTTCAAAGGTAAATCTAAAAGTAGGTCTCTCAGACAAGTGCCAAGTCTCCACGTGTCTCGGGTCAGATATATGGCCCCTGCCAAACAAAAGGACTTAGCCAAAACATAAAGGAATAGAGAAAAGCCGCAAAAGGTGCCACATGTCTCTTCGGCACAACTTCAAAAGTAAAATCCAAAAGCGGTCCCCAAATGTGCACCAGCTCTACACGTGGCCATGTTCCAAGTTAAAGTGGGAAGGCGGGTCGCCGGAGGTAATTTTAACTTTTTGGCTTCATTTCCAAAAGGCATAAAGTATAAAAATGAGTTGTGCCTCCACTGATGCCCAAGGAGTCGTGTGTCAAGCCTTAATTACATGCGGGCCGGCGAGCCTTGGAGTGTTTTTTTTTCCCAAATGGAAAATGCAGACCGGCATGCCCGAAGATGGTTTTTTGACAAAAATGAATTGCGGGCTTGCGGGGCATTTTTTTTGCATTATTTATTTTTTGTGCCAAAAGGCGCAAAGTGAGTCTTGGGCCCGCGAACCCATTCTGCTAACTGGTTTTCACCATTTTTGTATAGACCCAAATCAAACATTCAAATGGACATATCTTCCAACCCAGTGCCCGAAATTCAACAAATTTGGAACCATTGGAAAGGTTTTGACCTTGTCTACGCTATGGAAACCTAAAACTTTAATTTTGATGAGGTTAGGTGGGTGAAAAATGGGAAAACGTCTTCATGCCATTAATATGCGATCCGATTGCTCCAAAAACTAGATCATATTTTATTCGATCCACTGTTCTTACCTCTTCAACACGCCGAATAGACATAAAGTGGAAGAATCGACAGATTGTGGGTGGATTTACAAGGGCATTGATGGTCGATAGCTGAGCTTCAAGTCAAGTTTCCCACCTCTTTTCTTCTTCTCTCTTCACTACATCTATAAAAGAAGGAGATGGGCTCATTGTAAAGGGTCGGACATTTCTGTTTTACACCCTCCCTTCTTCCCTTGTCTACAAGATAATTTGTGCAACTTTCAAATCTCCCATTCGAGTTGTAATAAAAATATTTGCCTCTTGGCTACTATAATGTCCTGTATTAACTCTGGAGCAATAATATATATCTGTGGATGATTCTCAACCCTCTCATGTGTTTATTGTTGTCTTCTGATCTCTCATTACAGTTTGGTTATCTGTGCATGGTATTTGTATTGCATTTCTATGGTTTGTGTTAAATTGTAAAACAAGTGTCCAACATTCCTTTGGTGCATCACCTCGTTAGCTTAGGTTTATTTTCTCGTATCTTCTCACCCCTGTCTCCTTGGTAATATAGAGTAGGTTTTAGAATAGGTCCTCTGTAATTTATTTGTATGCACCTGAACAAAGGAATAGGAACCGACCTTCATCCGGAGAGCTCTCTCGATTTCAAAAGTCCTACACTTTGAGAGATGCTCCATGTTTTGCAATCACACTGAGAGTCTCAACTCATCTAGTTGCAGGCACTCAGGGTGCTGTGATTCTGCACTAACCGCACTTCTTTCACAACAACCTTATTTTGATTTTGACACACAAGGATCCTCTGTTATCAAGGTTTGGCTAGAGGTTCTTTTTTCAGACCACCATTCGATCACATTTAAGGTTGGTTGGCAGGGGGATGATCTAAAAATGATCAAGTTTTTATCTACCTGATCTAGGACCCCTATAGGCTTATTTTCTTTTCCGACAAGTTACTCCTTTTAAGTAATCAATTTAAAATAAATGCAAGAATGTAATGACAATTGCACACGATTGATTACGGAGTTCAGCAATAGCCTACATCTCTGGGTTCTTATCGAACCATTCCACTAGTAAAAATTGTAAGGACAATGTTATTTCTTACAACAAAACCTAATGGAATTTCCACTTGCCTAGTCACACGCCAGTCCTTCAAAGAACTTCCGATGATCGGTCGAATTGTTCTCCACCTTCTTGATGCACAAGCTCCTTCGGAAGTCGATCGGCCTTCCCAATGCTTCCCTACGTCCTCTAATACTACGGTCGATACTTCAGGGATTGTAAGTGATAAATAATGTGGCTTAATGGGCCTATTGGGTAGTGTTATACTCCCAATCACAAATATTTAGTCTAATATTGCCTAAAAATAATAGGCCAATAAACAATATTTTCCCATAGTAATTTTAGGATTTTAATATAGTGCATAGAACTATATTTAAAAAAATTCCAACTACTACAAAATCCCACAAATAAGCTTCAGAAAGGACAAGCTCAAGGTGTGTCTTTATAATGAGGGAGAGGTCCCTTTTATAGTGCAAATGAGACCCTAAAATTTATTTAAGGCCTTATCAGCTAACTCACCACTCAACCACCTCGCTGGTCGAGTTGGTTAGGGTCACCGAGTCATGAGGGGGATTCGCTTTGGTTGTTGAGCGGCCCAAACAAGCTACCCGCTTCGCCACATCCTTGCCTTGCCATCGCTGACCATTCTGTTGTCGCGAGCCCTCCTCGCCACATTCTCGCTGAGCCCGCTGCAATATCCACCTCGCCAACTCTAGCGAGCTCGCTCCACCATCCACCTTGCTGACTCTAGTAAGCTCGCTCCACCATCCACCTCACCGACTCTGCCGATCCTGCTGCACTGTCCACATCACCAACTATGCGGAGCCCACTCAGTGTCCCATGATGTCGCCGAGATTTCCACCGAGTCTGCTCCCGCCAAGTCACACACTCCCGCCGAGTCACCCATGATTTCTTACCGAGTCTACCCATCCATGTAGCCTAATGGCTTGACCGAGCCAAAATACCAACTCGTAAGTTGAAAAGGGCTCCTTACTTAGAAAATTTTATAACTCTCCAAATAGCTCAGTATGAAACAAGGAATAGCTCGATCATGAGCTCGGTTAAATGAGGGTTTAGTGGTGGCAGACCATGTGGTGGCTTGAGGACTCACCACATGGCAATATTTTTTATCGGTCGTATATGAATATGAAGAAGACTTTGAGTTATGAAGACCGGAGGTACTAACCCGAATACATCATCTTCACACAATCAAACTTGCCACTGCTTTGTGACTTGCCAGTTGACTTGGTCTGCCTAGGGTTGACCACAAATTGGACCAACCACCAAATGTGCATACAAACTCTATTTTTTATGTTTAAATAGTCGTCGAAAAGCTCCCAAGAAGATATTCTGCACTGACACAATTTAGGGATGTTTAGGGAACTTTTGATATCCAAAATGATCCCCTAATTAGGGAACCCTCTGCCCAAAACGTAATTCTCTCTTAATGTTTCTTTTTTGAGTCATCCCGAAGTGATTCCACTCATTGCCAAGATTTGGAATATTTTGTCGCGTCTACCATTTTCTGCCAGCTAGATTTCGTGGTGGGAGGCGGCGATACACTGCATCACCAAATTCCTTCGCCAGTTTGGAAAGCAGGTTGTCAGGGTTTGTAGACAGGTGGACTCAACTCTGCACAAAGAATTTAGATGGGTCTCCCTGCTTCTCGAGGCCAATCCTTTTGACTCTCACCTTCAAAGCCAGCCGCTAGTATTCACCACAAGCTCAAACTTATTGAATCCCACTTGGCCCGTGGTGCGTAGATCTGCTCAAGAATTCGTTGGCTTAGGGTGGGAGATAAAGCCTCCAAAATATTTTTCAAATCGCTCTGGGTTAAGCATGCTCGACAATAGATCAAGACTATTTATGATTCTCACCAACGTCTTATGGAGCTCCCAGAGATCACTGATGCTTTTTTCAAGCACTATTGTCTGGTGTTTCAAGCTTATGAAGATTCAATTGAGCGGGCTATTGCTTTACAAAAATGTATTGATGTTGTGCCTAATAAACTTACACCTAGAGAACATTCCCGCTTTAACGCCCCTCTCACTTTGGATGAGTTACATGCACCTTTACTTTGTCTTGCAGATGACAAGGATGGATTCCTTAACGAGTTTTACAAAGCAACCTTATCCTTTGTCGGTCTTGATTTGTTTTTGGTTTATAATGAAGTTGTTCACACCCATTCTCTAGGGAGTTTCATCAATCAAGGCAACATCAAGTTCATTCCGAAAGCAGGAAATCCTTAACAGATAAATAATTGGTGGCCGACCACTTTGTTGAACGTGTCTTATAAAATTCTTGCTAAGTTGTTGGATCTCCATATTAGGGATATCCTTCCTAAGATTGTTCGGCCTGAGCACACTGGTTTTGTCAAAGGTCGTTACATCCATGATAATGTTATTGTTGTCTGGGAAGGCATGGAATGGGCACATGTTTCTTCACATAAGCCTCTTTTCCTTAAGATTGATTTCAAGAAAGCTTACGATCACATTGAATGGCCTTTCATTCTGGCTATGCTTAAAGTGTTGGGTTTTAGAGATTTCTTTCAAACCGAT
This sequence comes from Taxus wallichiana var. yunnanensis, assembly GCA_018340775.1. NCBI lineage: Eukaryota > Viridiplantae > Streptophyta > Pinopsida > Cupressales > Taxaceae > Taxus > Taxus wallichiana. The sequence continues at coordinate 209,317,578 of CM031235.1, read as the reverse complement.
GTTAGCACGCTTTTTTCTAATGTTTCTTCTCAACTCACCATTAATAGCTACCAGTCTACTGCCATTGGTATTTTCCTCTCTATCACATAGGGGAGCCCTCTTGCACCAGTGCTATTTGTGCTTATTGTTGATGCATTTGATTACCTAATCACCCATCAAGCTGCGCAAGGACATATTCGGGGATTATTCTTCCAGATCATGTGACTCAACTTATCAATGGGCATTTTGTAGATGATTCCTTTCTTACTCTTGTTGAATTAGAGAAGAACATTGCTACAACCTTTGAGTGTCTTGACACCTTTTTCTTGGCGTCTAGCTCAAATATTCAAATGACTAAAACTTTGGGCTATTGGCAGAGTTGTTTACCTCCTCCGGATTGGTTAAAGTCCTACCCCTAGAAATGGATTGGTCATGGCGAGAAATTCAAATTTCTTGGCATTCCTTTTGCCTTTGACAGTGACTCTGCCACCTTATGGAATTATGTTCTTAACTAGAGTGGAGCAGAAAGTTACCAAATGGTCTTCCAAACCCTTATCTCTAGTGGTAAGTTCCAAGTTTACACTAAAATCCTTGTCATTACTCATGTTTATTATTTCGCATGTTGGTTTCCTTCTTCTAATTCGTTCAATCGGCTCGCCAAGCTACTTTGGGACTTCTTATGGTGTAAAATTTCTTGTTTAGTTGGTTTTCACCTCATTGCTTGGGATGTCTGTTGTCTTCCTTAGATCAAGGAGGCATGAGATTCATTGATGTTTTTTGGCAGAGTGTGGCTTTATGAGCCGAATGGGTGATTCGGTGTCTTTTCGATACCTAGAATTGGAAAATTTTGTTGCATCATTGTATTGAATATGGAGCCCCCTATGGCAAAAAGTGTTAGCGTAGAATTGTCTTGCATTCTATGATTATCACTTCTGTTCCTGTCAAAATTACTGGTACCTTTTCCGCAAAAAGTATTTCGAAAGCCTTTGAGCAGGTAAAACCTTTAATGAGGTGGATTGGCGATGGTTTTCACGTTGGCCTTTCTTTCAATTCGCAGAACATCTGGAGGTCTCCTATTATCACTTATGGTACTCTTCTGTTTGCTGAAACCTCAGCCATTAAAGCCATTCAACTTTACCGCAAGGGTATCCATACCATTCATGATCTTTTGCATCACAAAGATTGGATTCCTTGGCCCGAGCTCAAAGTTAAGTTTCATCTAAACAACTCATACATCCTCTCAATCTGCAAAATTTAGAAGCACCTAACGGATGTCATGCTACATAAATTGGGGATCCAACCTTCGACAACATGGTGGTGTGATTGGAGGTATAATTGTGACACAACTTTCCTCCACTACAACACTTAGACCATTTATCAATTGTTATGTCCTCTCTCACTAGCCATTGACAAGCTCAATGTCTGATGGGGGTTGAACTCTACGCATACCTCTTGGCTTCGTCATTTTTCCCATGTTTTGAACCCTCTTCTCAAGCCTAAAGTTAGCCATTTTCTATGGTGTCTTGTTTACCAAGGTTTTCTTGTGGGAGAAAGGCTTAGGCATATTGGCATTCCTATTCCTAATTGTCCTTTCTGTTCCAGCCATGAGTCGTTCATACACCTTTTTTAGCCTTGTCCCCATGCTCAATCTATATGGAGATGGATCCATTCTCTATTCTAACCCTATCACCCCGATTTCTTTCTCGTGGCATCTGGCCTTATTTGGTGACTTTAGCCCTTGGCCTAGTTATTGCTAATCTTTGGCATTTGTTTCATGCATGTATTCTATTTCATATCTTGAAATCTTGCTTTTCCACTAATGGTAAGGTGGTTATCCTATCTACTATTCATATATAGATTCAAGCTCAAGCCGCCAAGGTGTCCTTGGAGTTTTCTCATCTATAGGAGCTTCTTGATCATTGGGGGAGTGCACCGTGCACTATGAGTCAGGTTTCTCCGGATCCTCAACTGTCGCCACCTTGGCCTTCACCTCCCCGATGACCACCTCCTACTGGTTTGCGTCGGAGGAGCTTCTCGCACAGCCACTATTCCGCCTACCCTCGGGGCCACCCTTCTACCCTGTCCTCTTCTAGACCAGGTTGAAGCCCACCCTCGCGAGGGAAAGGTGTTGCCAGCTCTCCGTGTGGGATCTTTGCCGCCTTCCATGCAAACTCTTGTTGGATCTCTTCCCCCTAGTTAGGGTATTATGATGCCACTTTAAATGCAGTATCCTGATCATGATAGCTGGAAGGTGGATCCTCCATCCATAGAGCCTAATAGCGGAGCCTTCATCCCTCCTCAGGATGATCATCCCCCTCCTCTTGGTGCGGTGACATGTGCTTGATGGTGGTGCTTGTTTTTTTGCTCTCTGGTTACCCTGTGGGCATTTTAATGTAGGCCTTTGAAAACAAATTCTCTAGCTCCACCGCAATTCGAAGGCTCTCAAGCATTTGATGGATGCATTGTCTACATAGCCCGTGGAGATTTGTAGGTTTTTGGTCCACCCATCATAGGCGACCCAGATTGTTATCGGTCGCCCGACCTTGATGAACATCTCGTGCTCTCCCATGTTTGTCATTGCATTGGATTTGATTCCCTCGATGTTGATGTTGATGTGGTTGTCCCGGTCAAATTTGTTCTTGAACGTGTTGAACTCAATGGCAAGCTCCCATCAGTTTCCATTGGTGTTCAATCGAAGAGGCCGAGTCCAAGTGGTGGTAAAAATTTTCCATTGTTCGAAACAATGATGAAGGCCTCGATTGAAATTCATGTAGGCCGTGCTAGCAAAAAGTTTCTTACCAAAATTCATGGTGGTGAAACGCTCGATCAACCTATCCATCATGAGTTCGATCAGTCATTGAAATTCGAGTCCATCGGGCGCGTCGTGCCCATGGCATTGGTTGTGATGTTTCTTACTAGTATAGTGAAGGTGGTGGTGAAACTTGCCCGATCAGCCTATCCATCACGTAGGTTCGCAGTCAACGCAAACCTTGCGCAAAACTTGACTGGGGCGGTCCATCCTTGCACCCAGCTGGCCTTGAACCCGTGACCCCCGCGGCCTATTTCACGTGCCCCACCATCCTGCTTTGCGCTCTCATGTATGAAATACTACGACGCCGGTTCTTTTTATAAAAATACAAACATAAATTTGACGGAATAGGTAACAACGTAATATGTTGTTACCTATTTAAAAATCAAAAATACGTTGTTACCTGAAACAAAACTAACGGCGAAGTGATGGAAAATACTTTTTGCCTTTGTGCGAACTTGCGTGAGAGATAGGCCTAGCTAAACTTGCCAGCCAAACCGTAAAAAATTTGCCATTTTGTCCATCCAAAGTCAATAAATTTTTCTAGAATACATTTTCCACCTGCATATTCAATGACGTATCGGTGTAGGCCCATGGTTGTCCCTCCATTATTATGTCTTAAATTCTTGGGACGTAAGCCACTCAAGATGTGAGCATATATTTGAAGATTTATACAATCATCTAGATTCATACCGATGTCCAATGGATATTTATTAGTCTTGATATGCACCCACATGTTATGGACGCAAAAATTAAAAATGGGAGTTTATATTTGGCATAAGTTGCCTTTTCAAGCATGAATTTGACAATAACTAAGCTGAGTGTAAATTGTCGGGATGTGGTATTGCCATGATTTAACAGGTGGGCATTGTGAATATGAAGAAAATCATCCCATCAAAGGTTCAGGCAACCAACCCTTAAAGAGTATTCTCATGAAATCGTGAATCATGAGACCCCGCAAATACCCGATCCCATCAAAAGCTTTGAGCAAAATAAATGGGATTGCAAAAAGTTGTAGGGTTGAAAATCTTAGCATCAAATGGATATTTATTAGTTTATGGATGGTTTCTTGGCAATTTGACAACTGTGAAATGAGGGGAATCTGAGAGAGAAAGTGGAAAGGCTCATCGAGTCATCGATCAAAGGCGTCTTGAAGTAAAAATCTGGAAAGGCGATCGAGTCAAGAGAGGAAGTCGAATTTCTGTGTCTGGTCCGTAGTCGATGCGAAAGCCATCTTGTCATAATACATATGACCAATTCTACCCAAACGACTATAGGTGGATGGTTTCTTGGCGTGTTGCAGGGAGCCAAAAAATAGGGGAAGATAGAGAAAGTGGAAAGGCGATCCATCAGAGAGGGAAGTCATCTGTGAATTTAGTCGTGATCAAAGCCATCTCGTCATATGACCAATTCTACCCAAACGACTATGGTGGATCGTTTCTCTTAAAAGAAAATAATTACCTAATTAAAGGCGGTGACAACCAAAAGCACGTGAACGAGGATTTCACAGAAGTGGTCATTATCATATGCCGCTTTCACCTCTTCTCTCCTATTTTTTACTTTCATTGTTCTCTTTCGTGCTTTTGTTAGTAGCTATATTAAATATTAATACATCCACCTGATGTCTGCAGAGAGAGAGAGAGATATTTTTACATATTTCTATTAATTTTGGAAAAAGTCATATACAATTTGTTGGAGGCTAATGTATGATTGAGAGTTTAGTAAATTATTGATTTTTGACCATGAAAATATTTTAATTGCCTTTTTGTTTGATTAGTTCATAGTATTGGTTTCATTGTTGGACGTCTTGTTTTTTTCACTTTTTCCTTGTACTGCTTCATGCCTTCTTGTATGTGACTTTTGTGGATGGTGGTGCATGTGGAGACTCGAGAGAAGAAAAATAGAACTGCAGGAATGTGTGCTTGGAGACACCTACAGTTAGAAAATCTACGGTGGTGGGAGTATAGGGTAGTAGTGTGGTTAAGAACACCTTTCCCTTATATTGTATGCATTGTATTTTATTGATAATTTTTTCACTTACACTTTGGAGCTTTCTCGAATTCATTTTTCCCTTTTTGTGTTGTTCATCCCATTTTTCACTAAGTTCAAATCTCATCCCACATCATTGTAGCAAACGTCTAAATATGTCGGCAATGTTGAATTTAATGAGAATAATATTGGACTATAAGAGGATTGTGCAAATATTGAGAATACACAGAAGCCATTGCTACTCATTCATCAGCTACACCCAACACACCCACTTCACTATTCAACTATAAATAAAGTATTTATTCAAATTCTCAAATCAACAATTCAAAAGTATTTTACTTTTCTTGCATTATATAAGAAAAATGGTACCTTGAAATACATGTGTCAGATTTAAAAAATCCAACTTCCATTATACTTTGATTATTATCCATTTCGTGCTCTAAAGCTTCCAAGCTCTTTTGAAAAAAATGTTTTTTTCCTTGCGCATATCCTACAATTATTAGTGTCTATTAGACCACATAAGTACCATTTGGGCCTTTTTTAGGGATGCTTTTGTTAGATCTCCACGCCATGTTTTAAATAGTGATATTATTGGTTTTACTTATTGCAATTAATTTTAAAAGTAATAAATTGTCAATGATTCATGTGAGCATGTGGGTTTTCTTCTTTTCCGAAAGCCTGCGTAAAGTTGTTGTGTACTAGGCATGTAAGGTTTTTCATAAAATTAGTGATATTATTTGCATTGTATGCCATATCTTTTGACAATGTTTCCTTTGGCTTGGCATGTCCCAAAACGCAATCCTAGTTTATATTAATTTATATTAAGACACAAACAATGAACAAAAAAATGTTGTTATTTTAATAGGTTTAACCTCGTCATAGAAACACCTTCTTAACCAAATATAAAGTATTTTATTATCATGAAATCTTTGTTCTCTATCTTCATTTTTTACTTCCGATTAGTTAAATAACTTGGCTGCAAACCACCCCTTTCCAAAAGATAAAAGAGCTACACCTCCGATCTACTAAAAAAATGGATGTTGCTATTTTGGCATACACAAAAATAATTAGGTTAACATTTCCACATCCAGGTATATGCAAATGTTCCTTTTAAGCATCAAGGAAAATAGATGCCACGGTGTTTTTAGTTCCCCTCCCTCGATCTTCTTCTTTGTCACCCTCCTCCCCACAAGCTTATTTATGTCAGGTTTAACTCCTTCCATGCATCCCCTTCGGTATTTCGATCACACATTGCACGTGCGATTACTAGTATCTGGATGTCCAATGGATATTTATGTATAGATATTTATTAGTCTTGACTATGCACCCACATGTTATATCTAGTAGAAAAATCCCTAACATGGCTCCAATTTCTCTTAGCTAAGGGACGATATAGTATGGCTCATGTTGTGTGACATTTAGTAGAATTTGATGTCACATACTTATTGATGTTGACAAGGAGAATCACATAAGAGTCATTGATGTGGAATGAGATAAATCCCTTTAAAATGGTTCAAATTTTCTATTAAGATGATGTCAATTTCTTATAACTTGTTACATGATGGAATTGTGTGTTAAATCCCATTACCACTAAATTATATGATAATTTACACTTAAATTATTAGGAAAAGTGGGCAGTTATCGTCAATTGTAACTATTAAATTGGTTTCCTTCCTTAATATCTCTTCCAAAACAAGTATGGTCTAGATCATAAGTGTAACACCCAAAATTTACACACAAAAAAAACAGTAAAAATACTAGGATAATTTATTTTTTACTTACATTGCTCACTTCACAACGCCACAAGGGCTCCATGTAAAGAAACTCAAAGATGCATACGACACTTACAAGTCATCAACTCACATAGACACATGACAACACCATAGACATGTCGATGCCACACTTTTCCCAATGAATGAATACTAGCAATGCCTCAGCCACAAGAAAAGGACTCAAGGATTGGAAAATCCACAACACATCATTTATTTAATTGCATCTTAGTTATGATTAACATTCCAAGAACATTATTGTGCAAGGATAATTTTCTCCTTTTTCCACCTACAGATTCTTAAGTTCATTCCACATTTAATTTACAGTTCGACCATTTTAAGTTGGATTTTTATCCTTTACGGAAAATTCCATAACTTACATACTTATTTGGCATAATTCAAATTACATATAAAGTACTTAATTATCTTGTTCTTATGTTAAGAATATGCTTCTCAAACGTTTATTCAATGTCTACATTTTACCCTTGCAACTCAAGTGAATCTGACTTGATGTCCAAAAAGCAATATTAGGATTTAAGGGGGGGTGGTTTAGATTCAAGATACCTTTTTCCCCATAAACATTCTTCGATCTCGGTATATTTATTTCCTATTCAACATTCCCACAACATAAATTGTATATATATATATATTATATATATATCTTTTGTTTTCTCAAAGTTTGATCACACTATGGTCATATTCTTTTAGAAAGACATGAAAAATTGTTTAATTAAGTTATAAGGACTCCAAGAGTGACATTATTCCTAATCTCAAATCTTGTTTTACTCTTATATGATTTACTCTTACATTGCACTATGGTCTCATTATTAGCATAGTTTTATAACAGGAGTTACGAAAGTATTTGACTAACATCTTGAAGAAGTATATGATTGGAAGTGCTATAATTGCACATGAACCTCAAGTTAACCTCCTAATCAACTGATTTTTAGTTTAATTCCAATTGCACCTAAGAATCTATGCCTCGACTATAAAATAGTTTAAGGTGAGAGGACATATTTATGCTAAACAACCTTCACGAAAGACCAAAGTGTTATGTTGTTAGAACCAAGGTAACACATTTAGCTGAGAGGAACCAAGGAGTTCATAAACAAGAGTTTAACACCTAGAAAAACTAATTCACGATCTCCATTTATGTCATCTAGAACCAACATGGATTTTATTCACTGATGAAGTTAATTTCTAGATTTAATTTCGTAAGACCTAACAATCCAAAAGGATACTCAGGGAGTACTAGCTCTACTTACTTCACAGATGGTAAGGTTACACCGCATAGTCATTGCTTTGAATAAGGACTCATAAGGTGACTTCCAAGGTGGTCTTCACCACTCAACACGGTGTCAGACATGAAGAGAAGACATTCTCCTCACGGTTACCAAAACTAGAAGGAAACCACATACTCTGGATAACGTTGGACCATGTCATTCCTAAAAGATGGGTTCATGACAATGTTGCTAAGCATAATGACTATGACAGTCAACCCGAACTAGGGGTTTTATTTACATAAAGACAGGATGTTCCATCGAGTTCAAAGTTTAATTTCATTCTACAGTTTTCAATTACTTCTATGGTAAAA